>JAPXFY010000022.1:15684405-15701905 GCA_030674185.1 Monoplex corrugatus
GAGATTGATTGAAATAAACCGAGATCTGATCAGCATTTAATGATTTGGGCTCTCACGTTATCGTGCGTCAAAGGAAATGAGCAAGTTTTCTGAAATGCAGGCATTCATAGACTGCAGTGTGTGTATAATTATATTTGTAGATAATCTTTTTATAAGTATTTTGAATTTGGATCGTCGTAGTTCTCTCTCTCTCTCTCTCTCTCTGTGTGTGTGTGTGTGTGTGTGTGTGTGTGTGTGTGTGTGTGTGTGTGTTGGTTCAGGGCTTAAAACGTTCCGCGTCTGGGCGGAATTCCGCGATTTCGGTTTGTCTAAAAGACAAAAAAAAACAACAACAAAAAAAAAAAAAAACCAACCAAACAACCCCCCCCCCCCCCCCCGGGAAAAAAAAACAAAACAAAAAAAAAACAGAAAGGAGCAAGGCATCCGTGATCGGCTTGCAAGCGTTCATAGCAACGGCGCGCAAGTTATGGGCCCTGATGTTTTTTGGAAGAAGTTTCCGGTGAACACCTGTAAAACACTCAAGTTAAAGGGTGAGTGTTCATTTTATTATTTTTTTTAACCCCTTCTCCCCTTTTCCCAAATATATCTTCCTGTAATAATTATGTTTTACAGCAATTTTTATGCACTAAATATCTTTTGAAATTATGTCCAGAAAGCGCGAAATGGCATAGATTTACACTTGGTTTTTAAAAATTTTTTCCCGGGGGAGCATGTCTCCGGACCCCCCTAGTTTCAGGGGGTTTTTTCCCTCCTGCTGTTTTAAGCCCTGTTGGTTGTTTTAATATCTAGTCTATTTACCTAAGTGATTTTAAACCAAGAATAGAAAAAAGATATACTCTAGAAATATGTCGACTTATATCGTTCGTGCGTGCGTGCGTGCGTGTGCGTGCGTGCGTGCGTGCGTGCGTGCGTGTGTGTGTGTGTGTGTGTGTGTGTGTGTGTGTGTGTGTGTGTGTGTGTGTGTGTGTGTGTGATACTGATACTACTTATAATGGTAGTGATCGTAGTGTTGGTGTTTGTAGTAATAGCAGCAGTAGCAGCAGCAGCAGTAGCAGCAGCAGCAGTAATACTAGTAGTAGTAATAGTAATGATATGATGATGATGATGATGATGATGATAATAGTAGTGATAATTGTAGTGATGATGATGATGACGACGATGATAATAATAATAATAATAATAATAATGATGATGATGATGATATTGACAACAACAACAGCGACAACAACGACAACAACAACAACAACAACAATAATAATAATAATAATAATAAGTAAGAAGAAGAAGAAGAAAAAGAAGAAAAAATAATAATAATAGTAATTATAATAACATGTAATCATACTGATGATGATGATACCGACCTGATGTCATGGGAAATAGTAATTATAATAACATGTAATCATACTGATGATGATGATACCGACCTGTCATGGGAAGCCGCTGTCTCAGCGGGAATACGCCGGAGGCAGTGAACCAAGGCCTCTCAGTGTTCGAAGAGACGCTTATAAACAGTCCGGGGCAAAGCGAAAAAAAGCGTCAGGGTTCATCTGCACCATCTGTGGAAGGGATTGTCACTCATGGAACAGATTGTCCAGCCACACATGACACTGCACTAGACCAAGGCACACACACATCCATAGTGCAAACCCATGTAGTCTTTCGAGATTGACGGATGCCAACCAATAACAATAATAATAATGATAATGATAATGATGATAATAATGATAACAATAACAATGATGATGGTGATGATGATGATAATAATAATATCAACAACGACAACAACATTAATAATAATAATAATGATGAAGGTGATGATGGTGATGAAGATGATAATAGTAGTAGTAGTAGTAATAATAATAACAATGGTGATGATGGTAATGATAGTAATAACACCAACAACGACAACAACATTAATAATAATGATGATGATGATGATGATGATGATGGCGATGAAGATGATAATAATAATAAAACTGAAAGTTTATCAGAATTTGTCGTGACCATTAGAAAATTCTGTTAATTTCTGTGCGTACTGCTTCTAGAGTGTACGAATGCCGTGACCCCAGCTATTGACATCTGTAGCAAATAAACATGCCTGCTGAAGAATGAGCATCAGAGCTCCGAAAGCTACGAAAGCTAAAAAAATGGTGTTTTCGTTTTTTATTCGATCATAATAATAATAATAGTAGTAGTAATAGTGTTCCTGACCTCCTTTCGGTGTTGATTGCAGTTGGGCTTTTTTGTTGTTGTTGTTGGTGGTGGTGGTGGTGGTGGGTGGGGGGGGGGGGGAGAAAAATAAGATCACTTGCTTACTTGGCTAGAGGCTGACAGCCAGAAACTGCAGTTGGGGGGGCCTGTGGACTGAAGCCTTTATGTTTGATTGGCTTCGTCTCCCCTCACCCCCGCCACCACCCCCCACCCCCCCACCCACTCACTCACAGGACAGACCTGCCAATGCCTCAATGTCAGCAGAATTCTAACCTGGCTGTGAGAGCAAGGCAGACTACAGAGGCAATCGAGAAAGGGAAGGGAGGGGTGGGGAGGGGAGGGGAGAGGAGGGGAGAGGATGAGGTGGAGGAGGAGGGGGAGAGGGGAGGAGGGTGGTGGTGGTTTTTGGCGCCACTCAGATCCGATCAGCTGATGATGAATGGACGGTTAATGTGTTGGAGGACTGAAGCCTACCATTTTGCTGGACAAGCTGATTTATTTTCTCCGTCTCTTAAAGAAAAATATCCTCGGTGAATATGTGTGCGTGCATGTGTAGGGTGGGGAAGGCGGAAGGGGGTGAAGGAGGGGTTAGATTCGGTTAGTTCTGTGTGTGTGTGTGTGTGTGTGTTGTGTGTTGTGTGTGTGTGTGTGTGTGTGTGCGCGCGTGCGTGCGTGCGTGTGTGTCTGCGTGTGTGAGTCAGTGGCTAGAATGAAGCCTGGATGATGTCATTGCATGCTGCGAGCGATTGGTTGGGATTTCGGTGTCGGTGTGTGTAGGAGGGGCATTTAAGGAGTTTTCACTGCCAGCATCCCCCCTTTCTAACACACACACACACACACACACACACACACACACACACAGAGGTGGGGTCCTACAGTTTTAAAAAGTACCCCTCCATCACTTCCAGATGGCTTGGCGCTGAAGTGGAATCGACACGATGATATTCAGTGAAGCATCCAACCGGTGTTGGGGCAGTTTTTGTCCCCTTTAACAATGTGTGTGCCTAGATCTGATGACTAAAACAAACAAACAAAACAAACAAACAAACAAACAAACAACAACAAAAAAAAGGAGAAAAAAAAGCAACAAGAACAACAACAGCAACAACAAAACAAAAACAAAAAAAAGATGGGGCAGGCAATGAAAGTGAAATGTTCGACTAATGAGGATAATATTTGTACTTGTACTTTCTATTGTACTTGTTTTGTTTTTTTCTGTTTTTCTTTCTTTGTAGTCTCTTTGTACTTGTACTACAAGTTGTAGTTTCTGTTTTCGTTTCTTTTCTTGACTTTTAGGTGATTTACAGTCGAGGAGAAAGTGGTAGAAATGGTTCAGACGCTGGCCTACTGCCAATACTAACTCGAGGTTCCAGGGTTCGTTTCCCGTTCGAGGTCTCGACATTTCTCCTCAGTTTGACGGAAAAATGGAACTGAGCGTCTAGTCCTTCGGTATATATAAACCGTTGTAGAGATAGGTTGATTTCCCAGGTTCCTCCACTTGATGGCCAGTTAGCCTTCTTGCCTTTCTAAAGTCTTGGTTGAAAAAGAAAAAAGGGTGGCGCTGCACTGCGGCGATGCGCTCTCAAAAAGGGAGAGCAGCCCGAGTTTCACTTGGTAAATCCTCTGACAAAAGAAGTGAATGAAATGAAATGATTGAAATGAATGAATGAATGAATAAAATGAAATGATTGAAATGATTGAAATGAATGAATGAAATGAAATGAGTGAATGGATGAATGAGTGAATGGAAGGAAGGGTTCTTTATACTTCATGCTCCATGGAAGGAAGGTTTTTTTTATGCTTCTTGCTCCATGGAAGGAAGTTTTTTTTAATGCTTCTTGCTCCATGGAAGGAAGGGTTCTGTATGCTTCGTGCTCCATGGAAGGAAGGGTTCTTTGTACTTCGTGCGCCTGTAAGGAAGGTTGATTTCATTAATCCTGATGCGCGATTGGAAGGAGAGGGTTTCTTGTAATCCTTCGATGGCCATGAAAAGAAAGATTATATACTGTGAATGGAAAAATGAATATTAATGACTTCGATGAATGGAATGGAATGGTCTTATATTGTGTCGATGGAAGGAAGGGTTCTTTATACTTCATGCGCCATGGAAGGAAGGGTTCTTTATACTTCGATGCGCCATGGAAGAAAGGTTTTTATACTGCGTGCTCCATGGAAGGAAGGTTTTTTTAGCTTCTTGCTCCATGGAAGGAAGGGTTTTTTATACTTCGTGCGCCATGGAAGGGTTTTTATACTTCGTGCGCCATAGAAGGAAGGTTCTTTATACTTCGTGCGCCATGGAAGGAAGGGTTTTTTAATACTTAGTGCGCCATGGAAGGAAGGGTTTTTTTAATACTTCAGTGCTCCATAGAAGGAAGGGTTTTTATACTCAGTGCTCCATGGAAGGAAGGGTTCTTTATACTTCGTGCTCCATGGAAGGAAGGGTTCTTTATACTTCGTGCGCCATGGAAGGAAGGGTTATTTAATACTTCGTGCTCCATGGAAAGAAGTTTCTTTATACTTCGTGCGCCATGGAAGGAAGGGTTTTTTAATACATAGTGCTCCATAGAAGGAAGGGTTCTTGATACTTTGTGCTCCATGGAAGGAAATGTTCTTTATACTTTGTTCTCCGTGGATGGAAGGGCTATTTATACGTAGTATTCTTTGGAAGGAAGGGTTCTTATACTTAGAGCTGTATGGAAGGAAGGGGTCTATTGTAGTATACGACTTGGATCTGATGTTTCCAGTTCAGACGCAGTCTGCAACGTAAAAACTGGTCTGTTCACTGACTGAGTGCTCCGGTCATTCTGGTAGTCTCAGCTTAGTGTTCTACAGGTTCCGATCTCTCCTCCGCCCTCCCTCTCCACTTCCCCATTTCAAGACCTTATCAGCGCGTAAGATTTTTACGCAGATCAAGGAGACAGCCATGTAATTGCTGGCAGATTTGGCTGGCGCGCAGTTTTTTTTTTTTTATTTTCCTTTTTTTTTTTTTTACGATGACTGTCGGTCGGCCTCTTGAGTTGAGCAAGTCCGGATTCCAAACTACATAACAGTAGCGTTGCTCCGTGACAAATTGGGGAGTCATTAGGCAGCTGAGGTCAGACGACGGTCAGAGTCATCAACACGTAGCAGGTTGTGAGGTTTATGTGGCGAACGAGCGATTATGTAACATTTGATCTGCCACTGCCGTCCTTCATCCGTAGCGCGGAACGGATATAGACCCCGAATTACATCGCTCTAAATGGTCCACAAGCTCACAGGCGGGGGGGGAAGTGGCGGCATCCTGCTGTGTGAATATCGCACATGAAAAGCAAGTCGTGGCTGTCCCACTTGTAGCAGAAGCCGTGGTGGATTCGAAAAAGTTCTGACGTCTTCAGTTCAGATCCAGCCGGCGACATAGAGACTGGCCTGTTTTGCCGCTTGCTGAAATTTTATGCTGCAACCGGTTATTCTGGCGCTGTCAGTCAGTGTTTCACAGGTCCCGTCCTCCGTCCATTTTTAAGGCCTTGACATAGCTTAGTGTCCTCCCCCCTCCCCCCCCCCTCCGGCAGCCCAAGATGTCATACAGATCACTGAAAGCAGATTAGGTGGAGCGCATATGGAATTGTGCGAGTGTGGTTGTCTTCCGGATAACTGATAGATCTAGATCTAGCAGATTGGGTAGAGCGCATATGGAATTGTGCGAGTGTGGTTGTCTCCCGGATAACTGATAGCAGATTGGGTAGAGCGCGTATGGAATTGTGCGAGTGTGGTTTTGATGGCCGTCGCAGCTAGTTTCACGCATTGCTTTCTCTCGGTCATTCATTGTCGTTTTTTATTCTTTGTCTGTCTCGGTGTGTGCTTTTTCGTATCATTAATGTTTTTTTTTTTTTAATGTTGTTTTTCTTTCCTTTTCCCTCTTGGTTTGCCTCGTGAGATTCAGATTGGGGTGATTGATTTATGTGATAGAACATTATCTCCCACAAAGTGGTAAGCGAACATTACAGTCCAGGCTGAATTGGTGTGTCAAAGATCTGAAATTTATGAATTAATTGACAGTGTTATGAAATATATATTTCTGTAAAATTCAGACTGTGAACATGAATAACCGAGAAGTTGTGTACATCTTCAGGTTTTGTTCGTATGTCATAAATTCAGTTTTGAACAGGTGTGACTGTCGAGAATATTTGGGCTGTAGAATCCTTTCTGTTTTACATCTTTTGTAAGATGATACGGTTGCTGCAAAAAGGGAAGGGATATGTGGACAGCAAGCCTAGATTGATAGGAGGTAAGAATGAAGGAGGGGGGTGTGTGTGTGTTTTGAATGCTGCACAACCACTAGTCGTATGTATACACAAGTAACTGTCACATGGCATGTTTGTCCAGCTGTGTGTGCTGAATGTAAGTGGCCATCCATTGCGGCTCTTGTTATATTCGCTCATTAGTTTGCTGTTGGTGTAACTGCTGCGTAATTAGAGAGTTGCGGTATTAGTCTTCTTCATGTCCGCCCGCTTTTCTGTGATACCATTACCATTAGAGAAAAGACATATACCTCATCTTCAGGTTCATATGGATAATGGATATAGTTGGCCTGTTACATGACAAGAAAATCAAAACATAGCCTGTTACATGATAGTCAGTACGTAAAGTGTATGTCATCTTCTGTAGTCAGTACGTAAAGTGTATGTCATCTTCTAATTCCTGGCATGAGAAAGGGTTCAGTCCTGCTTGGATCTCCCTCTTGTGTGTATTGAAACGGTTATAGCCCTGATATGGCTCCACGCAGTCGGCTGGGCTGTACGCAACGATAAGAATAACCTCTCGCCTAGTGGGTAAAAGGGTGGAGGTTTTTCCTATCTTCTGAGTCAACATGTACGAAGACTTGTCAGTGCCTGAACCGCCTTCGTGTGTGTATACGCGCACAGAACATCAAACGTGCACATTAACCTTTGACTCCCGCACCCTGTCCACTAGCAGTATTTATACTGGCCCTTCGCTGTCCATCTGAATGTATGCTCCGATCATTCTGGTGATGTCAGTGTTAGTGTTTTAACAGGTTCTGTTCCCCCCCCCCCCCCTTCTACATTTTTCAAGATCTTGCCAGCGTATAGGGATCTCCGCAGAGCTAAGGGTCTTCCACATATATACTGGCAGGTACTTTAACAGTTTGACTCCCTCCCATGTCTACCAGCATCCTGCAATGTCAGTCATGCTAGCAAAGCAAAAACTTAACCTTTTGACTTCCTCACCCTACACAACAGCTTCCTGCAGGAAGCTGGTGGATAAGGTGAGGAAGTCAAAGGGTTACGTTTTTGCAGTTGGTGGATACGGTGCAGGAGTCAAAGGGTTAAATATCCTGGAAATCATGTCAGTGTTAGGCGGCTTGTGGAAACATAGAGACCCCCAGCATGCACGCCCACCAATGATGAAGTATGCAGATTGTGCAGCATCATACCACCTGCACAGTGTGGGCAAACCAGTGTGCATGCACGCGTCCGATAAAGTCAAAATGTTATGAAATAAAAAGAAACAGCCTAATTGAATAACAGCCATTTAGATGCTTTATAACTCAAACGATGCATAGCCAGATCGATGGTAAGCTTAAATTTTGTCATTACACGTTAGGCTTGTCGATAGGCCTACCACTTTATGTCGGGTGGGGCACACTGCAGAAATGTACTCGGCAATAAATACTATTTTATGTCAAGAACTTCGCAGAATTGTTGTCAGTAGTAAACGTTATTTTATGTCGGGTATACTGCAAACTGTTCTGAAGATACATCACCAATTACTAATACGATGGTTCCCATTCTGCTGTCTACTACACAAGCGTCGACGAAAACGTGTGTGTGTGTGTGTGTATGGTGTGTGTGTGTGTGCGTGCGTGCGTGCGTGCGTGCGTGGTGTGTGTGTGTGTGTGTGTGTGTGTGTGTGTATGTGTGTGTGTGAGAAAGAGAGAGAGAGAGAGAGAGGAGAGAGAGAGAGAGAGAGAGAGAGAGAGAGAGAGGAAACATGTTCCTTTCTTGAAATTTACTTTGGGGGATAGTGACATGGGTACATGGATGCTTTTTCCCACCCAACCCCTTGGGGGATAGTGATATGGGTACATGGATGCTTTTTCCCACCCAACCCCTTGGGGGATAGTGACATGGGTACATGGATGCTTTTTCCCACCCAACCCCTTGGGGGATAGTGACATGGGTACATGGATGCTTTTTCCCACCCAACCCCCACCCATCAAGGGTCTAAGCTAATACAGGTAGTATTTATAAAGAATCTGTTGCAATGCAAATGAAGTGTAATGACATAAACTTATGCAGACATCAAAATGATACAAAATCAGAATATCAGTAGTCTTGAGAGAGAGAGAGAGAGAGAGAGAGAGAGAGAGGAGAGAGAGAGAGAGAGAGGAGAGAGAGAGAGAGAGAGAGAGAGAGAGAGAGAGAGATGCGCCAGACACATGTATCAACTCATTAATAATACCAGTACTCTCCTTTGCTCTTGTTCAGTGGCGCGGCGTGGAACAGGCACAACTTTTAAAAAAAAAGTAGTAGGACAAAGAAAAAAAACAACAGAAAGAGTATATTTCAAGGCGAACATCGCCCCACCACTTCAAAGACGACCAGGCCTTGAGATAAGGAAAACCATGTGTTGCACCGTGTGTGTAGAAGTTGTCATCAGTGTCATTACGAGAGTAAATGGCTGCCAAAGAGCGGGCTCGGTGGCGCCTGTTGGCTGGCCTGCCCCATCATACCCATCAGACTGTGGGCCGCCTTGCGCTGGCGCTGACCCGGAACAATTAATTTTGATACATGTATCAGAAAGTCGTCGCAGGAAAGGTTTCTGGTTATAGTGCCTAGTGCTGTATACTATAATATTATTGGAAGATGGAAGCATTTCTGTGTATCAGAAAGTTGTAGCAGAAAATGTTGGTTATTGTGCCCAATGCTGTATGTACTAGCATGTTGAAAGATAAAAGCATTCCCATGTACCAGAAAGTCGTAGCAGAAAAAGGTTTTTGGTTATAGTACCAACGCTTTGTATTCAAAGATGAAAGCAATCCCATGTACCAGAAAGACGTAGCGGAAAAAGGTTTTTAGTTATAGTACCAGGGCTCTGTATTGAAAGATAAAGGCATTCCCATGTGTCAGAAAGTTGTAGCAGAAAAAGTTTCGGTTATAGTGCCCAATGCTGAATAGTAAAATTAAGGCATTCCTATGTATCAGAAATTTGTAGTAGAAAAGGTTTCAGTTATAGTGCCCAATGCTGAATAGTAAAATTAAGGCATTCCTATGTATCAGAAATTTGAGTAGAAAATGTTTCCGATTATAGTGCCCAATGCTGAATATAAAATAAAGGCATTCCTATGTATCAGAAATTTGTAGTAGAAAAGGTTTCTGGTTATAATGCCCAACGCTGAATATTAAAGATGCATTCCATGTATCAGAAATTTGTAGTAGAAAAGGTTTTGGTTATAGTGCAACGAATAGTAAAATTAAGGCAATTCTGTGTGATCAGATTTAGTAGAAAAATTTTGGTATAGTGCCCAATGCTGAATATAAAAAAAAGCATTGCTATGTATCAGAAATTTGATAGTAGAAAAGTTTGGTATAATGCCAACGCGAATATAAAGTAAGGCATTCTATGTATCGAAATTGTATAGAAAAGGTTTCTGGTTATAATGCCCAACGCTGAATATTAAAAGATAAAGGCATTCCTATGTATCAGAAATTTGTAGTAGAAAAGGTTTCCAGTAGTAGTGCCCAATGCTGAATATTAAAAGATAAAAGGCATTCCTATATATCAGAAATTTGTAGTAGAAAAGGTTTCCAGTTATAGTGCGCAGTGCTGAATATTAAAAAGATAAAGGCATTCCTATGTATCAGAAATTTGTAGTAGAAAAGGTTTCCGGTTATAGTGCCCAATGCTGAATATTGAAAGATAAAGGTATTCCCATGTATCAGAAAGTTGTAGCAGAAAAGGCTTTTGGTTATAAAAAAAAATCGAAAACAAGTGTGACTGCCCGCGTTCAAGCAAACAGGAACCAGGGGAAAAAAAACAACAACAACAACACAACCTTGGCTTTATAACCAAAAGGAACCAGAAAAAAATGAACACGAAAAATAGGCACCTGTCTTGTTTGATTGTATTAAATACGCATTCTGATTTTTTCGTGTTTTTTTTTTTCTGGTTCCTTTTGGTTATAAAGCCAAGGTTATATTTTGAAAGATACGACTAAAGGCATTCCCATGTATCAAGAAGCTGTAGCCAAGTGTATAAATTGAAAGATGAAGGCATTCCCGATTATCAGAAATCGCAACAGTAAAAGGTTTTTGGCTTAAGAGCCAAGACTGTATATTGACAGATAAAGGCATTCCCATATATCAGAAAGTTACAGCTGAAAAGTTGTTTTGTTCTAGGGTCAGGCTGTACAAGTATCTTGAAAGATACAGCATTCCCATGTAACAAAAAATTGTATCAGAAAGGCTTATTATGGTTGGCAAGCCAAGGCTGCATATCGAAAGATAAAGGTACCGGTATTCCCATGTTTTAGAAAACCAGTTCAGAAATGGGCTTTGGTTAAGAAACAAGGCTGTACATTAAAAGATACAGGCGTTCGCATGTACCAGAAAAATGTAGCGGAAAGTTTTTGGTTACAGTTGCAAGACTATGTACTTGAAGGCATTCCCATGTATCAGAAATTTGTAGCAGAAAAGATTTCTGGTTACGGTCGCAAGGGTGTATATTGAAAGAAAAAGCGGTTTTACATCTGTACAATAAATTGTTAACGAAAACGTTACTTTGCGAGGGACAAAAAAATCACCTCATGATTGGGAAAAAAATCCTCCTAATATTGTTTCGTATTAGTAGTTATAATGTTGGGTTATATTAAAATAATAAAAAAAAAACATCCCCGATATTAACCTTATGTTGTTAGGTTGTATTATAACTGTAGAAAACATTCCCCATTATTAACCATTATACATTAAAAAACATTTTCCATTAAGTCACCTTGTACTAGAACATACAAAGATTTTGTCTTCTGTAAGCTGTTGTCTCCTAGATATAATTATTTATTTCAGGTACTTGAAATAACGTTTAAAGATACAACACTAACAACGTTATCCATATGAACACGTCGTGTAAGAGAGAGAGAGAGAGGAAGAGAGGGAGAGGGAGGGAGGGAGGTATAATAATTATATTAGCTTGGTTGTTATGGCGATCGGTAAAAGCATCTGGGTGAACCAAGCAAGAACTACCGATTTTCAGCTTGCAGGCAGAAGAGATTGATTCCCAAAACCCAAAGCCAATACAGACAGACAGACAGAAACAGACAGACAGACAGGCAGGCGGACCACGATACAATTATGGACAGACACGCCCTCACATTCAAGCAGATCAGCAAAAACACGCACACATACACACCCCACGCACGTACGCACGCGCGCCCGCGCGCGCACACACACACACACACACACACACACACACTTACACACACACCCCGCAACACACACCACACCGGCTACACACACAACACACACACACACACACACACACACACACACACACACACACACACACACACACACACACACAAAAACACACAGAATATCACACATATCACACGCTACACACACACCACACACACACACACACCACCACACACACACACAGCAGTATATGCACACATACCACTCGCACACACACACGCACACGCACAGCACGCACCACACACACACACACACACACACACACACACACACACACACACACACACACACACCACACACCACCACGCACGCGCGCGCACTTCTCGCTCTTTGTCACCTCTCTTCTCCCACTTCCCTTCCATACGTCCTATACACAGATAGGTGAGGAAAGGGGAAGAGTGTTTGTCAAGTTCTGTTGATATTATCCCTTGTTATGATTTCGAGCAGTGCACTTTTCTGCTTCCCCGTTGTTTCGCCCACACTATGCAGGCGTTATGTTGCTGCATAGTTTATTATATTTTTGTCGTTGGTGGGCGTGCATGAAGGGTGTTTTCATGTTTCCGTATTTGCAGGGAACTGTTGAGGATGGGAGGTGGTAGGGAAGACAGAAAAGAACGATGGATTGAAAACATCGCAGAACGGACACGGAAGCCATTCGCAGACACCCACCCAGGCTTTGGCACACAACCGATATTTTGATGTTAAGCGTTAAGTTTTCGTTCCATTTTTCTGCCCTTCCACCTACTTCTGTCTCTTACTCTTGTTCTTCTTTCTATCCCCCCAACCCATCCCGTCCAACTCTATCCTCCATGCCCCCCCCCCCCCTGTCTAATATCACTCATAGTGAAAAGACGTTAAATCGTAAAACGAACGAACCAACGAACGAACCAACGAATACAACGCTGTAGTTTGAAGAATCGGGTGAAGTGTACTTTGGTGTGGCGTCTCAGTGGCTCTTCTTGGAGTTTAGTGAGAAGGAGGAGGAGGAGGAGGAGGAGGAATTTCCGTAAGCCACCAAACACAGACATTACTTAGAATATCTCTTACTTCGTTTTTAATGTTCTGAATGCTCATACACGCGAAGGGGATCAGACACTTGCTGATCTGCCCGTATGTTATACTGACCGGAACTTGGAAACATCTACATTCTTAAACATTGGGATGGCACCCAAGCAGGTCCAAACGTAGACCGTTCAGTTGGAAGTCGGCGCCCTCACCACTTGGTTATGGCCCTGACTGTTATAATAACAAGACAAGCGGTACCTAAGAAAGCGAATCGAACATTAGCCTTTTGATCCGCACCCAATCCACCAACTGCAAAAACTTAACCCTTTGATTTCTCTCACCCTATTCACCAGCGTCCTGCAGGAAGCTGGTGAATAGGGTAAGGGAATCAGAAGGTTAATTTTTTACTTTGCTTGCATGGTTGGCAATGCAAGATGCTGGTGTAGAGGGTGCAGGAGTCAAAGGGTTAAGATAAAGTTGGTTGAATCTCCCCATGCTGTCTAGGCAATAACATTGTACCTAAGAAAGGGAATCGAGTATCAACACGAAATTGGTTGATTATTCCCCATGCTGCTTAGGAAATAAGCATTTGTGACCTAACAAAGGGAATTAACTATCAACACGAATTTGTTTGCTTACTGACCCTGCTACTTGGACAGTTCATTTGTGCCGAGAGAGGGAATGGAATATTTACACGAAGTTGGTTGATTACTCTCCCTGCTGCTTAGGCAATAAGCTTTTGTTCTAAGAAAGGGAATAAAGTATTAAAATGAAGTTAAAGTATTAAAATGAAGTTGGTTGATTACTCCCCTTGTTGTTTAGGCAGCATGTATTTGCGCCTAAGAAAGGGAATTAACTATCAACACGAATTTGTTTGATTACTCTCCCATTGCTTAGGCAGTAAGCATTTGTGCCTAAGAAAGGGAATCGTGTATTGTCATGAAGTTGGATGATTACTCCCCTTACTGTTTAGGCAATAAGCTTTGTGTCTAAGAAAGGGAATAAATATTAAAATGAAGTTGGTGGATTACTCCCCTTGCTGCCCAGGCAAGAAAGCCTTTGTGCCTAGAAAGGGAATCGAGTATCAACACGAAGTTGGTTGATTATTCCCCATGCTGCTGAGGCAATACGCATTTGCGCCTAAGAAAGGGAAATCACGATTGACTATCACACGAAGTTGGTTGATTAATCCCCATGCTGTTAGGAAATAAGCATTTGTGCCTAAGAAAGGGAATTAATTATCGACACGTATTCGTTTGATTACTCTTCCTGCTGCTTAGGCAATAGGCCTTTGTGCCTGAGAAAGGGAATGGAGTATTAACATGAAGTTGGTTGATTACTTCCTTGCTGTTTAGGCAATAAGCATTTGTGCCTGGAGGATTACTATACCATTGTTGCTTGCTGTTAGGCAATAAGCATTTATGCCTGGTTCAGGTTCATATTGCTTATAGCCCAGCCGACTACTAGAGCCATATCAGGGCTAACACCACGTCAAAAATGACAACCAGATTAAGGTAAAAGACAACAGTGAAAAAACATGCTCACTGTCAACATTGCGAGTCTAAAATACAATTACAGATAAACAGACGTAAAATCACATCAGGTGAAATTTATTGATTTGCGCTTAAGAAAAGGAATCAAGTAGTAACATGAAGTTGGTTAATAACTCCCAGTGCCCATTAAATTGGCACTGTACCGTTACTGTGGTCTTAAGAACTTGTCATACTCATTTTAGGCTTGATGGGTATTAGATGTTCTTGTGGAGACCTATAATCAGGTGTTGTAAAATATGCATCCGTTCAGAACATCGTACAATCGTCAAAAAGCTTGTGTTTTAGCTTTTAAGTCCTAGTGGACCCCAAACTTCGGTAATTAATCAACAGTCCTGAGATTTCATCCTTTGTTCTGTAGCTTGCCTTTTCTTTTGGAAAAAGGGGATTATTGATGTATGTTTTAGAGGGGGTGGGGTGGCGACGGGAGGGGGGGGGAGAGAGACAGAGAGTGTGTGTGTGTGTGAAGAGAGAGAGAGAGAGAGAGAGAGAGAGAGAGGAGAGAGAGAGAGAGAGAGAGAGAGAGAGAGAGAGAGAGAGGCATCTGCTCGATCATTGCGAGTCTCGTATTTGAGGGATTCAGTCACAAAAACAGATAGGAGACTCGCTGACGCCACGGTTCAATATGAATCCAACCATACTTTTTTGAAATGGAATGATAAAAAAAAAGGATTACAAGAAAATAAAAAAAAAAGAAAAAGTAAAAAAAAAAAAAAAAAAGATGGAGAAGACGAGGAGCAAGAAAAAGAACGAGATATTCAATCATCGGGACCCTCCATCTTGAGGGATTCAATTACAGGCCTGTCTCCCCCTGCCTTCAGACCATCAGCTACAAGCTATGGGAGACCAACGCTTTTCAAGGGAGAGATAATTTTACAAAGCCAAATAGAAAAGGCCTTGTTCCTTGAATTATACATGGAGTATTTTTTTTTTTAACGTTAAAAGAATGAAGGATTTTTTTTAAAACAAACTTTTATGTTTTGGAACAAGAATTAGCCCCACTCAATCTGTTACACTATTAGTTTCAGTTTCAAAATGTTGGTTTCAGTTTAAGTTTCTGAGGGTGACCTCCTTTGGGATGCTGGGGACTCTGTCAGTATAAATAGTATCCCCACCTTCTGGAAATTTTGCGCTAGAAATTTCCTCTTTTCTGTCACTATCTTTGTTTCTTCTTTGTTCCTTTACTCTCTGTCAATTCTTCCTATCATTTTCTGCCTTGCTGGTCCATTCATCCATAGGTGTTCGATAAAGTGTTACGTAATTTCTCTTAGGATTGATAACTGGGTACATGTATTAAGTGCATTTTGGCTGTAGGGAAATGAGATATTCGGAAACAATTTTAGGTAATTTAGGCCCATTTCATATATGTTTAGTGTTCTTAGATATGCTTAAATTTGTATTCAGGTGTTTTTTTTATAAATATTTCCTGTGTGATAAATTGGATGGAGTAGTGAACATCAGGGGCATCTCCTTAGATCCTTTGCGCGAATGCATTGATATGTGTACTTAATTTGCTTTTCTTTTTGTCCTGTTGAAGGGTTGTGTATGTTTTGAAACGGTTATAACCCTGATATGGTTCTACGCAGTCGGCTGGGCTTTAATCAGAAATAACAGTAACAGTTTGAAGATGACGTCTTTGCGCTCGGGATAACTTCGGTGTGCACTTCCATGTAGAAGCCATGTGATGGAGAAAATCCAAAATGACCATGGCATAGGGCGTATCCTTGTGTATGATATAAGTCCTGCATGTTGGCAAGGTTTTGAGGTCCTACTCAGCGTGTAGGTTCTGTGTCTGTCCTTGTATCTTCTGTGTCTGTCCTCGTATCAGTCTGCCACTGAAACAGCTTAGGTTTAATTATTGTGTATTATGCGTACATGTGGTCAGACTGAACTACGGACATCCCAACATCAGACACGCTTTCCAGCTTTTTAAATACAACTTATCATCTCATCCACCCGACTTCTCGACCCGTCCTCCACCACTGATCCATCATCATCATCGTCATTGTCGTCATCATCATCATCTCACCACCACCACCACCACACAACCATCAACTACATTCACAACAACCATCAACAACAACAACAACAACAACAACAACAACAACAACACACGTACACAAACCACAATGAAAGGAGGAAGAGAAAAGAGAGAGAAACAAAACCAGAAAAACCAACCGACTGATCATCCAACCAACCAACCACCAACCAACCAACAACCAACCAACAACCAAACCAACCAACCAACCAACCCAACCAACCAACCAACCAACAACCAACCAACCCAACCACAACCCAACCAACCCCAACCCCAACCACCAACCCAACCAACCAACCAACCAACCAAACCAACCAACCAACCAACCAACCACCAAACCTGCTTTCGTTTTGGCTTCACATCACTGAGCATTTGGGTGTAACGCATAATATGAGATCGACTGTAGGCCTACGTTCTGAAATCTTCTGGCTCGGAAAGAAACTGGTATTATAGGAATTTTCTTTAGTCCTGCTTGGCGCGGGTGTGGTAGCTGAAAGTGGAAACAATATGACAGCCAGGTACGATGACTTATTATTCTATTGTATTTCTAAGCAGCAAGTACTATTCTGTCTTTCAGCGCTGTACTAGGCAGCAATTTCCAATCTTTCGGCGCTGTACTAAAAGCATATAGTGACGTTTCCAGTCTTTCAGCGCTGTACTAAACATTATATAGTGACGTTTCAGTCTTTCAGCCTGTACTAACTTTATAGACGTTCATCTTTCACGCTGTACTAAACATTATATAGTGACGTTTCCTGTCTTTCAGCGCTGTACTAAACATTATATAGTGACGTTTCCAGTCTTTCAGCGCTGCACTTAACGGCATATAGTGACATTTCTAATCTTTCGCGCTGTACTAAACACTTATATAGTGACGTTTCCAGTCTTTCAGCGCTGTACTAAACGCATATAGTGACGTTTCCAATCTTTCAGCGCTGTACTAAACAGCATATAGTGACGTTTCTCAATCTTTCAGCGCTGTACTAAACAGCATATAGTGACGTTTCCAGTCTTTAAAGCGCTGTACTAAACAGCATATAGTGACGTTTCCAATCTTTCAGCGCTGTACTAAACAGCATATAGTGACGTTTCCATCTTTCAGCGCTGTACTAAACAGCATATAGTGACGTTTCCAATCTTTCAGCCTGTACTAAACAGCATATTGTGACGTTTCCAATCTTTCAGCGCTGTACTAAACAGCATATAGTGACGTTTCCAATCTTTCAGCG
>JAPXFY010000022.1:15714405-15719405 GCA_030674185.1 Monoplex corrugatus
ACCAGTCTGTCCACTTGTTTTTGTGTGGCTAGCACCAGTCTGTCCACTTGTTTTTGTGTGGCTAGCTACCAGTCTGTCCACTTGTTTTTGTGTTCCCAACTTCGAGTTAGCACAATCTTTGAGATAGATTCCTGATAACGTGCTGTGCTCTGACGCCTACATGGTGCTTTGGCTTTTGAGATCGATGAAGACCTCTGACAGTAGTCTAGGAAGCGGTTTTAGGAATCCCTGCTTGAAATGGATTGCATTGAAAGTGTCATTGCACAGCGACGACACAAAATCACTCTCTGGGTTTGGCTGCTGGACTTGCCCACGGAGCGGCGTCAGAGAGTCTAGTACCTACGGTAGGTACTATGATCTTTGGCGGCGTCAGAGACCGGATGCTGCATGGGTTGCAGTCATCGGTTATAGTAGGCACCCGACCTGTTGGACTGTGCACTAGCGACAGGTGATCATAAATACGTAGCGACGGTTAGTTACCAATAGGCAGCAACACTAGTCATCAGCAGTTCAACAACGCTTTGGAATAACTCCTCTGTCCATGCCAAGGAAAAGTTTGGAAACCATCCATTTAGGGGGTCAACCCCCCTCCCCTCCACCAAAGCCCTACAAGTAGAGAAATTATCACGTTATGCGGTGAGATTGTAGACACCCATTCTTTAGACACCCATTCTTCATGTAGTGTTATATTTTCCACGAAATTTCCACATGGGTACTGTTTGTGTTTTCTGTGGATTAAGCCTTTGACTCCAACATCGTATCCACCATTGTTAGTGGTTAGTCCATAATAGGTAAAACAAAGACACGACACGACATATGCCCATCAAAGGAAAAAACAAGCAAATAACAACAACAACAACCTCACACACACACATACACGCACACACGCGCGCACACACACACACACACACACACACACACACACACACACACACACACACACACACACACACACACACACACACACACATACACACGCTCTCTCTCTCTCTCTTCTCTCACAACAAACACACACACACACACACCACACACACACACACACACACACACACACACACACAGAAAAAACAAACACAAACAAAAACAAAACAAAACAAAAAAAACAAAAACGAAAGGGCTGTTATAACGGAAACCCCAGCTACTGCTATATGTTGTGGCTTGTCCCGTTCTTCCAGGTCCATGCTAATGCTTACAGAGATCTGTAATGGCACGGAGTCAGTTTGCTACTGCTGATGACTGCTGTTTGCTCGCTAATGACGACTAATGCTTACTTGTGTAGCGGTACACATTCCCTTTCCTCCTTCTTCTGTACCGGGGGCTTTTTTTTTCCCCCAGTTATGGCTCGCTCTCTGAGTCATACTGACCCGAATGGCGGGAGGAGAGAGTAGGGAGTCGGGATGGGTTCGAAGGAGGGAGTTGTTGTTGGCTTTTGATTTATACAGAAATTGTGTTCTTTGTGTACACTGTAGGGGGCGGTATGTGTGTACCGAATCTGTTGATATTGCCATACCGTCCAGCTTTTCTGTCTTCTTGCTATGCTTTATATAGTGGACTTTGTACCTTCTAATTAGGCCTTCTGTGCCTTCTGTGTTGGATGGCTGACAAACTAAGCTTGCTGTATTGTCGTAGTTGGATGGGTGACACGCTAGGCTTAGTATACCATCTGTATTAATTAAGAGTGCTGTTTCTTCTATATTGGATAGATGACGGTCTGGGATGTATGCATTGGATAGTTGACGATCTGTAGTGTATACCGTCTGTGATGGGTGGCTGATGAACCAGATCTTTACCGTGGCAGAAATCACGAAGAGAGGTTCAACCGTGGCAGAAATCACGAAGAGAGGTTCAAGAGCTTTAGGACTTCCAATGGGAAGGTTTAGGATTCGATTCTGTACGGGTACCTCCTGTCTGGTGAGTAAATGGTGGAGATTTTTTTTTTATCTCGCGGGTCAACACGTGTGTTAAGCTGCCAGTGCCTGAACCCCTTTCGTGTGTATACACACACAGAACGTCGAATACGCACGTTAAAGATCCTGTAAAGGTACTAATAACACACGGGCCGTTTCGACCGGACGTTTCGAGAGCACGGGGTGAAACGGACCCGAAACGGGTCGTGTCTCGTGGCTTAGGGTACGATGAAAACACGCAGCATGCACGCCCACCAAAGGCGGAATATGCAGACTGTGCATCTTCATACCGCCTGCACCATGTAGGCGAAAACAATGTGCATACATGCATTAAAACAACAGCAACAATAACATCTCTTTAAAAAACTGACCAACCAAACCAACCAACCCTAGGCTTTGCCAAACAATGTCAGTTTTGGGGATCTTGACAGTTTTGGAGTTGTGGATGGATCTGTTTGCCTGCCTGCCTGCCTGCCTGCCTGCCTACTTGTCTGTCTACGTGTTTGTCTGCCTGTCTGCCTGCCTGTCTGCCTACCCACCTGACTGCCTGCCTGTCTGTCTACGTGTTTGTCTGCCTGCCTGTCTGCCTACCCACCTGCCTGCCTGCCTGTCTGCCTGCCGGCCGGCCTGTCTATCTATCTCTGCCTGTCTGCCTGCCTGCCTACCTGCCTGCCTGCCTACTGCCTCTCTGTCTGTCTCTGCCTGCCTGCCTGCCTGCCTCTCTGTCTGCCTCTCTGTCTGCCTCTCTGTCTGTCTCTCTGCCGTCTGCAGTCCTTTCTCTCTGTGTACATGTACTTCAATGTAATCGTAGTCAGATCTCTTCTTCACTTACTTTTACGTTGATTGGAATAGGATTTATTTGTTAGATAAAGTAGTTTTGTCAGTTGGATTTTTGCGCGTGAAAGGATGGTTGATTTCCCCGGAGAAAGTACTTCGCCATAAAAATGCGCCACCCATTTTTTTTTCTGCTTCTCATTCCATGTGTCCCCAAATTTACCTTATTTAAATCGTAGTGTCCTATTTTCTCTTAGTTTGTTTGTTTTCTTTCTTTTTTTTCTTTTTCAAATATAAGAAGAGCCTAAATTAGAAATGGCAAATATGTGATTTGGCTTGTGTACCTTGTATATGCACTGGTGGAAAGTGAAAGTCTCATTTCATTTCTCATGTTGCTTGACTGTGCGTATCAGTCTGATTTTAAAACCCTGTCATGGCCTCTGTGTCTGTCTATATTTTCTCTCTCTCCATCTCTCTCTTGTCTCTCTCTCTCTGTCTTCATCTCTCTGTCTCTGTCTCTGTCTTTCTGTCTCTCTCTGTGTCTCTGTTTTTCTGTCCTCTCTGTGTCTCTGTCTCTCTTGTCTGTCTCCAGTCTTTTCTCTTCTGTCTCTCATCTCTCTCTCTCTCTCTCTCTCTGTGTGTGTGTGTGTGTGTGTGTGTGTGTGTGTGTGTGTGTGTGTGTGTGTGTGTGTGTGCTCTCTATGTCTGTATCTGTCCATCTCTCTCTGTCTCACTCTGTCTTGTCTCTTCCTCTCTCTTCTGTCTCTTTTTCTGTCTGTCTTGTCTCTTTCTCTCTCTGTCTCTCTTTTGTCTCTGTCTTCTGTCGTCTGTCTTTGTCTCTGTCTCTTTCTCTCTGTGTCTCTCTGTGTCTCTGTGTATCTCTGTCTGTCAGTCTTTGTCTTTGTCTTGCTCTCTCTGCCCATCTGTCCGTCTTTTTCCATCTGTTGCCTTTCAATCTGTACCATCATATGGACCGTAAGATTTAAACATGTCAACATATTTTGAAACATTTGTATGATTTGTTTGGACTGTTACCACTTATTTTGAGCCCAGTTCTTCAGAGTTCAAAATTCAGATGGTTTATTCATTTAGACCGTGGCTCCTGATGAACGGGACTGATGCATAAGGCAACTTGTCTGAACCGAGTGTGTGTGTGTGTGTGTGTGTGTGTGTGTGTGTGTGTGTGTGTGTTGTGTGTGTGTGTGTGTTGTGTGCTGTACATCATGTGCAGATGTTTGCATAATATATGCGCTTATATGTGAATACGTGTGGTGTGTGTGTGTGTGTGTGTGTGTGTGTGTGTGTGTGTGTGTGTGTGTGTGTGTGTGTGTGTGTGTGTGTGTGTGTGTGAAAAATAAAGAAAATGTTCTGATTTCCTTTAACGTGTGCATGCGTGCGTGCGTGTTTTTGTGGTGTGTGTTTGTGTGTGTGTGTGTGTGTTTGTGTGTGTGTGTGTGTGTGTGTGTGTGTGTGTGTGTGTGTGTGTGTGTGTGTAGTGAGTGAGTGAGAGCGCGCGCGCGCATGTGTGTGTGTGGTGTGTGTGTGTGTTTTGTTTGTGTGTAAAACTAATGAAATTTTATTTGTGTATATAACATATTTGTGATTTATGCGTTTGTTCCATTTAAAAAGTTTTACTACTAAAAGTGCGAAAAAAAATGAGCAGGGAAAGGAGGATGTTCATCCGCTTTGCCGTTCTGTTTGACAAGACGATTTTACCAAAATGGAACCAGCTGCTGTTTGAAATTGGTGAACAAAATGACGATAACAAAAAGTCTTCTGATTGTTTGATTGCTGGACTGCAAATTCAAATGGTAATAAGAAAGTGACTGTTCATCACTATAAATTTTACACATCGGACAGGGTTGTAATTAAGGATTATAATTGATG
Organism: Monoplex corrugatus; assembly: GCA_030674185.1. NCBI lineage: Eukaryota > Metazoa > Mollusca > Gastropoda > Littorinimorpha > Ranellidae > Monoplex > Monoplex corrugatus. Next base: position 15,718,974 of record JAPXFY010000022.1, read on the forward strand.
ACATTGTTTCATATCTGTCCGATACTTACACTTAAAATTGTTGGCTGAGTGGGTAATATGAATTTATACCCAACGAGCGAAATAGTTGCATGACAGGTCAGTTTTCGTAACACCTGCCGAATTTATAGGTGGGTTGGTTGTTGGGTTCCTGGATTTCAGAATTGTATTTGAAAAAATTAGTGCACGTCATCTTTTGATTTATGAAGTGGCCTGTCAGGTTTTTGATGACTTTTAGCAAGTTTTTGACAAGCGGGTGTTTTAGAGCAAATTGCAGTGTAGGAATAAGCCGTCATTTGGGCAAGTAGCCTGCTTGTTTAGAACTTTAGATATTTCGGTTGTTTAATTAATGCAGCTGCCAACGCCAAGTTTATTTCTGGTTATTTTTCTGTGTGTTATTGTTATCGTCACGTAGTCGTCTTTGTTATTCGGTGC
>JAPXFY010000022.1:15724405-15726905 GCA_030674185.1 Monoplex corrugatus
CACAAACACACACACACAACACACACACACACCACACACACACAAAACACACACACACACACGCACGCACGCACGCACGCGCGCGCGCACACACACACACTCTTTTTTTTTTGCCTTTGAAAATAGACGATTTGTCTTTTGTGTGCGCAAGAATGTTGCCATAGGGAAGCAGGCTGATCTTTGCCCTTCCCGCCCCACTCCCATCAATGAGCCGAACGTCCTTACGGTGTATCGATCTCTCAATGGATGGGAAGGGGGATAGTGTTGGGAGGGGAGTGGAGGAAAGCTGGGGGGGGGGGAGGGGAGTGGACGGGAAGAGGCTTTTGAGGTGAGCAGTTGCCAGCATTGGATGTTTTGTTTACCGTTTTCCCGCCCTCAGTGTTTTTCATGATGTGCGGAAAGGATTCAGGCTGATCAGAGGCTGTCGATTCTTGTCTGTCTGTCTGTCGGTTTCTTAAGTCTCCAGTGTGCTTACCACAACTGTCAGGCAGGATCGGTCGTCTGTTTGCGGGTATAAACCTTGATCATCGTTTTCAGAATTAAAGTGACCGCCGGCGTTCAGTCAGTCAAACAACAACAAACAACAAACAACAACAACAACAACAACAACAACAACAACAACAACAACACAAAATTCGAGACAAGCGCTAATTTCCGACCAGCTGGACTTCGTCAAGCGTATAAACAATAACAACAATAACAACAACAACAACAACAACAACAACAACAACAACAACAACAACAACAACAACCCCGAAATCAAAAACAAGCAACAAACAAACAAACAACAAACAAACAAACAAACAAACAAACAACAAACCAGCAAACCAACAAACAAAACAATCAACAACAACAACAACAGCAATAACAAAAGCAACAACAAAACAATGAAGCAAACGCTTTACAAAAGCTAGCTGACATAAAATAAAATTCACGCCCATCTCTGTGGGATGGGGTGGGGGTGGAGAAATCGCAGAGGTGCGGTGTGCATACTCAGAACAGTTGCAAAAATGACCGACTGTCGCAGACACAGGCTGTTTGTATATATTTACTCGGGCTGAGAATGTAATGAATTGTAAACGCGGCGTTGTGATGGAGGCGTTTTATGGCACAAAGAAATGAAATTATCCATTGCGGATGCAGTATTGCATTCACAGCAAGATGAAAGGGTTGATAGGACTGAATTCATGGACTTAGATCCTAGGACTCTTCCTGACCTGGCCAATATAATGATAAGAGCGTGATTTTTTTTTAAGCATAACCAGAAAATTGCCAGATCGTAGCATGAAGTGTGTTGTGTTCGTCTCTGCGGCTGCCGTGGCTGTGTGTAAAGTGTCAAAACTAGAAGCGTGGATTTTTAGTCAAACAGAAGTGGGATAGGTTAGGATCAAAACTGAAGCTGGTGGATAGGTCGGGAGTCTAACTGGAGCTGGTGGTAGGTTAGGGAATCAAAATTAGAAGCTGGTGGAATAGGGTTCTAAGGAGGAGTCAAACTAGAAGCTGTGGTAGGAGGGTAAGGTCTTGAGGGAGTCAATAACTGTGAAGTGAGTAAGAGAAGTAGGTTAGGGAAATCAAAGAGAAGTTTGGGGTAAAGGTTGATTAGGGAGTCATGAAACGGGAAGCTGGTGGATAGGTTAGGGAGTCAAAGCAGAAGCTGGTGGATAGGTTAAGGGAGTCAAAGCAGGAAGCTGGTGGATAGTTAAGGGAGTCAAAGCTAGAAGCTGTGGGATAGGTTAAGGGAGTCAAAGATAGAAGCTGGTGGATAGGTTAAGGGAGTCAAAGCAGGAAGCTGGTGGATAGGTTAAGGGAGTCAAAGCAGGAAGCTGGTGGATAGGTTAAGGGAGTCAAAGCAGGAAGCTGGTGGATAGGTTAAGGGAGTCAAAACTAGAAGCTGGTGGATAGGTTGAAGGGAATCAGAGTAGGAAGTCTGGTGGATAGGTAAGGGAGTCAGAGTAGGAAGCTGGTGGACAGGTTAAGGGAGTCAAAGCAGGAAGCTGGTGGATAGGTTAAGGGAGTAAAAAGCAGGAAGCTGGTGGATAGATTAAGGGAGTAAAGAGAAGCTGTGGTGGATAGGTTAAGGGAAGTCAAAGCAGGAAGTTGTGGATAGGTTAAGGGAGTCAAGCTAGAAGTGGTGGATAGGTTAGGGAGTCAGAGTAGGAAGCTGTGGATAGTTTAGGGTCAAAGCTGGAAGCTGGTGGATAGGTTAGGGAGTCAAAGTAGAGTTGGTGGATAGGTTAGGGAGTCGAAAGAGAAGCTGGTGGATAGGTTAGGGAATCAAAGCAGGAAGCTTGGTGGATAGGTTAGGGAGTCACAGGAAGCTGGTGGATAGGTTAGGGAGTCAATCTGGAAGCTGTATGGACTAGGTTAGGGAGCAAATGGAAGCGGTGGAAGCTGGTAGATAGGCTGAGACAGTCAGGAAGCTAGTGGAAGATGACGGATAGGTTGAGGGAGTCGAGCAGGAAGCTGACGGATAGGCTGAAGAAATCAAAGCAGGAAGGAA
>JAPXFY010000022.1:15731905-15736905 GCA_030674185.1 Monoplex corrugatus
GACAAATACGACAACGAACGGTGGCAGATCGCAGTTACGTTTTCTGTACAAAAAAAAAAGAGTGAATATTATACATATCCACAACTCTGTGATATGTCAAAAAAAAAAAAAGAAAAAAAAAAGAAAAAAAGAAAAGCTAGCCAGCCGGCGAAGAACAGCCCTGATATCTTCAAGTACACATGTTCTTATTTTTGATCTTCCTAGTCTGAATATTAGCATATATTTATATGCCTTGGCCACTACTCATTGATAGAAACTCATGATTTCAATTTGGTGGTGGTGTACATAGTGGGGGGGCGGGGATGTTTGAAATTTGGTGGGGGAAAAATTCTCAGTGTTTGACAGGCAGACACGCGCAGAGATACATTCATCTAGTCGATATGAAATAATCTTTTTTTCAGGGAAACTGCAAAAGCATCACCAGATTCGGGTCAATATTGAAAGACCCTGGGAGCAAATATACACACATGAAGGATGGCTGAGGCTTAACTAAATAGCTGTCCGTTCACTGTATCCATAGCGTCTGTTGCTTGCTTTCCATTCTGTTTTAATTTTTCCTTGAGAGAGACATGGGCAGGGGGAGTAGAGAGAGAGAGAGAGAGAGAGAGAGAGAGAGAGAGAGAGAGAGAGAGAGAGAGAGAGAGAGAGAGAGAGAGAGAGAGGGGGGGGGAGGGAGGGAGGAGGGTAACAAGAATCGTTACTACTTTTTTTTTTTTTTTTGTTTGATTGAACGGTTTCTTTTAGATTGAATGTGTCCGGATTGTGTTGTGTGTGTGTGTGTGGTGTGTGTGTGTGTGTGTGTGTGTGTGTGTGTTGTGTGTGTGTGTGTGTGTGTGTGTGTGTATGTTGTGTGTGTGTGTGTGTGTGTGTTGTGTGTGTTGTGTGTGTTGTGTGTGTGTGTGTTGTGTGTGTTATGTTGTGTGTGTGCATGCGTGAGTGCGTATGGTGTGCGTGCGTGCGTGCGTGCGTGCGTGGGGCGTGCGTGCGTGTGTGTGTGTGTGTGTGTGTGTGTGCAGAGAGAGAGAAGAGAGAGAGAGAGAGAGAGAGAGAGAGAGAGAGAGAGAGAGAGAGAGAGATTGCTTTTTTAATCATGGAAATTAAGCAGTGCCTACTACATTTCCCCCAAAGATGATGCTCAACCACCTCTGTATCCGTCCCCCAGCCTATCGGAACAGGAGGGATTTTTTAAAAACACGGGAAAGTAGTATGGCTAGACCATCTTCCTCCCATCCTGCCCTCCCATCTCCCATCCAGTTCCTTCTCCGCTTTCCCGCCTACTCTTTATCCATTTCTCTCCCCCCCCCCACCCCCCCCCAGTGTTATCCCTCGGAGTTCAGGCTTCACCAGCACACATCTACCGCGACACTCCGACTGGATTTTGCGAATTTTATCGAATATTCTTTGTCTTACACAGGCTTTTAAAGCTCCTGCAAACACTCCCTATCTAATAAGCATACGAATGCATAGAGACCTATCCTACCTAGAGAGGGAGCGGATTTTTGCGTGTATGACCGTTCCTTAATCCACCAAAATGTGCCCATTTTCAAATACCTGGGATCCGTCGTGTCAGATGAGGATCTAAGCCCGAAATACTCTCCAGAATAAGCCCAGACCACAGCCGCAATGACCAAGCTCAGAACCATATGGAACAACAGTAACATCGCCACCAGCTCAAAGATCAGACTGATGCGTTCCCTAGTCATGTCAGTCAATATTCTTATACGCTTGCGAATCATGGACCTTAACAGCGGATACGGAAAGAAGAATCAGGCGGTTGAAATGGGATGCTTTCGTAAACTTCTCGGCGTCACATACAGAGATCGCATCACGAATGACGAAGTCAAAAGAAAATACAAATGAAAACCGGGCCTTACACTGACCCTGACCTTAGTAAGACGACGCAAACTAACATGGTATGGACACATCACTCGATCATCCGGCCTTGCCAAGACAATCCTGCAGGCACAGTCTCGGGAGGAAGGAAAGAGACAGACAAAAGAAGAGATGGGAAGATAATATTCGAGAGTGGACGGCCTGGAGCTGAGGGATACCCTAAGGAAAGCGGAGAGCAGGAAGGAGTGGAGAAAGGTTGTTGTCAAGTCTTCGGAGGCGCTCCGACGGACGGCCAGTCTAAGGATCGGTGACGGTGACTCCGTTTTGGGGGAAGCTTAAGGAGAGAATGGGGAAAGAAATACAGGTGAATGATCTGGAAGACAGAAGATAAGAAATAGTCTTGTGAGGAAAAGAGAGCGTGAGAGGAGAGAGGAACCCCAAACTTAATTAAAACCAAATAGATAGGTCTTGTAGTTCTACAAGAGGATGTTCTCAATTTCTGCATCCACAGTACCCCCACTGCAAGGATGGGATCTGTTGATAGGAAGATGTTGCGCAGTCGTTGCGCATTCACCACCAAGCTCCTGGAGCACAAAAATCTACCACTTCCTGTGAACTGCGGTGTTTTGGATGGGGTCAGGGTAGATTGAGGGTGGTCAGTCAAGTTCATGAAGATTAAATGTTGTTTTGTCAAGTTCGTAACGACCCTCTCTTATTTCTTTCTTGCAAGTCTCTGACGGTCCGGTAAACAGCTTGTGATGATTTTAACAGGCCAACAATCTGTTGGTGCTTACTGCTGTCAGGCAATGTCATTAAGTCCAGCTTGCTTACTATCTCTAGCTGTCTTTCGCCTTGTTTCGTGAGAGCTGGAAACAAAGTCTGTCTTGTCTGTCTGCCTGTCTCACGCTCTCTGTGTCTGTCTGTCTGTCTGTCTCTGTCTGTGTCTGTCTGTCTGTCTCTCTGTCTCTGTTCTGTCTGTCTGGTCGTCTCTGTTCTATCTCTCTGTCTCTGTCTCATCTCTCTGTCTCTGTCTGTCTGTCTCTGTCTGTCTGTCTCCGTCTCTTTTCCTCGTCTGTCTGTCTCTGTCTCTCTCTCTCTCTCTCTCTCTCTCTCTCTCTCTCTCTCTCTCTCTCTCTCTCTCTCTCTCTCTCTCTAAGCAATCTCAAATTTTCTCGGACGCATGCTTTGCTCATCGTTTTGCCCTACAAGTCGCAGGCGGTATTTGGCTGCACAGTTTGCATATTCCCACTTAGGTGGGTGAGTATGCGTGGTGGGTGTTTTCAGCGGACACTGACATGACTTAGGATCTTTACTGTGAGTTACGTTTGATGGTCTGCGTGCATGTGCACGTGAAGGGAATTAAGACGACTGACAAGTCTGTTCACACATGTTGACCTGGGATGTCAGAAAAATGACCACCCCTTACCTTTCAGAGAAGAGGTACTCGGGTCAGATCAAACACAGACCTTCCGATTGGAAGTGTGACGTCTCACCCACTTGACTATCCCGCTCATGAAAACCAGGTCTGTTTAACCCTTTAACTCCTGCACCCTGTCCATCAGCATCCTGCATTGTCGACCGTGCCATCAAAGCAAAAACGTAACCCTTTGACTCCCTCATCCTGTCCGCCGGCTTCCTGCGGGAAGCTGGTGGATAGGGTGAGTGAATCAAAGGGTTAAGTTTTTGCAGTTGGAAGATAAGGTGCAGGAGTCAAAGGGTTAACGGGGCTTTGGCGAAGGTACGAAGGGTCTAGCAGGGTCGTAGGTGATTACGATATAATCGCTTTAGAAACGAAAAGGAGGAAAGCCAGCCATACTCATCAATTCCATTTTCATCTCCATCCTGACATACCAGTGCCAAGACCTGGACCCTGACCAAACTCCTAGAGCACAACATCTACCACTACCTGTGAAATGCGTTATTCTAGAAGGGTTGTCAGTGGGACCAGACGTTGCATGATCGTTTTTCGTTAGTTCTGCTCTTGGGGTGTTCCCCCACCCCCTTGTTTTTACTCCTCCTTTTCCTAGAGGCATGTCCGTCCGTAGAATGGGCATGGTAACGTTGGTAACGTTTCTTTTCTCTCGTTCGTTCTGTCACTGCATTGCTATTGTTCAAACCCCACTCCCACCCCCACCCCGTGGGGATGTTGGGGGGATCCTTCAGTATGAATAGTATCCCCACCTCTTCGAAATTCTGTGCTAGAAATTTCCTCTTTTGTCATTCTCTGTTGTTTCTGTCATGTCTTTCCTATCATTTTCTGCCTTGCTGGTCCATTCACTGTATGTGTTCCACAAAGTCTTAACGTATTTTCTCTTAGGATTGATAATTGGGTACATGTAGTCAGTGCATTTTTGGCTCTTGGGAAATGAGATATGCGGATGCAATTTTAGGTAATTTAGGCCTGTTTTTATATGCTTTAGTGTGCTTAGTTATGTTAAAATTTGTATTGAAGTATTTTTTTAAAATCCCCTGTATGATATATTGGACAGAGTGGTGAACTTCACACCAGGGGCATCTCCTTAGATTTTCTGCGCGAATGCATTGATATGTGCATTTAATTTTCTTTTCCTTTTTTTTTTTTAGTCCTGTTGAAGTGTTGCGTTGAAACGGTTATAGCCCTGATATGGCTGGCTGTACGCAGTCGGCTGGGCTTTAACCCTTTGGCTCCCGCACCAAGTCCATCAGCACCCTGCATTAGCAACTATGCCAGCAAAGCAAAAACTTAACCCTTTGATTCCCTCACCCCATCCACTAGCTTCCTGGGGGAAGCTGGTGGATGGGGTGAGGGAATCAAGGGATTAAGTTTTTGCAGGTGGTGGAAAGCGTATGGGAGTCAAAGGGTTAAACAGCAATAACAGTAATGATGCTCTTTTTCAGACCCAGTCAGTGTGCTAGAGCACACCCTTCTCATCCACAAGAGAGCTCAGAAGGTGTCTGACTTGGAGATTGAGAACAAACAGCTGAGGGAGACTTTAGAGGACTACAACAACGAGTTTGCCGAGGTCAAGAATCAAGGTCAGTGACCCCCCCCCCCCCCCCACACACACACTCGCGCGCATACAGACACACAGACACAGATACAGACACAGACACAGACAGACAACACCAAGAACGCACGCAACACGCTCGCGGACACAGACACACACATACACACAGAGACATACACA
>JAPXFY010000022.1:15746905-15751905 GCA_030674185.1 Monoplex corrugatus
ACACACACACACACACACACACACACACACACACACACACACACACACACACACCACACACACACACACACATCACACAACACACAACCCCACATCAACAACAGAACGATCGATGCGAAAACACAAATGACGCCCATGAGAAGAAGAAATCGGAATCTTCGAGTCAAGTCAGAGCGAACACATTCAACAAACGTATACTGGTGCACAGAATTGATTTTCGAGTAAGGACATAGAGAGGAGGGTGGGAGGAGATGAAGGCAAAGAGTTTGAAGATAGGTTGGGGTAATTTGAAAATGTATTAACAAGATGGTCGTGCCATTCCTACGGTCTCCCTTTCGGCACAAACGTTGTCATAAGAAATCCAGGTTTTGTGCTTTTGAAGGTCAGTATGACCCTGAAGAAGCATCAGTGGGGGTAACTTGACAATGTATCAGCAAGATGGTCGTGCCATTCTTACGGTCTTCCTTTCCGCACAAACATTATCATAGAAAATCCAGGTTTTGTACTTTGTAAGGTCAGTGTGACCCTGAAGAAGCATCATGTGATGTTAGAAGTTAGAATGAAATGAGGAACGTGGTTTGATTTCTCAAACAGTGAGAACAGAATGTCAGAATTGTCAGGAGTTCTTGAGAAAGTGCTGATTATAATTATGCGCTTTTTGTTTGTTCGTGTGGCTTTGACCTAGATGATTGACTCACGACTCCTCAAGGTGCACGCACATCTGTTGGTTTAGATGTGCTAAATATTTTGCCAGAAACATCTAAGAAGAGCACGCTAAAACACTTGCGTCACGCGCGCTCGCGCACATGCAGGCAGGCAGGCAAGCAGGCAGATAGGCTGGCTGGCAGGATGGCAGGCAGACAGACACAGACACACACATAGACACACCAGCATACACACAGACACACACAGAGACAACCCCCCCACACACACACACACACACACACACACACACACACACACACACACACACACACACACACACACACACCACACACACACACACACCACACAACACACACACACACACACACACAACACACACACACACACACAACACACACACACACACAACACAACACCACGCGGAGACATTTCCTGTCGATGTGGAATCTCGTTTGAAGATGAAGAAAGAAAAGACAATGAAAAAAAAAAAAAAAAAAAAAAGAAAAGAAAAGAAAAGGAAAGAAAAAGCAAAGAAGAGAGCGTGGAAGCCAGGAGGTTTATGTCTCAAGTCTTTGTTACCGAGAGCAGGGGCTTTGTTATCGAAGCCGCTTAGGTTGGTAATTTGATCGGGCGACTTCGATTGGAGAATTATTGTGCAGCGTTTGGTTGTTTGTGATTGTTGTGTGTCTCCCTGTCTGTCGGCTATCCATGTTTTCTTTCTTCTCTTTTTTCCTGTGTTTGTCTGTCTTTCACTTACTTTGTCTCTTGTCTGTTTGACTGTCTGTTGTTGCTGTTGTGGCGGTGTTGGTGTGATTCGTTTGTCTGTCTTGTCTGTCCGTCTGTGTTTTGCCTTCCTCTTGTTGTGGTCCATCTCCTCCCCCCTCCTCCCCAGTGGGGATGCCGGGGGCTCTTTCAGTATCAATTGTATCCCCATCTTCTGGGAAATGCTGTGCTAGAAATTTCCTCTTCTCTGTCACTCTCCTTGTTTCTGCATTGTTCCTTTGCTTTCTGTCATTTCTTCTTATCATTTTCTGCCTTGCTGGTCCATTCATCTGTATGTGTTCGATAAAGTCTTGCGAGTACCTTTTCTTAGGATTGATAATTGGGTACATGTAGTAAGTACATTTTTGGCTCCAGGGAGGTGAGATATGCGGAAGCAATATTAGGTAATAATAGGCCCGTTTTTATGTATGCTTTGTTGTCCTTTGGTATGCTTAAATTTGTATTCAGGTGTGTTTTTTTTAAATCCCCATGTGCTTTAGATTATGTGCGCGATTGCATTGATATGTGTACTTACATTTCTTTTCTCTCCCCCCCCTCCCCCCCACCTGTTGAAGTTTTTGTATGTGTTGAAGCGGTTATAGCCCTGATATATCTCTACGCAGTCAGCTGGGCTTTAAACAAAAATAACATAAAATGTCTGTGTCTTGCCTCTGTTCCCTCACGGACTGGGCTGGCTTACTGGTTCTTTTGATACAGCCGCGGATTCCAGATTTCATGTCTCAGGGTCAATTCTATACCCAGTGACCCCCCAAAACAACAACAACAAACAAACAAAAAACAAACAAAACCCCCACACAACAACAACAACAACAACAACAACAACAACACACACACACACACACACACACACACACACACACACACACACACACACACACACACACACACACACACACACACACACACACACACACGCACGCAAAGAGACAAACACAAACAGACAGACAAGACAAACAAACAGAAAACGTCGGCTTGTTTTCTGCCCTTCTTAAGGCTCTGTCTGATCAGTCTGATGGTGTCTGTTCTTTCAAAACAGGCACCGTTCCGCGCCTCAATTCAACACTCCTTGTCAGCGCACAAGATTTTTTTTGCTGGCTCGAGGAGTCTGCTAGGTATTTACTTGCAGATTTGGATGGAGCACTTATGGGATTGACCGAGTGCGTTGAACCCCTCTTGGACAAACTGCAGACTCCTCTCTGTATCGCGGCGTACTCCTATGATTAATCGTTTGGTGACCTGTCCATCTCTCTCTCTCTCTCTCTCTTTCCCCCTCCGTGTCTGTGCTTTTGTTGGGGTTATGCGCAGGCTAAATCTCGGTCTTTGTCGGTCTCTTCTTCCTGTGTTGTCTCTGTCTGTCGATGTTCCCCGACTGAAGATGGCTGGCTGTCAGCCGATATGTCTGTCGGCCTCTCTCTGTTTTCTGGTGACTGCCCCCACCCCCCTCTCTGTCTGTCTGTCTCTCTCACACACTCACTCACTCACTCTGTCTTTCTGTCTCTCTCTCTTGCCTCTCTCTCTTACCGTATTTGTCTGATGTGGTTGTCTTGTGCAGTATCTCTTTCAGTTGGATGTCTGTCTGTGTCTCTTTTCTTCCTTCATCTCTCTCTCTCTGTGCCTCTCTCATCTCTCTTTCTCTCTGTCTCTCTTTCTCTCTGTCTCTCTGTCTCTCTCTCACTGTCTCACACACCACACACACACACACACACACACACACACACACACACACACACACACACACACACACACACACACACACACACACACACACACACCCTATCCATCCCTTTTTCTATTCTCTGTCTGCCTCTTTGCTTCTCTGCTATTTTCTGTTAAATAATGTATATACACTCACTCACTCAATCAATCAATCAATCAATCATGTCGAGCTTGCTCGGCTATCCATGACACGTTTCCTCCATCCTTCTCTGTAGACATTGCAGTAGGTAGTTCATCATACTGACAGCCCGTATCATCGATCAGTTGGTTGATGAAGGTCTTCTTTGGACGTCATGGTCTTTGTTTGCCGTGACTGAGTCTCCATAGTACAACATCTCCCACCAGTTCTTCTTTGCTACGCCAGCAGTGTCCACGAAACGCAGTCTTTGTTGACGTATTGATTTACTGATTGGTGGGATCTTACCATATAACTCTTTGTTAGTTGGATGTTCTCTCCAGGATTTGTTCAGGGCTGCACGCAGCATTCGTGTGTATGCTCCATCAATCTTCTTCTTCAATGTCGTTGTTAGGGTCCGAGAGTTTGAGCCATATGTAAGACCAGACTCTACTGCTGCTCGAAAGAAGTTCCTTTTCAGGTTGTCTGGTAGATTGGATTTCCAAATTTTGTCCAGTTGATTTAGAGTGCCCCAGGCATTTCCGAGTCTGGTATTGACGTCTTGTTCTGTGGAGTCAATGTAGCTGCCCAGGTATTTAAAGTCTTGAACTTGTTTGATCGCATCTCCATTGAGACTTCTCATACTTTCTGATTCGTCTTGATTCAGACAGATGAACTCTGTTTTGTTCGCATTGAGGTGGAGCCCGATCTCCATTGCTGTTCTTTCGATATTGTGAAGGAGAGATGTTGCATCCTTTAGAAGGTCAGCGAGAACAGCCAGGTCATCAGCGTAATCCGCGTCTGTTATCTTTACCGCAGAGTAGCGTCTGCTCTTCTGTTTTGTGAGGGTAAAGCCGAGTTTATTGTTCTTATCCACTGCTTTCCTCACCACATAATCGAGACAGATGATGAAAATGTAGGGGGCAAGCGTATCTCCTTGAAGAACTCCAGCAGTGATGTTGAAGAAGTCTGTGTCTCCGTCGGGGGAGCGAACCATAGAGGGTATTCTGATACAGCATCATGATGGCGTCTACTGTTTCCTTGGGTAGTCCATTTGCAGTTAGAATCTCACACTGTATATACTATAGCAATGACAAAAATGAAAGTTGGCGAATTAGCTGATATTGGTATTGTTGGGGGGGGGGGGGTCTAATTAATTATTTTATTAATTCTATCTGGGTCTCTGTCTCTGTCTCTGTCTCTCTCTGTCTCTCCTCTCTGTCTGTCTGTCTGTCTGTCTCTCTCTGTATGATAAATTTTTCTGTGATTCTGTCGGTATTGTTCTCTGGCTCTCTGCTTGTGTATTTGTTTCTCAGTCTATGTCTGTCTGTCTCCCTATTTGCCTCTCTCTTTGTCTTTGTCTTCTGTCTGCCTGTCTGTCTGTCTGTCTGTCTGTCTGTCTGTCTGTCGTTGTCTCTCTCTCTCTCTCTGTATGTAATTTTTGTGTGTGTGATTCTGTCAGTATTGTTCTGTGGCTCTGCTTGTGTATTTTTTTTCTGTCTATGTCTGTCTGTCTCCCTATTTGCTTCTCTCTTTGTCTCTGTCTGTCTGTCTGTGTCTGTGTTTGTCTGTCTGTGTCTGTCTGTGTTTGTCTGTCTGTGTTTGTGTCTGTCTGTTTTCTTTGTCTGTCTGTGTTTGTCTGTCTGTCTGTCTGTCTCTCTCTCTCTCTCTCTCTCTCTCTCTCTCTCTCTCTCTCTCTCTCTCTGTAATTTTTGTGTGT
>JAPXFY010000022.1:15756905-15759405 GCA_030674185.1 Monoplex corrugatus
TTCAGTCGACAACATCTTCTGAATAGTAGGAAATTATACTGGTCAAAAATGATGATTCTTCAGTCGTCAGCAGCTTCTGAATAGTGGAAAATGAGTCTGGTCAGACTGTACATATTCAGTCATTTACCTCCAGTTGACGTCTTCTGATTACTGGGAAAGTGAACTGATCAGACTGTATGTATGTATTCTGTCAGTTATCTTCAGCCGACAACGGCTTTTGAATGAAGGAAAATTAGTCTGGTCAGATCATATACATGTATATCTGTCGTTTGTCTTCTGTCGACAGCTTGGGAAATTAGACTGCTCAGACCATGTATATTCCGTCATTTATCTTAAGTCAGCAACAGCTTCTGGATATAGGAAAATGAGGTTGGTCAAATCATATCTGTTCCAACGTTGATCTTCAGTCGACAGGAGCTTTTAAGTACTGGGGAATGAGGTTGGTTAAATCATATGTATTCTGATATTTACCTCCAGGCCAAAAAAGCGTCCAAATACCGTACAGGGAAAACTGGTCAGACCCTACATATTCTGTACATTTTTTTCCCCTATTATTTACCATCTGTCAACAACAGCTTTTTAAGTACTTGGAAATTCGAATGGACAGACCATAATGTGATCAGTCATTTACCGTCAGTCAACACAGCTTCACTTTTACTAGAAAAGTAGACGGGTCAGACCATATTATATTCTCACATTCACTTTCAGCCGACACCAGCTTCCGAATGCTGGGAAGTTAGACTATCATACCATTTACATTCTGACATTTTCTTCAGTCAACACAGCTTCTGCATATTAGGGAAATATGACCGTCGACCATGTGTTCTGTTGTTTATCTTCAGTCAACAACTTCTGAACATTTGAAAACTAAGGAGTCAAAACATACCTTATATTATGGTGACAAATCTCGTCAATAGCAGATTAGGAAACGGGGGGGGGGGGGGGGGGGGGGGGGATGATCTTGCCCAGTCATCCTCATTATATGACCTTTTATTTTATTTTATTTCATTTTAATTTATTGTATTTTGTTTTGTTTTGTTTTATTTATTTAATTTAATTAATTAATTATTAATTAATTTATTATTTATTTATCTATTTATTTATTATGTAACCTCGTTGTGACGTCTTCAACAAAGACATGAAAGCTTGGATGGTCAGGCAGGTCATGCTTTGTTGCCATTCACATCACTCTGACATCCTTTATATAGACGGTAAGTACGTGGTCAAGCCATATTCAAAATCTGACATTTAATGACATCTTTAAGATGCTTTGTAGTCGTCTGTAGAGAAACCGAAGTGAGCAACGGTCAGACCTGACATTTACGAACATTTTCAGAAATTGACCTCAATGCGTTTAGTTTGCTTGACACAGCTTATAGAGTAGTCTTTTTGATTTAACTGCGATACACCTGGAAATGCAACGCGTTCACAGCGAACAGCACAAAACAGACATACCCAGATGCAATTTGTTCATCAAGAGGCCCCACTCTTCCATTTTGATGAGCCACTCAGCCTCAGACACCTTCTTATTGAATGATGAGACTTTCAGGAAGTGAGACATAAGCACTTTACAGCCGACTCCTTTAACAGCCTCTTAAGAGATGTTCGGGTTCTTTCAGACGTAATTTGAAGCCAGGATAACATATCGATAGATTTCGGCTTACCCGACCGCACGTACGGGAAAAATCTTTCGATATAGTTTAGACTTTGAAGGATTTAGCATGGGCTTGGTTTTATACTTTTGGCTTTTAAAAAAAATAGACGTAGAGTTGTTTTTAACGTTTTGTGAGCTCTGACTTGTTGAGTGGGCGTAAGTAACGTTTAGACTGTAACAAGTTTGATCACTGACTTGTTGAGTGGGCGTAAGTAACGTTTAGACTGTAACAAGTTTGATCACTGACTTGTTGAGTGGGCGTAAGTAACGTTTAGACTGTAACAAGTTTGATCATAAGTGTGAGCACAGAAGCGAAGAGAATGGTAGTGAAAGAGAATTTAATAGACATCTTCAGAAGTTCCTGAAAAAAGTACTGTTCACACGTGTTCCTGAAAAAGTGCTGATCGTAGGCACTTTTTAGGTCCGTGTCTACTACTGTCCTTATTTATTAGAGTTATTGGAGTTATTTCGAGAGGGATTCATCGCGCTCGGACATCTCCATATGCGCTCCACCCAAATCTGCCATCAAATTACCTGACAGACTTCCTGAGCCGGCACACAACTCTATGCGCAGGCAAAGTCTTCCCCGTGTGCGATAATTGGACGGAGTGGTCAACGCCAGGGGCATCTCCTTAGATTATGTGCGCTAATGCATTGATATGTGTACTTATTTTCTTTTCTTTTTCCTGTTGAAGCGTTGTATATGTGTTTTGAATGGTTGTAGCCCTGATATGGCTCTGCGCAGTCGTCTGGGCTTTAAACAACAATAACAACAATAAGGCAAGGTCTTAAAACAACGGGGAAAAGAAAGAAAGGGTCTATCAAATGCTAAGCTGACACCGCCAG
>JAPXFY010000022.1:15766905-15769405 GCA_030674185.1 Monoplex corrugatus
CCATGGATTCATTACCTGATTGTGACGTGTTCATGGCTGTGTCGATAGAGCCATGGACTTGTGATCTGATTGTGTCGTGTTCATGGCTTTGTCGATAGACCATGGACTTGTGATCTGATTGTGTTGTGTTCATGGCTTTGTCGATAGAACCATGGACTCCTGATCTGATTGTGTCGTGTTCATGGCTTTGTCGATAGAGCCATGGACTTCTGATCTGATGTGTCATGTTCATGGCTTTGTCGATGGAGCCATGGACTTTTGATCTGATGTGTCGTGTTCATGGCTTTGTCGATAGAACCATGGATTCATTACCTGATTGTGTCGTGTTCATGGCTTTGTCGATAGAGCCATGGACTCCTGATCTGATGTGTTGTGTTCATGGCTTTGTCGATAGAGCCATGGACTTTTGATCTGATGTGTCGTGTTCATGGCTTTGTCGATAGAGCCATGGACTCCTGATCTGATGTGTTGTGTTCATGGCTTTGTCGATAGAGCCATGGACTTCTGATCTGTTGTGTCGTGTTCATGGCTTTGTCGATAGAGCCATGGACTTCTGATCTGATGTATTGTGTTCATGGCTGTGTCGATAGAGCCATGGACTTGTGATCTGATTGTGTTATGTTCATGGCTTTGTCGATAGAGCCATGGACTCATGATCTGATTGTGTTATGTTCATGGCTTTGTCGATAGAGCCATGGACTCCTGGTCTGATGTGTCGTGTTCATGGCTTTGTCGATAGAGCCATGGACTCCTGATCTGATTGTGTCGTGTTCATGGCTTTGTCGATAGAGCCATGGACTTCTGATCTGATGTGTCGTGTTCATGGCTTTGTCGATGGAGCCATGGACTTTTGATCTGATGTGTCGTGTTCATGGCTTTGTCGATAGAACCATGGATTCATTACCTGATTGTGTCGTGTTCATGGCTTTGTCGATAGAGCCATGGACTCCTGATCTGATGTGTTGTGTTCATGGCTTTGTCGATAGAGCCATGGACTTCTGATCTGATGTGTCGTGTTCATGGCTTTGTCGATAGAGCCATGGACTTGTGATCTGATTGTGTTGTGTTTATGGCTTTGTCGATAGAGCCATGGACTCATGATCTGATTGTGTCATGTTCATGGCTTTGTCGATAGAGCCATGGACTCCTGATCTGATTGTGTCATGTTCATGGTTGTGTCGATAGAGCCATGGACTCATGATCTGATTGTGTCATGTTCACGGCTTTTTCGATAGAGCCATGGACTCCTGGTCTGATGTGTCGTGTTCATGGCTTTGTCGATAGAGCCATGGACTTGTGATCTGATTGTGTTGTGTTCATGGCTTTGTCGATAGAGCGATGGACTTGTGATCTGATTGTGTCGTGTTTATGGCTTTGTCGATAGAGCGATGGACTTGTGATCTGATTGTGACGTGTTCATGGCTGTGTCGATAGAGCCATGGACTCATGATCTGATTGTGTTGTGTTCATGGCTGTGTCGATAGAGCCATGGACTCATGATCTGATTGTGTCATGTTCATGGCTGTGTCGATAGAGCCATGGACTCATGATCTGATTGTGACGTGTTCATGGCTGTGTCGATAGAGCCATAGACTCATGATCTGATTGTGTCGTGTTCATGGATTTGTCGATAATAATAATAATAATATATTTTATTTATATAGCGCAAAATCTTGATAAAGTCAAATCTAAGCGCTGAGCGTATACATGCATACATACCTACATACATATGAGCGTATACATGCATACATACATGCTTACATACTTACATACATAAATCTAAGCTGAGCGTATACATGCATACATACATACATACATAAATCTAAGCGTATACATACATACATACATACATACATACATACATACGTACGCACATGCATACATAATAATTACAATATTTATATAGCGCAAATCTCGACAAAATCAAATCCAAGCGCCGAAAAGACACACACGCACACACGCACGCACGCACACACACGCACGCACGCACACACACACACACACACACACACACACACCACACACACACACACAACACACACACACACACACACACACCACCATGCATGGCCACAAATGGGGAGAAAAGAATAAAAGCAATAAAAGCAAGAATAAAACCAATGGAAAACCACAGAGAGCACATCATATACAATTATATATTAAAACAAAGTGATTCCCCTCCGAGCGGAGACAGGCTGCAGAGGGGGGTTGAGTGAGGTTAGGATTTTATGCAGAGGAGAAAAGGTGAGTTTTGAGAGCGGACTTGAAGGAGACAAAAGTAGGTTGCTGACGGACTGAGAGAGGAAGTTTGTTCCAGGAGAGTGGACCAGAAACAGAGAAGGCTTGTGGACCATAGGTATTGAGCTTAGTGCGTGGAAAGCGAAAAGTCAGAGGATCGGAGGCAGAGCGGAGGGTACGTGAGGGAACATAGATCTCAAGTAGGCTTGACAGGTAATCGGGGGCTGCGTTATTGAGGCTTTTGTAGCACATGGTGTCTAGT
>JAPXFY010000022.1:15774405-15796905 GCA_030674185.1 Monoplex corrugatus
GGGAAAGTGCAGCCTGTCAGCAGTAATGTTGTACACCGAGAGACAGTGACAAGATGAGCTATCTGAATTAACCCTTTGTCTTCCTGTCTCTGTCCCTGTCTACCACCCGCTAAAACTTTACCCTTTCCTTCCAAGTGGAAAGACTTTGCTTTTGTGGGCGATAACGCAGAAAGCCGATGTGAGAGTGAAAGAGATGGAGAGGTTTAAGTGTGTTAAGTGTTTGCTTTGATATCATGACTGTTAATGCAGGAAGCTGGTGTATAGGGTGAGGGATTGTTAGGGTTAAACGGTGTATTCTTCACGTTTACCTTCATCATCATCATCATCATATGCCCTGCCGCGTGACATTGGCGATCGTGGCCCTCCATACGAATCTATCCCTTGTCGCTGCAAGTACATCTCCGACCCTCTGTGTCGTCAGCCACCCTGCGAGTGCGAGTCCGATATTTTCTCCCTGGGTCTACCTGGTGTTCTCTTTCCCTCCAGTTTTCCTGTTGTGACCAGGTGCTCTGATTCCCCTTTCCTCATAAAATGTTACTTGTCTTTTCCTAATCTTCTTTAACAATGATCTTTTTGTGTCTGCCTCCATCAAAACTGTCTCGTTTGTTTTATTTGCTGTCCCTGGAATTCTCAACATTCTTCCTAGAAACCACATTTCGGCTGCCTGAATCTTGTTCTTGTTTTGGTTTTGCTTGTTGACTGTCCACACCACACAACCGTATAACAGTATAGGTTCTATGTAACATTCAAGAATCCCTCTTTCTGATGTTAATTGGTAGACATATATTGGTAAGAACGCTTTTCATCTTCTTGAATGCTGTTTTGGCTCGGATGATTGTGCTGGCCGTTTCTGATGTGCATCTGCCGTCTGGTGAGATGAGCGTTCCCAGATATCAATCTGTCTCATAATTGTGCCTTTTGCTGTTATTTTGCATGAGGGGATTTCATGTTTTTATTTTATTTTATTTTATTTTATTTTATTTTATTTTATTTTATTTTTTACTGATTACCATGACTCCAGTCTTATTGCTATTTAGTTTCATCCCTGTATTTTTGCTATTTCTATTTCTTTTATGTTCGCAAGGTTTAGTAGGTCCCGTTTATTTTTAGCAATTAGCTCGGTGTGATCTGCGTAACGAATGTTGTGCATCATTTTTCCTCCAACCTTTATCCCAGGGCATTCTTCTAGGTTTCTCATGATGGTTTCGCTGTAAAGTGAAAAACAGATCTGGTGACAGAACACAATCCTGCCTGACCCTCTTTTTTGTTGTTGATATTTTGGTAAGAGACAGAGAAAGCAGGACAGACTTATAGATAAACGGGCCAAAACTCTAGGGTATCCTCCCGCACCCCCCCCCCCCCGGCGACCCCCAGCCCTCCAGTCACCCTCCTTCCCTGCATGCCTTGCTTTCGTCGAGATGAACTAGCTACCCGATTTAAAATCCTTTCTCTCGTCTCCCTTCCCCTTCCCGTCAACGCCCCCATACCTTCATCCACCAGTGTCCCTCCTCCCTCTCTTTACCTCAGTTTCCCTTCCTCCTATCCCTGCTGATTGTGACTACACACTGTTGACATAGCGTGAAGATCTCTCTGTGATTTGTCTCATCTTTTTTGGGCGACCTGTTTCACGCTTTCACCGGTCGCCTCCACCTGCTCTCTTGTGCCTGTCTGTCTGTCTGTCCTGCATGCTGTCTCTAGCTGTCTGTCTCTTTCTTCCTCTCTCTTTCTTGTCTGTCTCTGTTTCTGTTTGTCTCTGTCTCTGTCATGCTGTCTCTAGCTGTCTGTCTCTTTCTTTCTCTTTCTTGTCTGTCTGTTTCTGTCTGTCTCTGTCTCTGTCATGTTGTCTCTAACTGTCTGTCTCTTTCTTTCTCTTTCTTGTCTGTCTCTGTTTCTGTCTGTCTCTTTGTCTGTCTGTGTCTGTCTGTCTGTCTCTCTGTTTGTGTCTATATCTGTCTCTCTGTCTGTCTCTGTCTGTCTCTCTTTCTCTCTCTCTGTCTGTCTGTCCGTCTGGTATCTGTCTGCCCTGCTTTCTCTGTCTCTTGTCATTTTGATTGTCTGGTGGACCTGTCCTCCCTGTCTGTGTCTTCTGTCTGTCTGGTACCTGTCTGTCTTGTTCTGTCTGTCTTTTTTGTGTCTGTCTCTGTCTGTTTGGTACCTGTCCATCCTGTTCTCCTCGTCTCTGTCTCTGTCAGACGATTTCTCCTCGTGTGTGTGTGGAGGGTATGGCGTAGTGGATAAAATATTCTCCAGGAATGCAAGAAACCCGAGTTCAATTCCTGACCTGGTGAGGGGATTTTTCTGCCCCCTCCCCAGAAGCTGGCGGATAGGGCGAGAGAGTGAAAGCAAGAAGATGGTGGATAGGGTGAGGGAGTGAAAAGCAGAAAGCTGGTGGATAGGGTAAAGGGAGTGAAAGCAAGAAGCTGGTGGATAGGGTGAGGGAGCAAAAGCAGAAAACTGGTGGATAGGGTGGGGGAGTGAAAACAGGAAGCTGGTGGATAGGGTGAGGGAGTGAAAACAAGAAGCTGGTGGATAGGGTGGGGGAGTGAAAGCAGGAAGCTGGTGGATAGGGTGAGGGAGCAAAAGCAGAAAACTGGTGGATAGGGTGGGGGAGTGAAAACAGGAAGCTGGTGGATAGGGTGAGGGAGCAAAAGCAGAAAACTGGTGGATAGGGTGGGGGAGTGAAAACAAGAAGCTGGTGGATAGGGTGGGGGAGCAAAAAGCAGAGAAAACTGGTGGATAGGGTGGGGGAATGAAAACAAGAAGCTGGTGGATAGGGTAAAGGGAGTGAAAACAAGAAGCTGGTGGATAGGGTAAAGGGAGTGAAAACAGAAACCTGGTGGATAGGGTAAAGGGAGTGAAAACAGGAAGCTGGTGGATAGGGTAAAGGGAGTGAAAACAAGAAGCTGGTGGATAGGGTGCGGGAGCAAAAGCAGAAAACTGGTGGATAGGGTAAAGGGAGTGAAAACAGGAAGCCGGTGGATAGGGTGGGGGAGTGAAAACAGGAAGCTGGTGTATGGGGTGAGGGAGCAAAAGCAGGCAGCTGGTGGATAGGATGAGGGAGTGAAAGCAGGAAGCTGGTGGATAGGGTGAGTGAAAGCAAGAAGCTGGTGGATAGGGTGAGTGAAAGCAAGAAGCTGGTGGATAGGGTGAGAGTAAAAGCGGGAAGCTAGATAGGGTGAGAGAGTGAAAGCATGAAGCTGGTGGATAGGGTGAGGGAGTAAAAGCAGGAAGCTGGTGGATAGGATGAGGGAGTGAAAACAGGAAGCTGGTGGATAGGGTGAGGGAGTGAAAACATGAAGCTGGTGGATAGGGTGAGGGAGTAAAATCAGAAAGCTGGTGGATAGGGTGAGGGAGTGAAAGCATGAAGCTGGTGGATAGGATGAGGGAGTAAAATCAGAAAGCTGGTGGATAGGGTGAAGAAGTAAAATTAGAAAGCTGTAGCTGTGGATAGGGTGAGGGAGTAAAATCAGAAAGCTGGTGGATAGGGTGAGGAAGTAAAATTAGAAAGCTGGTGGATAGGGTGAGGGAGTAAAATCAGAAAGCTGGTGGATAGGGTGAGGGAGTAAAATCAGAAAGCTGGTGGATAGGGTGAGGAAGTAAAATTAGAAAGCTGGTGGATAGGGTGAGGGAGTAAAATCAGAAGCTGGTGGATAGGGTGAGGAAGTAAAATTAGAAAGCTGAATAGGGCTTGGGTGTGAAAGGAAGCTGGTGGACATGGTGTAAGGATTAGAAAGCTGGAGAACAGGATGAGGAGTAAAAGCAGGAAGCTGGTGGACAGGGTGAGAAGTGAAAGGAGAAAGCTGGTGGATAGGGTGAGGGAAGTAAAAAGGGTTAAGACTAATATTGTAATAAGAGACGGCTCACCCCCCAAAAAAGCCCCTTTTGCCCCAGCCTCACAAACCCTTTACCCCTCCTCCCATTCTAGTCTCTCTCCGGCCACTGATGTCAACCTGTTTGCCCTTCCACCCCTATTCTAGGCCTTCCTACCTCTCTCTCTCTCTCCCTCCCTCTCTGTCGCTCGTAAAAATACTCTATAGTCTGTCCTCCCTCTCTCCCTCTACAGCGTGTTGTGATTGTACGGGTAGCCAGAGAGGAGAGACCGGGGTGAGGGGTGGGGGGGGGGGGGAGCTCGGCGCAAAAGCTGATGATTTGCTTGCTATACGCGAGACGAATCGAGTGAGAGCGAGAGAACTATTGGACTATTGAACTGGTTGGTGGGTTGAGATGAAGGGCTGTGGTGGTGGTAGATGGTGGTATACTTTTTAGTTCGCTCTGTGCTTTCCCATCTCTCTGTGTATTGCGGTGTCATGTGTGTTATCGTTTTTACACACGCTGAGTGATGAGCAAGGCAAGTTGTCTGTCGTTTGTAGTGATATGAACAGTGAAGAGAGCGTGAGGTTTTTAAACTGAGGTTGAAAAAAAACAACAACATTTATCGTCAGTTCAACATAGACTGAATTTAGTATCGAGAGTTAAACAGAGATTGAGATATATTTCGTGAGGTAAACAGAGATGACTTTATGTATCTTAAGCTAAAAGAAATTGAATTACATATCGGGAATTAAACAGAGACAGAATTATGTATCGTGAGTTGAACAGAGATTGAATTATATCGTGAGTTGAACAGGGATTGAATTATATATCGTGAGTTGAACCGAGATGGAATTATATATCGTGAATTAAACGGAGATTGAATTATATATCGCGAGTTAAACAGATGAATTGTATGTCATGAGATAAGGAGAGATTGAATTATATGTCGTGAGTTAATTATATACAGTGAGTTAACAGAGATTGAATGATATATCGTGAGTTGAACAGATATTGAATGATATATTGTGTGTTATTGAATTATGTATCGTGAGTTAAACAGATTTAATTTTATCGTGAGTTGAACAGAGATTGAATTACATATCGTGAGTTGAACCGAGATTGGATTATATATCGTGAATTAAACGGAGATTGAATTATATATCGTGAGTTAAACAGATGAATTATATGTCATAACACAAGTAGAGATCGAATTATATATCGTGAGTTAATTATGTATAGTGAGTTACCAGAGATGGAATGATATATCGTGAGTTAAATAGACTGAATTATATACCGAGAGTTGAACAGAGATTGAATTACATATCGTCAGTTAAAGAGATATTGAGTTTAACGGAGATTGAACTATATATATCATGAGTTAAACACCGATTGAGTCACGTATCGTGAGGTAAACAGAGATTGAATTGTATATGCTTATAATGCCGGGCTGGATTGGATTAGATTGATGTGTTATGTTTGTGGCAACTGATTTTTTTTCTGCGTGAAATGTGAGCTTCTGTCCTTGGGGAAAAAAACACATCGCCATAGTACATTGCCACATATTTCCTCCCCCCCTCCCTTGTGCACGTGTTTTTGTTTACGTATGAAATTTTTTTGTTTTTTTTTGTTTTTGTTTTTTGTACAGACGTTTTGTCAGAGACAACTCTTGTCACCGTGGTGGATAGGGTGAGGCTTGGGTTTATCGTCTGATAGGAAGGACTAGCCTGCCGACCATCACCCATAGCCTAATGGAGGAAAAAAAACGGGGGGGGGGGGGGGGAGAATATCTGAGACTGTGCCATGTACCAGTCGCCGTGGTGTTAGTGGTTAGCGCAACGGACTACTGACTGGAAGGTTGTGGGTTCGAATCCCCATCAGTCCCTTCAAAAATCGTTGTGGGATTTTTCGACTCTAACCGGCTCCTACCCAAAGTTGGGCGTGCTATGGGCTCATTGGGAAGGCTGGGACTACACAGTCGAGTCTCATCCACTTCACGGATACGTCATTCAGGGTGTTACTGAAATCTTTTGACCAGCACCGCAGGTGTCTGATTCTCTCGGGCCTGGTTGACGCCAGGATATATTATGAAAGTAAGGATAGAGTACAGCCCTGTCACGCAGTCTCAATCCTAGATCGGAATCCATAACATCATGATTATCATCCTCATTGACACCGTCATCATGGCACTGTAAATACTGTGCTAACTTCTATGGCCATAAAGGTGGCATGGAAAATGGGACGGGGAAAAAAAGGGTGAGTACAAAGGTAACCTCCATGAGTGCGGTGATCCTATTGAAAAAAAAAAAAAATAAAAGACTGGGCCATGTAGTGGACTTCCTTAAGTTATATATATACTGGTAGATGTTGGCTTACACATTTGAGCGGTAGTCGATGGTGTGATTCCCTTAGTGAACAGTATGAAGAAGAAAGCCTGGGAATAATACAGACTGGAAGATGTCTGCAGTAGAGTAATGAACGTGAAATAAACCGAGATAAAATTTAGGATTACGCAGAATATAAGATAGACTATCTGAACTTAGAAAACGGACAAGACTCTTGCTGTGTGGGATTGTGAGATTCCACGGGCCAGTGGTATAGAAGTACACGGAGCATAGTGGTAGAGAGATATTACTCAGTGATAGAAACACTGGGATAGAGCAGATGGTGGTGACATACCTGGAGACGGATATAAAGATCAAGTCTTGTTTATAGGTGTATCCTACTGTGCTGCCTAACTCAGTCGACTGAAAACACGACGCAAGAATAAGAATCACTTTGATGGGTAGTGAAGTAATGTGGGGGGTTTTGTTATATGCTTTGGGCATGGACGCTTCCTTTAAGCGCTGTACTGTGGTAGTGTGGTGGAGGTGCTGGTCGCACCACATCATCTGTCTTGGATTCTTGTGCATATTTCTTGTATTGCAGGCAGCGGTTGTGTATGTAATAAGCTGATGTACGTAGATGCAGGAACACATGTGTGTCTGTGCAATACACACGTAAAAAAGGAAAAGATTTGTGCTTATAGGTTCTGAACGATGGAAGAACGTGACTCGAAACACCTAACAATTGAAGTCTAGTGAAGACTGTAAATTGTATGTAAACGTGCGGATGAAGGGCGTTTGTGTGCTTTGTTGGCGGCTGGTACAGGAAGGCGTGCAATATGACAAAAACCTTTGGTTTTATGTGCTGCTATAATTAGTGGACAGGGTTAAGACTGCGTCCTTTTGTGAAGCACTCGTGTAATAAGTAGAGTGTGGGCTGTATCTCTTACTGCCGTTCTGCTGAATATCTGGTGAGTACAGACTCCCTTTACACTTGTATTTGGTTGCATTTGCTCTTTTTCTCTTGTTCCCCCCTTTTTTTGTCTGCTTACAACGGATTTACTGTGTGACATTCAGACTGCTTTTATGACACACACAGAGGAGAGAGAGAGAGAGAGAGAGAGAGAGAGAGAGAGAGAGAGAGAGAGAGAGAGAGAGAGAGAGAGAGAGAGAGAGAGAGAGAGAGAGAGAGAGAGAGCGCGAGCACATCCCCATAGTGCAGCGCCACCCGTTTGTTTTCTTTTTTCTCGGTAAGCATTAGATATTCTTCCCATTTTCTATCATTTTTATTTGTGGCTGCCAGTTTATTCACATGCATGTTTCCTAAACGTCTGGCTTACTTGTCGTATGTGGTCACTTTTGTCAGGTGTGAACGTGGGACGTAAGTGAAGTCATTAAATGGTCAGAGTGCGTTGATACTAACTGGACGCGTACGTACGGAATGGCTGACGTTCCCCTCTGCAGCACACACACGTGAGAACATCAGCTGGTTTACATGTAGCTGCTGGATTGTGCGGGCTGGCTGGCTGTTGTAGTACAGCACTGGGCTCATGATTCAATATGACGAGTCCTATCCCCGCCCGCAAGATAAAAACTGACTTGTTGGCTGCTCATCCTAATGTTTCAATCATTCTGGTGGTGTCAGCTTAGTGTTTCATAGAATCAAACCCCTGGTGGTGTCAGCTTAGTGTTTCATAGAATCAGGCCCCTCCACCCCACCTCTCTTTCTCATTCCTATGCAGTTGTAGACCTTGCCAGTGCAGACATTTTTGCAAAGGCTCAAGGAGTCTGCCAGATAACAGATGGCAGGTTGGGTGGAGCGCGTGTGGAATTGTCCGAATGCGACGATTCCGTCTTGATTGAAACTCTTAATCGTGTTGGAATGGTCGTTGCGTGTACGAGAATTCGATGAGGTCAAGGTTGTCTGTGTTGGCAGTGGCCAGAAATTGATTATTGCCGAGTAATTCCCTAGCTGAACTTGGCATTTTTGTTATTTCAAGTGTCTCCTCGCCCCCCCCCTCCCCGTTTTTTTTTTCTTATATTTCATTCTGTGACTGCTTCAGAAATGGTAGTTTGCAGAGACTTTGCGAGAATCGCTTTTAGGCAATGTTCACTTTCTGTGTCTTCTTCTGTGTTAGTTTCTTTTAACTGTAAGCATTTTTTGTACTTGGAATTGTGTTCAACGCGGTGTTAGCTTGATATGACCCTAGCGATCGGCTTGCTGTACGTAAGCGGTATGAACTGAACTGAAATTTTGCTTTCCCAGAATCTTGAACTTTTCCCTTACGACTTTTTATCTTCATGGTTTTTTGACGGATTGATAAATGCCTTGACTTGTTTAGTTATGAAGGACGTCTGAAGAATCTGCGTGAATCGCTGAACACATACTGTGCGACATGCAAAGTCTGGAATATCTAATTAGAAAAGTGTCTATCTAATTAGAAACAGTGAAATTTTCATACTTAGTGCAAAACATAATTGAGCCTTCACCGAGCGAATGTAAAATGTCAATAAAAAGTATACTCAGCTGTAGCTTCTTCCCCCCGAACATACTTAATATTGAGTTTTCTCCCCCATCAAACACCTTTAGTGCCTTAAACCAGTAAATCATAAGACATAAAAGAAATACAGAAAACGGTAGTAATATTGCGTGGCCTAGTAGTTAAAGCAGAACACAGAAACCTGGGTTCGAATCAAGCACACACGCACGCATGCATGCAGCACACATATATACACCACACACGCGCGCAGCGACACACACAGCAAAATCACCACCATAAATCATGAATTAACCACACACCGGGTCGAATACACACACAACACGCACGCGCACCCACAGACACACATCATCACACACAAACCACCCCACACACACACAACACACACACAACACACCACACACAACACACAAAACACAACACCACACCACACACCACACACACACAACACACCACACCACCACCACCACACCACACACACACACACACACACACAACACCACACACACAACACAACACAACACAACACAACACAACACACACACACACACACACACACACACACACACCACACCACACCACACACAACACACACACAACACAACACAACACAACACACAAACACAACACAACACAACACAACACAACACCAACACAACACAAACACAACACAACACAACACAACACAACACAACACAACACAACACAACACAAACACAACACAACACAACACAACACAACACAACACAACACAACACAACACAACACAACACAAACACAACACAACACAAAAACAACACAACACAACACAACACAACACAACACAACACACACACACAACACAACACAACACAACACAACACAACAACACAACACAACACAACACAACACAACACACAACACAACACAACACAACACACTCCCAGTAAATACAGCGTGAATGCTACGAGGTACAGCAATTGACGACCAATAGATCGAACAAGTCGTGTGAACGAACAACAAACATTCTACCTCCAACCAGCGGGAAGGGCAACTTGCACTGCTCGTAATTGCTTAGATCTACCAGTTGATGATGCCCTGTCCAGTTAGTGACTGAACAGACATGAGACACCAATCTCGAAATAACTCCGCAGGGTGGAATTACCTGTCTTGTCTGTCTGTCTGTCTTTGTGGTTGATGTCCTTCCCTGGCCACAGACAGAGCGGTGGGTTGGGGTGTAGCTGAGCGTTTTGAGTTCCACATCACTGAGTACTTCATTGACCACGCTCAACAGACCGGCCTTTCGTCTCTTATGTCATTCACGGCCTTTTGTCCATCTGTCTTGCGTCTCTATCGGTCTCTCTTTTCTCCTTTTTGAAGGACGGAGGGAAAAGAAAGAAGGGGGAGAGAGAGAGAGTGAGAGGGAGGGAAGGGGGGGGGGGAGAGAGAGAGAGGATGATGATGATGATGATGATGATAGAGACAGAGAGATGGTGATGATGATTTAAACATTTAGGCAATTGCCCCTTATAAATGGGAGTGGGAAAAAACCCCACAACCAGCCAACCGAACAAAAAACAAAACAAAACTAAACAAAACAAAGCAAAAACAACATCACACACACACACACACACACACACACACACACACACACACACACACACACACACACACACACACACACACACACACACACACAAACAAAAACAAACCACACACACACACAAACGAAAAACAACAACAACAAAAAAAAAACAACAACAACAAAAAGAAACAATTCAGTAGAAATTTGACAAAATTTGGTAGTTCTCATCAGAACAATTGCAAATCCACATACAAACAACGTACAACTAAGATACATATAAATGCGCAAATATATGAATACCCATGACATACCTTTTACCTTTTTGAGAGATTGAGAGAGAGGGAGAGAGAGGGGGGGTAAATCCATTACCAGGCATTGTCCATCATGAAGGGATACGACTGCACAAACACCAGGTGTCATGATAATTGTTCAGTTACAAATGTTTATTCGAAATTTTTAAGAAATGAAAGTGGATTTTGTGACTGTAATAATGTTTTGTATTTTGAATTTTACATGCTATCAGCAGACTTAGCCAAAACTACCACAGCTATAATGGTGTGTATTGATCTGGCGAAACACTGAGCACATGGCAGCATGAAAGGAAATGAACCTCATCTTCTGTCATAGTATTACACAGCGGACAAATCAAATCAGTTTCAGTGTGTGTGTGTGTATGTGTGTGTGTGCGTGCGTGCGTGCGTGCGTGCGTGTGTGTGTGTGTGTGTGTTTTCTGTGTGTGTGTGTGTGTGTGTGTGTGTGTGTGTGTGTGTGTGTGTGTGTGTGTGTGTGTGTTGTGTTTATCGATAATGATGCTGAGCTGTTAAAGAAATACGTGTGGTTACAAATATCAAATGTCAAATCTAATTTCAGCTGTAAACACGTCGAAACATCTGGCCACGCTGCAAAGTGTTCAATACGAATGAAAACCGCTCACTGTTGTCGATCCTGAAAGCTTATCCTTTTGAGACAGATAAACACACAGACAGATATAGAAGTTGAAGTGACGCAGACCTGTTCCTAGTTCAATAGATCATCGGCGAAAAGCGGTAAGCGACTGTGCAGACACTACGTTTGTTTTCCTGATAGCAGCCAATGTTACCATGTCAATCCGATGATATTGATATGATAGGTTGCCTTGTGTTTCTCTGTGTCATCGATGTGGGCTGTGTGTTACCGCGGTAAAAACACTTACATAGCAAGTAGGAATGTAGGATACTGTACCGATGATGATATTGATTTGATAGGTTTTCTTTGTGTCATCGGTGTGGATTGTGATACCGCAGTATAAACACTTACATAGCAAGTAGGAATGTAAGCGTATGGATACTGTACCGATGATGATATTGATTTGATAGGCTGCCTAGTATTTCTTTGTGTCATCGGTGTGGATTGTGATACCGCAGTAAGAACTGTTATATAGCAAGTAGGAATGTAGGCGTATGGATACTGTATCGATGATGATATTGATTTGATAGGCTGCCTAGTATTTCTTTGTGTCATCGTGTGGATTGTGATACCGCGGTAAAAACTGTTATATAGCAAGTAGGAATGTAGGCGTACGGATACTGCATCGGCTGCAGTTGATCCAGATCATCTTGAACGATTGATGGCAGTGAAATTCAGAATCTGCACATGGTAAGCATAGTCTTACGACTTAGTGAATATAATGATAGTGACAGTGACAGTCATGATCATGAAACCAAAAACGATGCTTTTCTTGTACATTGGTACAAGTTATTGTATATTATGATGACAGCGACAATGACAGTCATGATCATGAAACCAAAAAATGATAGTTTTGTTATACAGTGGTATGTTATTGACCTCACTGGTGTAATCAAACTTGTTCACCTCGCTGATAGCCCAGGGGTCATCTCAGATTTATGCGTTGTTTCATATTGATTTTGCCAGGTAATTATGGGCAGGTTTGGAATTTTGTTGATAAGCCTAAACAGCAGAATAATGACCACAGTAGTCTGTGTCGTACACCCGTGGTGGATCTTTCCCCCCCCCCCCCCCCCCAAAATATGCGAACACACACACAGTGAGTGTAGCAACCAGCATTTCACCGAAATGGTACATAATGAGAGTCATCTCCCTTTTTTGTTGTAATAGGTCCTTGGCAGTCGTTCGGTTTAAAAAAAATTATATAATGATTTAATGAAAGTGGACTTTGGTTAAAGACAACACTGTCCTTGTCCTGCTGCCTTCCGCGCAGAATGTCTCATCAATTGGATTTGAGAGGAGAGAGGGAATGGCAGCCTATAACCTGAGATCAAATTCGGGATTCTGGTTTCCTTGGACTGGAGAGGAGGGGGTGGTTGGTTGACCATCAAATAACCGGTCCTCATCCCTTCGTTAACCAAAAACGGTCGTGAATGCTGGAGAACGGGTTTGGGAGAAGGTAGAAATCGTATCCTTAATATTTTTGATTTTTTTTTCGACCGTGAAATCTTAGTTGCACAGCATTGATGAACATGGGTGTCTTCTCTGCTGATCACCACTGTGAAGGAGAGAACTTTTGACTTTTGTCAAGATGTAGTTGAAAACACACATAAGAGGAACAAAAGAAACACGCAAACATACAAAACAAACAAAAAGATCTCAAACAAACAATTTTGTTTCAGCTTGTTCTATGGAACCTATTATCCCCATGGGAAGACCGGGAGCTCTTTCAGTAAAATAATATCCCCATCTTCTGGAAATTCTTTGCTGGAAATTTCCTCTTTTCTGTCACTTTCTTTGTTTCTGCTTTGCTCCTTTGCTTTCTGTCATTTCTTTTTATCTTTACCTGCCTTGCTGGTCCATTTGCCTGTATGTGTTCGATAAAGTCGTACGTACTTTCTTTTAGGATTGATAATTGGGTGCATGTATTAAGCGCATTTTTGGGTGTAAGGAAATGATATAGCGTGGAAGCAATTTCATGTAAATTTAGACCCGTTTTTTTTGTTGTTTTGGTGTCCATTGTTATGTTTAAATTTTTTTTTTTTTTTTTAAATCCCTTGTGTGATAAATTGGGCAGAGTAGTCAACGCCGGGGGCATCTCCTTAGATAATGTGCGCGAATGCATTGATATGTGTACTTTATTTTCTTTCCATTTTTTTCCCTCCCTGTTGAAGTATTGTATATTTTTGAAACGGCTATGGTCCTGATATTGCTGTACGCACTGTACGCAGTCGACTGGGTTTTAAACAAAAAATAACAGTAACATTTGAACCTATCAGATGGAAATATATCTTCATCCTTAGTAAACTTTGAGTTAAAAAAAAAAAAAAAAAGTATCCATCGTGTTGCCTACTGTTTTTGGCCGAGGTTTTCTGCCAAGCAGACGAGAACTGTTTGTACAGGCAGGTCTCATCAAACTGTTTGCTGTAGGCTTCTCTTCTCTCCAAGCTTACGTGACCTACGCACTGTCCCCTCTGCCTCTGGTGCCCCCCCCTCCACCACTTTTTCTCCGCGCTGCCTCCCCCCCCCCTTCTTATTGCACTGTTGAGATGTGTACATATGTAAAATCTCTTAAAAGGGTCAAAATCGGGAAGTAATAACATGGTCTAAGGCGTTCAGAACAGCGTGTACATGTGCATGTATGTGCTCGGAACCTTTCACGTCACAATGATCTTTGCTGGTTTTCACACGTAAATTGAAAATTGTTTCGGAATGCCTAAAGGGACCTGAACCCTTTGACTCCCGCACCCTGTCACAACTGCAGAAACCTAACCCTTTGACTCCCTCACCCTGTCCACCACCTTCCAGCAGGAAGCTGGTAGATAGGGTGAGGGAGTCAGAGGGTTAAGTTTTTGCTTTGCTAGCATGGTTGACAATGCAGGATGCTGGTGGAAAGGATGCGGGAGTCAAAGGATTAAGAAACAAAATCCATGAACAGTTCGTGAATAATTATTCGTATAGCAGCATTGTCTGCTTATTGTTGAGAGAATCTGAACTCGTGAGAACATATATTTTGGCAATTTGAATTTTATATGCGAAAATTTGAGGAGGAAAATTCTCCTCTGAAAAAGAAGTGAGATTGTTTCACGTCAACCGGAGGGGTGTGTGTGTGTGTGTGTGTATGTGTGTGTGTGTGTGTGTGTGTGTATGTGTGTGTGTGTGTGTGTGTGTGTGTGTGTGTGTGTGTGTGTGTGTGTGTGTGTGTGTGTGTGCGTGTGTGTGTGTGGCGCGGCGCGCGCGCGGTGATAAGAGAGAGAGAGAGAGAGAGATATGTGCGAATAATCAGATTTTCTCAGCTCTTTATTAAAACTGGCTTCCTGACTGTCCCATCTCAACATTATTGTTGTTCTGGTGGCGTCAGTATAGGATTAGATAACCCCCCCCTTTCCCCACTTCTCTAGGATGGTTATCCACGTCGGCCATTATAACCTGAGGTGGGTGTCGACGTAAAAATTGAACCAAATCAATCAGGCAGTCAGTCAGCTGGGTCCTATTACACCTAGCCCTAGCATCCTTACGTGAAAACAAAATGAGCAAGGGTCACCTATAGTGCTCTTTCGAGACTACCATCCTCCTCACCCGAACTTAAGAAATTCCTTTGCATTCAGCTTTTTTTTGTTTTTTGTTTTTTTTTTTTTTTGAAAGAGAGACACCGCAATGTAACGTACACGAACACGCGGTAGCTCACGAGTTCGTACTTGGGGGAGGGTGGAGGAACAGTTTGAAAGTACCCTCCGCGTAAGCCGATGGTAGTACGTTGAAGGAAATAGTATTGTTACTGTGCAGCGGTTGATAGATGAGGAAAGTGGAGTGCATTTCTCTATCGCTGCCTTTGACCAACAAGCAGTAAGAAGAGACCGAGGGCTGAGTTGGTGATAGACACTGATATTTGGTGATAGATGATGCTGAGTGGCCTTGTGGTGTGTCGCGTGCTTCCGTCGCTGTCGCTGCTGTCTGTGCTGTTTGTATAAATACAGTGGACAAACACGACAGACAAGGTTCATGGTCACCTCCCTCTTCCTTGGGGCTCAGCCCCTCAGAGGAGACGACCCTAGTATTTTTGAAGCTTCTTTAAACAAGAAATCACAACCCTGTTCCTTGTATATGCTACGTGAAGTAGGAATTTAAGTCCTCACCAACGAACAAGCGAACTGAGAAGATCGGAGTATCGGACTAATTCTTAGGACAGGGTTGTACCCCGTGGGAATGCCGGGGGCTCTTCCCCAGTATAAATTTAGTATCCCCACCTTCTGGAAATCGTCTGGTAGAATTTTTCTCTTTTGTATCACTCTCTTTGTTTCTGCCTTGTTCCTTTGCTTTCTGTCATTTCTTTTATCATTTTCTGCCTTGCTGGCCCATTTTACTGTATGTGTTCGATAAAGTCGCACACACTTTTCTCTTAGGATGGATAACTGGGTACATGTATTAAGTGCATATTTGGCTCAAGGGAAGTGTGATATGCAGAAGCTGTTTACGGTAACTCAGACCCGCTTTTAGTCTATGTTTTAGAGTCCTTAGTGATGTTTAACTTTGTATTCAGGTTGGTTTTATAAATCCCCTGTGTGATCAGTTGGACGGAGTGGTCAACGCCAGGGTCATCTCCTTAGATTATATGCGCGAATGCATTGACATGCGTACTTAATCTTTTCTTTTTAAAATTTTTTTTTTTATCCTGTTGAAGTACTGTGTGTATTGAAATGCTTATAGCCCTTATATGGCTCTTGGTAGTCGGCTGGGCCTTGAGCAGTAATAAGAATAAGGAAAGGGTTGGGATGAAGTAAAACGCAACTCGTATTGTATTGTATTGTATTGTATTGTATTGTATTGTATTGTGTGTGTGTTTTTGTGTGTGTGTGTGTGTGTGTGTGTGTGTGTGTCTGTGTGTGTGTTGTCTGTGAAGTGGTGTGGTGGTGGGGGGGGGGGGAGAAGCATTCTTGCGATACTTTCTTTATTAAAGTTACTACTACAGGAAGTCCAATATCTCAGGATCACTTTTGGTTTGGAGAAAGATACGATTGAACTAAAACTGGAGTGTCTCAAGTACATGTACAATGGTAGAGTGTCTCTAACAGTGACAACAAGATTCATCAGTATTCTCAGACATTCCTGAGAAAGTGCTGTTTACTCGTACGAACCTTCTTCAAAAAGTGCTGGTTTTAGGCTGTTTGTCGGCTATGTGGCCTTGACCTTAGAGCGTTTCCTTAGATTCATCATCATCAGGTGCCCTGCCGCATGGCATCGGCGACCATGGACTTCCAACCATCTCTATCTCTCGTTGCTCCTAGTATCTCCCCCACCCTCCTCATCCCCGGCCACTCTGCCAGTCCGTCCAGCATTTTCTTCTTGGGTCTACCTGGTGTTCTCTTTCCCTCCAGCTTTCCCGTTGTGACCAGTTGCTCCAAACCCCCCTTCCTCATAAAATGGCCTATAAATGTTGCCTGTCTTTTCCTAATCTTCCTTATGAGTGATCTACTTGTGTCTGCCTCCATCAAGACTGTCTCGTTTGTTTTCTTTGCTGTCCATGGAACTCTCAACATTCTTCTGAGAAACCACATCTCGGCTGCCTCAATCTTGCCCTGGCTTTGCTTGCTGACTGTCCACGCCTCACATCCGTACAACAGTATTGGTTCTATATAACATTCAAGAACTCTCTTTCTGATGTTAATTGATAGGTGCGCGAATGATTGATATGTGTGCTTAGTTTTCTTTTCGTTTTTTCTGTTGAAGTATTGTGTATGTTTTGAAACGGTTATAACCCTGATATGGCTGTACGCAGTCGGCTGGGCTTTAAACAGAAATAACAACAGCAATTATCTTTCAAATTTACACTTTTGTGACCCGTCATCAGCTGTAACCATAACGTGGTAAAGATCCTCATAAAAAAAAAAAGAGAGAGAGAGGAGAGAGAGAGGAGACACACACACACACACACAAAACCACCACCACCACCACCACCACCAACAACAAAAACAACTGAATCGATAGAAAACAGTTTTTTCCTTCTTCAAATAGGTATAGGTATTAATGAAACACACTCTATCGTTGTTGCCTTGATAATATTATAACACTGATAGTTTTCATAGCTTTGCTGGTTTAATTTGTAAGCTGCATGCAGTTTTGCAATGAGAACTGCGTGTGTTCTAAGCGAATAGTTTGTTTTCTTTTCATAATTTTTGGTAATAAAAGGGAGATAGTAGGAGTTACATTTTTACTGCTTCAATATATTTTTTACTGTTTCATTATATTTTACTGCCTTTTCTGGGTTTTTTCTTTTTTTCGTCTTTTATTTTCAGTCAGGAGTATGGCGTCTGAAGCCATACACTGTTCACTGACACTTAAGTGACCGTCCCACCCGATTGGTGGTGTTGTGGGAAGGGAAAGATGAAGAAGGGGGGGGTGGTCATGGCCTGGGGAAGGGAAAGAGGGAGGGACGCAGAGGAGGGAGGGAGGGAAAGGGTTGCACCTGTCGATGGTCGGCTTGGGCCATTAAATCAATCGATAACATGTCACCTTCCCTCACCCCGTGTTCCCTCCCCTTTGTGTGTCCGTTTCACCCCACAGGTTTGTAAAAACCTTTGTGAAAACTGTGGCCTTACCTCCCCTGTCTCCTCATTTATCTGTCTGCCCCGCTCCCAGTGTGTGTCTGTTCTCTCCCGTCTCTATCTCGTCCATGTCCGAGCGATTTCCTGGACCATTGGTTTTCCATGGTCAGTGGTCCGTAGAATGGGAAGGGGGATAAGGGAGGGGGGGGATTAAAGAGGCCTGTGTGCGATTATTTCAGGCGCTGAAGCGTTTTCTGGTTGCTGAGAAAGAAACAAGTGTGTCGGCCGTGGTTTTGAAACTGCTATTCTGTTGGTTTTTTTTCAGTATGGCGATCGGTGGTTCAGTTTGGCGGTCATTTAAAAAAATTTTTTTTTAGATGTATGTGTGTATATGTATGTATGTTTGTGTGTGTGTGCATATATATATGTGTATATATATATATATATATATATATATATATATATATATATATATATATATATATATATAGATATGTATAGATATGTATAGATATGTTATTCTGATACTTCATAGAAGCAATTAATTTTTATCCTTTTGAGTTATCATCAGTTGATGAATTCATCAGAACCACACAGGTGCAGGAAGCCTGCAGGCGAGAGCACTTTGTCCCAATCTCGAAAATACTGCTGTCCTAAGATTAACCCTTTGATTCCTGCAGCTTGTCCACCAGCATCCTGCATTACTATCCGTGCTATTAAAGGAAAAATGAAACCGACTCCCTCACCCTATCCATCAGCTTTCTGCAGAAAGCTGGTGGATAGGTTGAGGGAGTCAAAGGGTCAAGTTTTTGCAGTTGGTGGATAGAGTGAGGCAGTCAAAGGGTTAAGTTTTTGCAGTTGGTGGATAGAGTGCAAGAGTCACGGCCCAGTCATTACTTTTGTGGTCGCATGCTTTGCCGTCTCTTCGGTCAATTCGGGGCGTCTGAAATGCCGGGTTGAAACTGTAGATTTCTCACATCCTCACCACAACTATCTCACGACACCCCCTTCAGAAACACGCTGCTGTGTTTGTAATGGAAGATGCAGAAGGGGCAGCTCGCAGCAGCAGTCGTGGTCCCTGACTAGAACAATGTAGACATTAACCCTGTGACTCCCGCACCCTGTCCACCAGCATTCTACATTGTCAACCATGCTGGCAAAGCAGAAACTTAACCCTTTGACTCTCACCCTTCGGCCAGTTTTCTGCAGGAAGCTGGTGGAAATGGTGAGGAAAGTCAAAGGGTTAAGTTTTTGCAATCGGTAGATAGGGTGCGGTAGTCAAAGGGTTAAACTAAGGGACGATACAGGCAACGTTTCACAGCGTAATAGTCAAGATGAAACCGCTGAGGTGGTGTAGTTCTTTGAATCGAGGAGCTGCGTGTCTTGATTCAAACACTCGTGCACAGGCAACATTCGCGCTATTGCGTGCATTCCTGATGTTATGATGTTTTTGCGTAGTTTTTTCCCCCCAGCCTTTGTAGAGAATGATTAGTCGAAGTATCATCTCCTGAATCAAATCTGCCGGGTTTTTTTTTCGGATCTTTATTTTTTCGTTTTTTGTTTGTTTCATTTTATTTTTTTAAAACGTTCTTTTCACACTTGCGCCTGGTGGCGTTCCTCGCAAAGCCAGGGATCTGCTGTCTTGATTGGTTCTTACTACGAGGCTGCCATGGGTTGAGAAACAAAACTAGGGCTACTTTTTTTCTTCTTCTTTTAGTTCACCATCTATATGGTCAGGCGGTTTCTGGCAGTGGATGTGGTAGACATTTGCGTTATAGTGAATGGTGCCATGGTCTAGTAGAAGTTAAGGTGCCTGCAATGGATGTGGTAGACATTTGCGTTATAGTGAATGGTGCCATGGTTTAGTAGAAGTTAAGGTGCCTGCAATTCTGGTACCTCTGGCTCGTCTTTTAAGGTTGCGTATAATTTGGTGCGTCGGGTGGTTTTGGCGCCTGACGACAAGCCATTCTAAGGCGTTGTCACGCGCGACATGACAGACAGGCAAACAGGGACGAGGAGTCCTAAAGGTGGTATCGCCGCGGTCGCCACGATAGACTGTGGACGGGCGTTAGGCCTTGGACTGCATCAGTCTGGGCCAGTCTGCCATAGAGTGTCTGTCCTGCCTGCCGGGTGAAAGGCGTTAGGGATGGGAGTGTGATTGATTGGGTTTTCTACCCCTCCTTTCTCACCTTTCTTCCCGCCTTTCCTTTGTCCTCACCCCGTTCACCTTTTAACCCTTTGACTCCCTCACCCTCCCTGTCCACTAGCATCCTGCATCGTCATCAGTGATAGCGAAGCAAAAACTTAACCCTATATGACTCCCTCACCCTATCCACCAGGTTCGTGCAGGAAGCTGGTGGATAGGGTGAGGGAGACAAAGAGTTAAGTTTTGAGGGAGTCAAAGGGTTAATTTTTTTGCAGCTGGTGGATAAGGTGCAGAAGTCAAAGGGTTAATGGTCTTTTCCCCCTGGGGGTGTGAAGATGTGTGTGCGGGTGGGAGTAGGGAGGTGATTGGATTGCCAGGCTGATTGACCAGCACACCTGTTCATGTGGGTTTTGATTCACTGCGGCCATGGTAGCCTGCTTTGCTCTCTGTTGATGTTTGTCGCTGTCTGTCTGTCTGTCGGCCTGTTTGTCGTCCTGCCCACCTGCTTGGTGCCTGTTGCACCTCTCTTTCTGTTAAACGCCAGGTATCAGGCATTTTCCTGTCAGTTTTATAAACGCCAGGTATCAGGCATTTTCCTGTCAGTGTTATAAACGCCAGGTATCAGGCATTTTCCTGTCAGTGTTATAAACGCCAGGTATCAGGCATTTTGCTGTCAGTGTTATAAACACCAGATATCAGGCATTTTCCTGTCAGTGTTATAAACGCCAGGTATCAGGCATTTTCCTGTCAGTGTTATAAACACCAGGTGTCAGGCATTTTCCTGTCAGTGTTATAAACACCAGATATCAGGCATTTTCCTGTCAGTGTTATAAACACCAGATATCAGGCATTTCCTGTCAGTGTTATAAACACCAGATATCAGGCATTTTCCTGTCAGTGTATAAACGCCAGGTATCAGGCATTTTCCTGTCAGTGTTATAAACGCCAGATATCAGGCATTTTCCTGTCAGTGTTATAAACGCCAGGTATCAGGCATTTTCCTGTCAGTGTTATAAACGCCAGATATCAGGCATTTTCCTGTCAGTGTTATAAACGCCAGGTATCAGGCGTTTTCCTGTCAGTGTTATAAACGCCAGGTATCAGGGATTTTCCTGTCATGTTATAAACGCCAGATATCAGGCATTTTCCTGTCAGTGTTATAAACGCCAGGTATCAGGCGTTTCCTGTCAGTGTTATAAACGCCAGGTATCAGGCATTTTCCTGTCAGTGTTATAAACGCCAGATATCAGGCATTTTCCTGTCAGTGTTATAAACGCCAGATATCAGGCATTTTCCTGTCAGTGTTATAAACGCCAGATATCAGGCATTTTCCTGTCAGTGTTATAAACGCCAGATATCAGGCATTTTCCTGTCAGTGTTATAAACACCAGATATCAGGGATTTTGTCATCAGTGTTATAAACACCACATATCAGGGATTTTGTCATCAGTGTTATAAACACCACATATCAGGGATTTTGTCATCAGTGTTATAAACACCAGATATCAGGGATTTTGTCATCAGTGTTATAAACGCCAGATATCAGGATTTTGTCATCAGTGTTATAAACACCACATAGGGATTTTGTCATCAGTGTTATAAACGCCAGATATCAGGGATTTGTCGTCAGTGTTATAAACACCAGATATCAGGGATTTTGTCATCAGTGTTATAAACACCAGATATCAGGGATTTTATTGTCAGTGTTATAAACACCAGATATCAGGGATTTTGTCATCAGTGTTATAAACACCAGATATCAGGGATTTTGTCATCAGTGTTATAAACACCACATATCAGGGATTTTATTGTCAGTGTTATAAACACCAGATATCAGGGATTTTGTCATCAGTGTTATAAACACCAGATATCAGGGATTTTGTCATCAGTGTTATAAACACCAGATATCAGGATTTTGTCATCAGTGTTATAAACGCCAGATATCAGGGATTTTGTCGTCAGTGTTATAAACACCAGATATCAGGGATTTTGTCATCAGTGTTATAAACACCAGATATCAGGGATTTTGTCATCAGTGTTATAAACCCAGATATCAGGATTATCCTGTCAGTGTTATAAACACCACATATCAGGGATTTTGCCATCAGTGTTATAAACACCACATATCAGGGATTTTGTCATCAGTGTTATAAACACCACATATCAGGGATTTTGTCATCAGTGTTATAAACACCACATATCAGGGATTTTGTCGTCAGTGTTATAAACGCCACATATCAGGGATTTTGTCGTCAGTGTTATAAACACCAGATATCAGGGATTTTGTCGTCAGTGTTATAACACCACATATGAGGGATTTTGTCGTCAGTGTTATAAACACCAGATATCAGCGTTTTGTCGTCAGTGTTATAAACACCAGATATCAAGGATTTTGTCGTCAGTGTTATAAACGCCAGATATCAGGGATTTTGTCATCAGTGTTATAAACACCACATATCAGGGATTATCCTGTCAGTGTTATAAACACCAGATATCAGGGATTTTGTCGTCAGTGTTATAAACACCAGATATCAGGGATTTTGTCATCAGTGTTATAAACACCACATATCAGGGATTATCCTGTCAGTGTTATAAATACCAATATCAGGGATTTTATCCTGTCAGTGTTATAAACACCAGATATC
The DNA here is from genome assembly GCA_030674185.1 of Monoplex corrugatus. Lineage (NCBI taxonomy): Eukaryota > Metazoa > Mollusca > Gastropoda > Littorinimorpha > Ranellidae > Monoplex > Monoplex corrugatus. The sequence goes on from JAPXFY010000022.1 coordinate 15,796,880, forward strand.
AGGGATTTTGTCGTCAGTGTTATAAA
>JAPXFY010000022.1:15801905-15804405 GCA_030674185.1 Monoplex corrugatus
CTGCAGGAAGCTGATGGGATAGGGTGAGGGAATCAAAGGGTAAAGTTTTTGCAGTTGGAGGATAGGGGTGCGGGAGTCAAAGGGTTAAGTTTTTGCAGTTGGAGGATAGGGTGCGGGAGTCAAAGGGTTAAATCATAATAGGTTGCTGTAAGGTGGATGGTCTCTCTCTCTCTTTGTGTAAGATGGATGGTCTCTCCATCTCTCTGTATCCCACAGTCTCTCTGTGATCTGTCTGTCTCTGTATCACATTAGCAAGCATTTTGGTCACACGTTTTTGTTTGTTTCTTTTTTTATATGGTCATCCCAAAGAGCCATTATTGATCAGGGAAAAGACCTGACAGTGACATACACAGACAGCCAGACACATGTTCCATCGAACAGCTGTTACGACTGGAAACGGCCTGGCCGTAAAAGCGAAGTATGGGCAAATAAAGATACATGACCCTGTGTTGTTTGATAAGCAATGCTGGTCATAGCAGAAACACTGCCACCTTAGTTTACTGCTTGATCGCCGCTGTATGTCCCTGTAATTGCTCAGGAAATTACTTCTTTTGATTTGTTTTTACTTGGTCGTTTTGTCATTTCGTTTTGTGCTCTTTATCTGTCTGTCGCTGTCTGGCTGGCTTTGGGTTGATTCTGTCTGTCTGTCTGTCTGTCTGCTGTCTTCCTTTCTCAATTTTTCTTCTGTGTTCTGGTTGCTTTACATGATTATGATTTTCATGAATATGCAGATGACACAGAAATGCCAAAAAAGTTCTTCACCAAATAATTTCTGTTCTGTTCAAAGTAGCATTCACCTCCGTGGGACGCCGGGGATTTTTGCAGTATAACCCCCAACTTCTGGAAATTCTGTGCTAGAAAATTCCTCTTTTTCTGTCGGTCTTTGTTTGTTTGTTGTTGTTGTTGTTCCTCCGTTGCTTTCTGTCATTTTTTCCCCATCATTTTCTGTCTTGCTGTTCCAGTCACCTGTATGTGTTCGATAAAGTCTTGCGTACTTTCTCTTAAATGATGATTGGTATATGTATTTAGTGCATTCTTGGCTCTAGGGAAATGAGCTGCGCGAAGCAATTTTAGGGAATTTAGACCCGTTTGTATATATGTTTTAGCGTCCTTATTTATGTTTCAATCTGTGTTCAATTTTTTTTAAATCCCCTGTGCGATAAATTCGACGGTGAGGTCAACGCTAGGGGAACTTCTTAGATTATGTACGCGAATGTATTGAAATGTGTACTTAATTTTCTTTTCTTTTTTTTTCTGTTGAAGTATTGTGTGTGTATTGAAACAGTTATAACTCTGATATGGTTCTAATCAGTTGGCTGGCTTTAACAACATAATAGTAACAGTAAAGTAGCATTCAGACGTGTGTTAATGAACAGCAACAAACTAAAGTCGAACACAGACAAAACAGAAGTCATGCTTGTTGGCACTACTCCACAAGTTGCACCGGTTGGCGGTGAGTGTGCAAATAGTGATGGTACCGCTACTGACATTTCTTTCCAAAGCTGTGTAAATTACCATGGGGTCAAGACCAAATGAAATTTGTGTATGCGGGAACGCATCCTGCATCTGACCGACTTCTTTTCTAGAGCTTAGAGGATTAACTCTGTCAGATCACATCTTTGCAAAACAGTATGTAGTAACAAACTCTGGGGAGAGCCGGACATCAGAAAATCCTCAGAGGAGAAACTCCGCCAAGGCCCTTAGCTCCTGACACTCTAAAGAGGCCGCGCTGCGTCCAGGTCATGCATGACTCCTCGATGTCCTCGTTTGAAATAGCAAGCCGTGCATATCGTCGTTTTGATGAATTTAGTTGAACCACCATAGTTTTGAGATTGTCTCTGCACATTTCAAATCAGTGGACACCAGAGAAGTCATAAGGGTGCCTATCAATGGACACGAAGTCATAAGATTGTCAAATTTCAGTGGACACCAGAGGAAGTCATGCGATTGTCAAATTTCAATGGACACCAGAGGAAGTCATAAGAATGCCTATCAGTGGACCCCAGAGGAGGTAATAAAATACCTGTCAGTGAACACCAGAGGAAGTATAAGAATGCCTATCAGTGGACACCAGAGGAGGTAATAAAATACCTGTCAGTGAACACCAGAGGAAGTCATAAGAATGCCTATCAGTGGACACCAGAGGAGGTAATAAAATACCTGTCAGTGAACACCAGAGGAAGTCATAAGAATGCCTATCAGTGGACACCAGAGGAAGTCATAAGAATGCCTATCAGTGGACACCAGAGGAGGTAATAAAATACCTGTCAGTGAACACCAGAGGAAGTCATAAGAATGCCTATCAGTGGACACCAGAGGAAGTCATAAGAATGCCTATCAGTGGACACCAGAGGAAGTCATAAGAATGCCTATCAGTGGACACCAGAGGAAGTCATAAGAATGTCTATCAGTGGCACTAGAGGAAGTCATAAGAATGCCTATCAGTGGACACCAGAGGAAGTCATAAGAATGCCTATCAGTGGACACCAGAGGAAGTCAT
>JAPXFY010000022.1:15806905-15809405 GCA_030674185.1 Monoplex corrugatus
GAACGTCGCTGGTGACTTGGGGCTTTCCTTTTTTTTTTTTTTTTTTTGAGTTGATGGTCGTGGTTGATTTTGTCTGTGTTGTGTCAAGTCTGCAGGCAGTCTTTCTGTTGCGTTTGTTCCCTCTCTCTCTCTCTGTGTCTCTCTCTCTCTGTCTGTCTGTCTCTGTGGCTCTGTCACTACCGCTCTCTCTCTGTGTCTCTCTGTCTCTGTCTGTCTCTCTCTCTCTCTTGTCTCTCTCTGTCTCTGTCTCTCTGTCTGTCTGCATGCCTGCCTGCTGGCCTGTCTGTCTCTGTCACTATCGCTCTGTCCCTATGTCTCCCCTCTGTCTGTCTGTCTGTCTGTCTGTTGTCTGTCTGTCTGTCCTTCTCTCTCTCTCTCTACTTCTCTCTCTCTCCTCTCTCTTCCCCCCTCAGCGCATACGATGGGTACGTAGTTATACGATATGTGCTGTGATTCGTTTGTTTGATTGTTCGAAACATTGTAGACATTCAAACAGTGGAAAGTGTTTAATTTGACCATGTGTCTCTGTGAATCTGGATCTGTACAGATGTTGGTTAAAACGGTCAGTTAACGACAGAGAAGTCTTTCACAGATGTTGTGTTAAAATGGGTCAGTTAACGACAGAGAAATCTTTCACAGATGTTGTGTTAAAATGGTCATTAACGACAGAGAAGTCTTTCACGGATGTTGTGTTAAAATGGGTCAGTAACGACAGAGAAGTCTTTCACAGATGTTGTGTTAAAATGGTCAGTAACGACAGAGAAATCTTCACAGATGTTGTGTTAAAATGGGTCAGTTAACGACAGAGAAGTCTTTCACAGATGTTGTTTAAAATGGGTCAGTTAACGACAGAGAAATCTTTCACAGATGTTGTGTTAAAATGGGTCAGTTAACGACAGAGAAGTCTTTCACAGATGTTGTGTTAAAATGGGTCAGTTAACGACAGAGAACTCTTTCACAGATGTGTTAAAATGGGTCAGTTAACGACAGAGAAATCTTTCACAGATGTGTTAAAATGGGTCAGTTAACGACAGAGAAATCTTTCACAGATGTGTTAAAATGGGTCAGTTAAGGACAGAGAAATCTTTCTTGCTGACACACTCAAAAAGAAATTTGGCCTTGCTGTGACTTGACCTTTGACCTGTCTCAGCGAAGCTTGCAGAATTTTTAAAATTTATTACTCATTTGCTCTGTGTTCAGTTACAATCTGTCTTCCAAAGGTTTCCTGAAGTTCACATTTTTGACGCCCATGATCCATATATATACAGTGGTGATTACCCACTGAAAGGGATTTTTGACCCGTGTGTAAAGATCCATCCTCTGACAGCCGAGAAATTCCACCGTGGGGATGTCGGGGACTCTTTCAATATAAATATTATCCTCATCTTCTGGAAATTTTGTGCGAGAAATTTCCTCTTTTCTGTCACTCTCTTTTTTCTGTCGTGTTCGTTTGAGCGTTCTTTCATTTCTTCCTGTCATTTTCGCCTTGCTGGTCCATTCACTTGTGTGTGTTCAATAAAGACTTACCTACTTTCTCTTAGGATTGGTAATTTGGTACATGTATTATGTGCATTTTTTTGGCTCTAGGGAATTGTGATAAGAAGCACTTTAAAGTAAACTGGGCCCGTTTGTACATATGCGTTAGTGTTTGCCCTGAGGTGTGTTTAGATTTGTATTCAGATAATGATTCTGTAATATTGATGCAAGACACACAGACATAAAGGTGTAGATAGATAGGCCTGTAGGATCATACACTGTACCATATGATACCCAACTTAACGCTGTAGGACACACGATCGCTCTGTTTTTCGCCGGTATTTGCCCCAAGATCGTTGTGATTGCGGCGCAGAGTCGCCTCCAGCAGCTGGCACATCCCTCTTTGACTAAAGTCTAACTCTTAACACTTTGACTCCCGCACACTATCCACTTGATTGCAAAAAATTAACCCTTTGACTCCCTTACCCTGTTCCTTCTTTTTCTCCCTCCCTCATTTATTGGTGTGGGGTTCTTGATAATGGAATTATTTGCAGAATTTGGTAAGGGAGTCGGGTAAGGGAGTCAGTTAAGTGTTTGTTTTGCTAGCGTGGGTGACAGTGCAGACAGTGCTGGGGGATAAGGGTACGTTCATACTGGCACTCACGACTGTCGTGCGGACGGACAAAAATCGTGCGGGTGGGAAAAACTATTTTTACTTGCTGAGCGAAGATGTTCATACTGCCACAGACACGCACGCACGACCGCACCCGCAAAAAAGTCGTGCGTGCTTGCTACACTTCAGTCGTGCGTGCGGACGGATAGAAGTCGTGAGTTCGAGGCCAACCCTTCTTTTTTTTAATTTTTTTTTTATTACTGGCCATCCACTGCGCGTTCATACTGAAACGCTTCTGTACGTGTGTGCGGATCAAGAGACTGTACTGTACTGAAATTTTCAGTCATCAAGAGACTGTACTGTACTGAAATTTTCAGTCATTTTTAACTCAAGATGGAAGACGAGAAACTG
>JAPXFY010000022.1:15819405-15829405 GCA_030674185.1 Monoplex corrugatus
ACCACGCGCGCGCACGTACACACACACACACACACACACACACACACGCACCACACACAGTCAACACACACACACACACACACACACACACACACACACACACACACACACACACACACACAACACACACACACACACACACACGCGCGCCGCGCACACACACACACACAGTCACAGATACACACACCACGAACGCACACACACGCGCGCACGCACACACACGCACGCACACACACACACACACACACACACACACACACACACACACACACACACACACACACACACACACTCACTGCACTGCGAGTTGATTGTTGGAACCGAAAGGGGGACGTTCTTTGATTGAACAGGATGTGTTGCGACGTCCTCTGTCCAAGACGACTATGATGGCGGTAATAGGAAAGTGGATGGATGAGGCTATCAAAATAGTGTGTGGGTGATGGGTGGGGAGCGATAAGATTAACCTTTTGGCTCCCGCACCCTGTCCACCAACATTCTGCTTTGTCAAGCAAGATAGCAGAGCGAAAACTTAACCCATTGACTCCCTCACCCTATCTAGCGACTTCAAAGCAGGATAGTAAAGGAAAAAAAAAAGTCGATGGGACGGCTATTCTGTTCGATTTCCTTTTCGAGAAAGTCCAGATTTTGTACTTCTCAAGGTCACTGTGACCATGGAGCAGCATCGGATAAAATAGAAGTTGACGTGAAGCGAGAAGAAAGGCGTACTATCACAAAAGTTAAAACAGAATGTAAGTATTGCCAGAAGTTCTTGAGAAAATACTGTTTGGAAAAGAGCTGATTATAAGGCCTTTTTTTGTTTTTTTTGTTTTGGTTGTCTGTCCGTGTGACTGACTAATACTGCCCTAGCTGCAGGTAAGAATGAAATTTTGTTTCATGTGATGCTTCTTCGAGGTCACCTTGACGATGAACAGAATCTGGATTTTCTGCTTTTTTTTTTTTTTTTTTATAGAGAAAAGGGAGATTGTTAAAATGGTTAGACCAACCTTTTCCTTCCTTCCTTCTTTCTTTCTTTCTTTCTTCTTTCTTTCTTTCTTTTCTTTCTTTCTTTTTTCTTTCTTTCTTTCTATCTTTCTTTCGTTCGATCTTTCTTCCTTTCTCTGTCTCTCTCTGTCTCTCTCTCTGTCTCTCTCTTTAAACTGGGAAAATGTTTTTTACTGATTTAAATAAGAAATAGAAAAATAAAAAGATAACGATACGAGAAGGCAATAAACGATTGAAAGGGTGTGTGGTGGAAGAGAGGGGCCAAGGCGACACGGGTGACACCGACACCCTGGCATTGTCATCACCCCACCAGCAGTTCATTGATTGCAATTAAATGTATCGATCACGATGTCACCCTCTCACACCCCCGTCTCCTTCTCTGCGCACTTTCCTCTCTACCCCCCCCCCCCACCCCTGTTCCTTCCATGCCCCTCCCGGCGTCAAAGCGAGCGGGTCTGGCTTCTCCTCCGAAGATTTATCTCCTTTGCTCGTAACGCATGGCAACACATCGTTTTATGTTGTCGCCCGTTGTTGTCTGTGCCTGATGAGATCAGGAGATAAGGAGAGGATGCGAATGCGAAATGTTTTATTCAGAAGGCTGCGGCCTCCCTCTGGAAATGTGTGAAGCAGTGGCACAAACATTTCTACAAGTTGACATAGAGTCAGTGTCAGCATTAATTTAGTCCGTCATGGCAGACACACTGGGCTTAGCCTGTCGTCATGTTTCGTCTTTTGAAAGACTTGTTTGAACAGTGTCATGAATTATGAAGTCTGTTTTTCATTCTTTGCCAATAAAAATAAAGCTTCTATGAAAAATTCATGGGTCTCGGCACAAATTTAGAGAAAGCATGTTTTTGATCGTAGAGAACAGGATAACGTAATACAAAATGATCCTTGTCTTCATGAACCAGAAGAACAAGTAAACCAAAAAGAACGCGTATTCAATACAACAAAACAAGACAAGCGCAAATTTTCGGCCAACCGGCCTTTGTCAAGCGCGAATGCACGATCACAGACACCAAACAACGGATAATAACAAAAAGACTAAAATTTCCCTGCCGCCTGGTCCAATGGATAAAAAGGGACCAAATGGAATGCCAATGTGCCTAAGAGTAGTGGTAAGAAGTGGGGAGAGGGAAGGCAACTATATGATGTCAAAGGGGAAGTGAGATGAGTTCTGCAATTTGAAAAGTGGACGTGCCATATCGGTATTGTCCTGTTCCAAATCATTTCAACCAATCAGACCACTCTATCACAATGACATCCGAGTGAAAGGTCTGTGGCTTCTATACAATAACAGCACCATAGACAGGAAAGGCAGAGAATCCCATCTCATAAATAAACTTGGAACTCGCAAATCATATGGTCTCAATGACAAACCATAAATAATTAATTACGCAACAGAATTCAGGAATGCCATTTCATGTTTCTTCCTGTTCCCAGGTCTACTGGATTCGTTGTACTGGGCACGATCCACTCCCGTCAGTCTTACCCCTTGGTTATAGCCCTGGACCCTCTTCAGAACAGGGCAATACCGATATGGCATGTCCACTTTTCAAATTGCAGAACTCATCTCAGTTCCCCTTTGACATCATAGTTGCCTCCCCTCTCCCCACTTCTTACCACTGCTCTTAGGCACATTGGCATTCCATTTGTTCCCTTTTTATCCACTGGACGAGGCGGCAGGGAAATTTTAGTCTTTTTGTTATTATCCGTTATTTGGTGTCTGTTTGTGATGTGCATTCGCGCTTGACAAAAGCCGGTTGGCCGAAAATTTGCGCTTGTCTTGTCCTGTTGTATTGAATACGCGTTCTTTTTTGGTTTACTTGTTCTTCTGGTTCCTGTTTGCTTGGACGCGGGCAGTCGCACTTATTTTGGATCTTGTGTTCATGAGTTATTGAACTGAACACAATGGACATATTAACCGTTTGACTCACGCGCCCTATTCACCAGCTACAAAAACCTTACCCTTTGACTCTCTCACCCTGTCCACCACCTTCCTGCAGGAAGCTGAAATATTGGAAGAGGGAATTAAGAAATTAAGTTTTTGCTTTGCTGGCGTGGTTGAAATTGCAGGATGCTGGTGGACACGGTGCGGGAGTCAAAGGGTTAGATTGATGGGATAGTGAGTGAGTGATTGCTGAATTGAACCAAAGTCAGTGAGAACCTTTTTGTTTTCCGTTTGATTGCAGTTTTACGTCAGCACCCATGTATACGGCCGACGGAGTAATCCTCCCAGGGAAATGGGAGTGGGGGGAGGAGTTGATAGATGATGAGATGAAATCGTGATCTGATTACTCCGTCGTGATCGGTAGCGTATATAGGCCAGGTGGTGGGCAGCGTATATAGGCCAGGTGATGGGTAGCGTATATAGGCCAGTGGTGGGTAGCGTATATAGGCCAGGTGGTGGGTAGCGTATATAGGCCAGGTGGTGTGTAGCGTATATAGGGCAGGTGGTGTGTAGCGTATATAGGCCAGGTGGGTAGCTTATATAGGCCAGGTGGTGGGAAGCATATATAGGCCAGGTGGTGTGTAGCGTATGTAGGCCAGTGGTGGGTAGCGTATATAGGCCAGGTGGTGTGTAGCGTATATAGGCCAGGTGGTGGGTAGCGTTATATAGGCCAGGTGTGGGTAGCGTATATAGTACCAGGTGGTGGTAGTTTATATAGGCCAGATGGTGGGAAAGTTATATAGGCCAGGTGATGGGTAGCGTATATAGAATAGCGTGCCAGTGGTGGGTAGCGTATATAGGCCAGTGTGGTGTGGGGTACGTATATAGCCAGGTGATGGGTAGCGTATATAGGCAATGCAGGTGATCGGTAGCGTATATAGCCAGGTGGTGGGTAGACGTATATAGGCCAGGGGGTGGGTCAGTGTATATAGGCCAGGTGGATGGGTAGCGTATATAGGCAGATGGTGCGGTAGGCGTATATAGGGCAGGTGTGGGTAGGTATATGCCAGGTGATGGGTAGCGTATATAGGCCAGGTGATGGGTAGTTATATATGCCAGGTGATGGGTAGCGTATATAGGCCAGGTGATGGGTAGTTTATATATGCCAGTGATGGTAGCGTATATAGGCCAGTGATGGTAGTTATATATGCCAGGTGATGGTAGCGAAAGCCAGGTGATGGGTAGTTTAATATAATGCCAGGTGATGGGTAGCGTATATAGGCCAGGTGATGGGTAGTTTATATATGCCAGGTGATGGGTAGCGTATATAGGCCAGGTGATGGGTAGTTTATATATGCCAGTGATGGTAGCGTATATGGGCCAGTGTGGTATATATAGGCCAGGTGATGTGGTAGCGTATATAGCCAGTATGGTAGTTTATATAGCCAGGTGATGGGTAGCGTATATAGGCCAGGTGATGGTAGTTTATATATGCCAGGTGATGGGTAGTTATATAGGCCAGGTGATGGGTAGTTTATATATGCCAGGTGATGGGTAGCGTATTATAGGCCAGGTGATGGGTAGCGTATATAGGCCAGGTGATGTAGGTATATAGCCAGTGATTGTAGCGTATATATGCCAGGTGATGGGTAGCGTATATAGGCCAGGTGATGGGTAGTTTATATAGGCCAGGTGATGGTAGTTATTAGCAGTATGTATATAAGCCAGGTGATGGGTACGTATATAGCCAGGTGATGGGTAGTTATATAGGCCAGGTGATGGGTAGCGTATATAGCCAGTGATGGAGTAAGCAGGTGAGGTATACCAGTGATGGTACGTAATAGGCCAGGTGATGGGTAGCGTATATAGACCAGGTGATGGTAGGTATATAGGCCAGGTGATGGGTAGTTTATATAGGCCAGGTGATGGTAGTTTAATAGGCCAGGTGATGGGTAGCGTATATAGACCAGGTGATGGTAGCGTATATAGACCAGGTGATGGGTAGCGTATATAGGCCAGGTGTGTGTAGCGTATATAGACCAGTGATGGTAGCGTATATATGCCAGGTGATGGGTAGCGTATATAGGCCAGGTGATGGGTAGTTTATATATGCCAGGTGATGGGTAGTTTATATAGGCCAGGTGATGGGTAGTTTATATAGACCAGGTGATGGGTAGCGTATATAGACCAGGTGATGGGTAGTGTATATAGACCAGGTGATGGGTAGCGTATATAGACCAGGATGATTGGTAGCGTATATAGGCCAGGTGATGGGTAGTTATATAGGCCAGGTGATGGGTAGTTATATAGGCCAGGTGATGGGTAGCGTATATAGACCAGGTGATGGGTAGTGTATATAGACCAGGTGATGGGTAGCGTATATAGACCAGATGATTGGTAGCGTATATAGGCCAGGTGATGGGTAGCGTATATAGACCAGGTGATGGTAGTTTATATAGGCCAGATGATTGGTAGCGTATATAGGCCAGGTGATGGGTAGCGTATATAGGCCAGGTGATGGGTAGCGTATATAGGCCAGGTGATGGGTAGTTTATATAGGCCAGATGATGGGTAGCGTATATAGGCCAGATGATTGGTAGCGTATATAGACCAGATGATTGGTAGCGTATATAGACCAGGTGATGGGTAGCGTATATAGGCCAGGTGATGGGTAGTTTATATAGGCCAGATGATTGGTAGCGTATATAGGCCAGGTGATGGGTAGCGTATATAGACCAGATGATTGGTAGCGTATATAGGCCAGGTGATGGGTAGTTTATATAGGCCAGATGATGGGTAGCGTATATAGGCCAGGTGATGGGTAGTTTATATAGGCCAGATGATTGGTAGCGTATATAGACCAGGTGATGGGTAGCGTATATAGGCCAGGTGATGGGTAGTGTATATAGACCAGATGATTGGTAGCGTATATAGGCCAGGTGATGGGTAGTGTATATAGGCCAGATGATGGGTAGCGTATATAGGCCAGGTGATGGGTAGTTTATATAGGCCAGATGATTGGTAGCGTATATAGGCCAGGTGATGGGTAGCGTATATAGGCCAGATGATTGGTAGCGTATATAGACCAGGTGATGGGTAGTTTATATAGGCCAGGTGATGGGTAGCGTATATAGACCAGATGATTGGTAGCGTACATTGAGCAGATGATTGGTAGCGTATATAGACCAGGTGATGGGTAGCGTATATAGACCAGATGATGGGTAGCGTATATAGACCAGATGATTGGTAGCGTACATTGAGCAGATGATTGGTAGCGTATATAGACCAGGTGATCGGTAGATCCATCTGTCGCTGTTTGTAATAGTATTCCCACCTTCTGGAAATTCTGTGCTAGAAATTTCCTCTTTTCTGCTACTCTCTTTGTTTCTGTCTTGTTCCTTTGCTTTCTGTCATTTCATCTTATCATTTTCTGCCTTGTTGGTGTCCAGTCACCTGTATGTGTTCGATAACTTGTGTTGTGTACTTTTTCTTAGGATTGATCAGTGGGTACATGTATCAAGTGCATTTTTGGCTCTAGAGATATTAGATATGCGAAAGCAATTTTAGGTAGGCCTACTTTATGCCCGTTTTTATGTATGTTTTGGTGTCGTTAGGTATGCTTAAATTTGTATTCAGGCATGTTTTTTAAATCCCCTGTACGATAGATTGAACGGAGTGGTCAACGCCGGGGGGGGGGGGGGGGGGGGGGGCATGTCCTTAGATTATGTGCGCGAATGCATTGATATGTATACTTAATTTTTCTTTCTTTCTTTTTCTTTCCCGTGTTGAAGTTTTGTACGTTTTGAAGCGGTCATAGCCCTGATATGTCTCTACGCAGTCGGCTGGGCTTTAAACAGCCATAACGGCAACAACAATAAGAATGCTGTGTTTAGTACATAGTGCATGCGTTGTATTGATGTATAGCGCGGTGGCGTCTTACCGTTCATACGCAGCAGGTCAGTTGTGAACGGAGAGTAGTAGTTTATTGGCTTGATTTGGAGGTACAGTTATTTGTTTGACGATGTCGTGGAGGAAAACTGAGCTGCAAGTATTGAACGTAAACGTGGGAGATAGAGTGTTGTGATTATTTTAATGACTGAAGTCAGTAGCGATAACAAAAGGCCATAGCAGTTTCTCAGCTCAAAGCGATGACAAAAGAAAGACAGCAGAAATTTTCAGAGCTTGAATTAAACAGGAAGGAGGTGATTGAAGAAACAGAAGCAAAAAGTAATAGCAGTAATTGAAATCAAAATGAAGGTGTACGACAGAGCCTATTATTTGGGGCTTTAAAGATAGACCTGATATTGCTTTGAAAGTTTGGAAGTACAAGGGTGTTGCAGAGTTATTGAACTTGAAATAAACTCGATGGAATTATCATTTTTGTTATATACTTTTTCATAACGTTTTTGTTTTTTACTTGAAATGTTGGGGGGGGGGGGGGGGGTTAAAGTAATGAAAATAGCAAAAAAAAAAACAAAAAAAAAAAAGCAATTATTGAGGTTGAAAGGAATAGGAGGAAAGCAGTAAAGTCGTTTGTGAGCACAATGGATACTGGCTTGAAAGCGACAGAAGCAATTATTTTGTCTTGAAGAGAATATAGAAACATTCGCGAAGTATGGAAAACGGTCAGAGTGTGTAACTTTTGTTGATTTTTTTTTTAAAACTCTGTAAAGTGCAACTAGCATGCTTCCTGAACTGTTTGCGCTATGCTATTGAACTATCATTATTATTCAGTATTATTATTATTATTAGTAGTAGTAGTAGTATTAGTAGTAGTAGTGTTATTATTGTTATTATTAATATTATGTGTTGTATTGTTGTTACTATTATTATTATGTAGTAGTAGTAGTGGTAGTGTTATTATTGTTATTATTAGCAGTAGTAGTAGTAGTAGTATCATTAAAGCAAGAACCAAAAATAATTTGTTTTTAACTACAAAGGAAGACAACATTGTTAAATCAAGATATGGCAGCAGAAGGAGCGTGTCACTCACTGGGCTATTATGTAAAGGAAAATAAAACAAAGCTTTGAAGAAAAAATCAAAGTAAGCGAAAGCTTGGGATTATTTTAGATTTTGAAGGAAAGTCAGAGGGGATTATGGGGTTATTTAGACTTTTGAAGAACGTCAAAATAAACAAGAGTAAAGGAATATTCTAGACTTTGAAGAAAAGTCAAAAATAAAAAAGAGCGTAAGAACATGTTGAAGTTTTAAAGAAAAAAAAAGTGAAAGAAAAAAAATGTGTAGGATTATTATAAACTGTGAAGAAAAGTCATAGTAACCAAGAGTGTAGGATTGTTTTAGACTTTGAAAAAAAAAGTTAGAGTATAGCGATTGATTTGGTTCTGAGAGTGATTGGTTTGAAGTAGTGAAAGTAGTCCTGAAGCAGGCGTTTTAACCATTAGACCACATTCTCTATAAACTCTGGTTTCGTATTTGTGTGTACCAATCAACCTGATAACATGTCACTCGCAGCTGTGTATTGTTCTAGCCTACTTTTACACAGGGAGTTATAACAATTCGGATTGCTTCGATCCTCCATGCCTAGAGACTGATCACAGCAGTTGTGAATGTCTAGCTCATTCGTGTCTCCCCGTTGGGTTGCCGGGGGCTCTTTCAGTATAAATAGTATCCCCACCTTCTGGAAATTCTGTGCCAGGAATTTCCTCTTTTCTGTCACTCTCTTTGTTTCTGCCTTGTTGCCTTGCTTTCTGTCATTTCTACTTATTTTCTGCCTTAATGGTCCATTCACCTGTATTTTTTCGATAAAGTCTTACGTGCTTTTTCTTCGGATTGATAATTGGGTACATGTGTTAAGTGCGTTTTTGGCTCTAAGGAGGTGAGATATGCGGAAGCAGTTTTAGATAATTTATGCCTGTTTTTATATGTTTTGGTGTCCTTAATGTATGCTTATATTTGCATTCAGGTGTGTTTTTTAAATCTCCACTGTGCGATAAATCGGACGGCATGGTCCTACCCCGGGGGCATGTCCTTAGATCATGTGCGCGAATGCATTGATATGTGTACTTAATTTTCTTTTCTTTTTTCTTTTTTTTCCCCTGTTGAAGTTTTGTGTGTTTTGAGGCGGTTATAGCTCTGATATGGCTCTGCGCAGTCGGCTGGGCTTTAAACAACAATAAAAGAAAGAAAAGCTCATTCGTGTGCGTTTCAGTAGTGATGGTGATTATGATTGTCTCAGTCGCGGCTGTGCTGCGGCTTGTTTGCCGATAGGCCGCTAGCGGAATCATCTGGTGAGCGAACGTAAACAGTGTTGTCTCGTAATGCGCTTATCTCTATCAGCGTGACACCGTCTACATCTCTTGTGTGTAAACAGGAACAGTGGATGTGTAGAGTACTGTCTGCTGAACTTTTCACAGCTATAATGATTACTGGGAATTGTGGTATTATTATTAATAGTAGTAGTAGTCATTGTTGTCATCATCGTCGTCGTCGTCGTCGTCGTCGTAGTAGTAGTAGTAGTAGTAGCAGTAGCAGTAGCAGTAGCAGTAGTAGTAGTAGCAGCAGTAGTAGCAGCAGTAGTAGCAGCAGTAGTACTACTATAATCATTATCGTTATGATTTTTTTGATAGCAATGTAACCCTTTGACTCGCTCACCCTATCCACTCGCATCCTGCATTATTAACCATGCTAGCGAAGCAAAAAATTCACCCTTTGACTCTTTCCCCCTACCCACCAGCTTCCAGATAAGGTTAGAGAGTCTAAAGGTGAAGTTTTTGCGGTTGGTGGATAGGGTTAGGGAGTCAGACGTCAACTTTCAATCGGAAAGTCTGGGTTCAGTTCTGTGTAGGTACTATCTGGTAGGTAAAGGATGGAGATGTTACCAGTCTCACAGGTCAATGACATATGTGCAGGCCTGTTAGTGCCCAACCCACCTTCGAGTATAAACACACACAGAACATCAAATGTGCGCGTTAAAAATCCCTTAAGCCAAAGTCTGTGTCTAGCATATTCTGGAAACATAAAAATGCTTAACCTGCACGTAGTATTACGATGATAATAATAATAATGATGATGATGATGATGATGATGATGATGATGATTATAATTGTTGTTGCTGTTGTTGTTGCTGTTTTATTCTTTTTCATCTT
>JAPXFY010000022.1:15834405-15836905 GCA_030674185.1 Monoplex corrugatus
GTTCACCCTCTCCTCAAGAAATTCAATTTAGACCCTAATGAACTGAAAAACTACCGGCCTATTTCTAATCTCTCTTTCTTGTCAAAACTCCTTGAAGAAGTTGTCCTCAACCAGCTGAACTCTCACCTGTCTGCCAACAATCTCTCAGTCCTTTCCAGTCAGCCTAACGCCAGTGCCACAGCACTGAAATTGCCCTACTACACATTCTCAGCAATCTCCTCCATGCAACTGATACTGGCAAAGTCTCTCTCCTCACACTCCTTGATCTGTCTGCAGCCTTTGATACCATTTATCATGGTATTCTCCTTTCTAGACTTCATCATACTTTTGGCATCTCTGACATTGCTCTCTCTTGGTTCACATCATATCTATCTAACAGAAAACAAACTGTTCTCATTAATGGCACTTACTCTCAACCTGCATACCTAGCCTGTGGTGTTCCACAAGGATCTGTCCTTGGCCCTGTTCTTTTCACTCTTTACACCTCCCCTCTGTCCAACATCATCAACTTCCACGCTATAAAACACCACTTCTATGCTGATGACACCCAACTTCAAGACAGTGACTCACCTGAAAATGTACAGCGTCTCTTGACTCGCACCACTGAGTGTTACTCGGACATTACGAACTGGATGACATACAATAAACTTCAGCTTAACGACGACAAGACAGAAGCTATCCTCATTGGCACCCGTCAGAAACTTTCTCAGCTGCCTCCTCTTTCTCTCCCATTATATAACACATCAGTCCCAATTTCTCATTCAGCTAAAAACCTTGGTGTCTACCTTGACTCTACCCTCTCCATGAACAACTTTGTTTCTCAAACTGCCAGATCTTGCTACTATCACCTCCATCGTATAAGGCTGATCAGGAAGTATCTCTCTGTCGAAACAACTGCAAAACTCGTTCTCTCCTTTATAATGTCTCGCATTGACTATTGCAATTCACTCCTGTCTGGTCTTCCTGCCTCCACCATTCACATCCTACAGCACATTCAAAACAATGCTGCACGCCTTGTACTCAAAAAGAAAAAAGCTGACCACATATCTCGTCTCCTGGCACAACTTCACTGGCTTCCTGTATCAAAGCGCATACAGTACAAACTAGACACCATGTGCTACAAAAGCCTCAATAACGCAGCCCCCGATTACCTGTCAAGCCTATTTGAGATCTATGTTCCCTCACGTATCCTCCGCTCTGCCTCCGATCCTCTGACTCTTCGCTTTCCACGCACTAAGCTCAATATACCTATGGTCCACGAGCCTTCTCTGTTTCTGGTCCACTCTCCTGGAACAAACTTCCTCTCTCAGTCCGTCAGCAACCTACTTTTGTCTCCTTCAAGTCCGCTCTCAAAACTCACCTTTTCTCCTCTGCATAAAATCCTGACCTCACTCGACCCCTCTGCAGCCTGTCTCCGCTCGGTGTGGAATCACATTGTAATATATATTTGTATATAATATGTTCTCTATAATTTCTCCCCATTTATAGCCGTGTGTGCGCGCGCGCGCGCGCGCGCGCGCGTGTGTGTGTGTGTGTGTGTGTGTGTGTGTGTGTGTGTGTGTATGTGTGTGTGTGTGTGTGTGTGTGTGTGAGTGTGCATGCGTGTGTATGTTCAGCGCTTAGATTTGATTTCTATCAAGATTTTGCGCTATACAAATACTGTAATTATTATTAAATTATTATTTCATTTTGATTTATGTATCTTTGCATTTATTTGGTTTTCATCCCTTGAGAGTCATTGTCTTCCGCAGCATACGTCGTCGGTTTATCTCACATGAGAGAGAGAGAGAGAGAGAGAGAGAGAGAGAGAGAGAGAGAGAGAGAGAGAGAGAGAGAGAGAGGAGAGAGAGAGAGAATGATAATGTTTATTTTCCAGTGGTAGAAGGTATTAGATAAAAGGCATTTTCCAACTTGCCGTTGCTGGGTGTCATTTTCATGTTTCCATAAACCGGTCGCTGACATGACTTCCATGATCTTTAACGTGCGTGTGTCTATTTGATATCCTGCATGCGTATAGAGGCAAAAGAGGTGGTAAGGGGAGAGGGGAGACTTTAGGCACTGGCAGGTCTGTGTACTTGTTGACCTGGGAGATAGGAAAAAAACTCCATCTTTTACCCACCAGTCGAAGGTGCCCATATGGATTGAACCTAGGTCTTTCGGACTGAAAGTGCGACGTTTAACTACCCGCGCGCGCGAGAGAGAGAGAGAGAGAGAGAGAGAGAGAGAGAGAGAGAGAGAGAGAGAGAGAGAGAGAGAGAGAATGAATGTGGCATGCAGCGCATGTGGACCAATGTACGTGAGAGTGGGCGGGGGAGAGGGAGAGATAGATAGAAAGATAGATAGAGAGAGAGAGAGAGAGAGAGGGGGAATAAATAAATGTGGCATACAGTGCATATGGACGCATGTACATGAGAGAGAGGGAGAGAGACAGAGAAGAGAGAGAGAGGAGAGGAGAGAGAGAGAGAGAGAGAGAGAGAGGCATACAGACAGGGGCACAGAG
>JAPXFY010000022.1:15844405-15866905 GCA_030674185.1 Monoplex corrugatus
GACAGACACACACACACACACACACACACACACACACACACACACACACACACACACACACACACACTCTCTCTCTCTCTCTCTCTCTCTCTCTTTCTCACTTTCACGCATCCTTGCAGTCATCTGTCTACATCTATCTGTCCATATATTTGGTGGTCAGCTGTGTTGTAGACGACCCTGGCTGATGTCGCTGCACTTGTTCTGTCCATGCGCAGGCCGGCTCTGCTTCACTGAAATTAACTTGTCGGAATTATTTGAAAAGGGATTCGCCGCGTGCGGACAGCTCCATATGCACTCCCCCCAAACCTGAACCTGCAGAAAAGCCTTTGCGCTGGCAAAGTCTTGAAAGCGGGGAAAGTGGAGAAGGGACCTAAGCTGACACCACCAGAACGATAGAAACATTAAGATGGGCAGCGAACAGGCCAGCTTTTGATGTTGCGGGCTGGGATTGAACTCAATTTATCAGATCTTGAGTCCATAGTTCTTCCAACTAGCAAAAAAAAAAAAAAAAAAAAAAAAAAAAATTCTGCATCAAGTTTCTCACGGGGTTACCCCAGTACCATATGTGTGCTGAATCATTCAGGCAAGTACTGAAATAAGTTAGGCTTCTCTATGAGCAAGCACTGTTTTCGTCTGATGTAGAAGACAGTAATTGAGGTAGCAGAGATGTGGTTTTATCGGAGACTACTACGTGTCAAATGGACAGACAGAAGAACTAATGAAAGTGTCCTGGAAGAATTTGATACCACCGGACAATTAGGCCTACTAGCAGACATCAAGAGAAGACTAAAAATACGTTGGCCATTGTGTCACGTAGCAAGAAAAGAAACCGCACGGCAAACGTTCTTCAAGGAAAAGCAAAGGCAAAAAGGAAAAAAAAGGCGGACCTCCTATCTCATACATCGAGAACATAACCAACATCAGTGGCCTGAATATTCAAGAAGCTATCCACAAAAGTCCAGACAGAGCGGCCTGGAGGGAGGTGGTGGTGTCAATGAGTGTAGCGGCCAACACTGAACCCGGTGACACCGACAGGTGAGATGAGGTGAGGTGAGGTGATAAAAGACTGTAGACATGAACGTTACGTTGCGTGGTTCCGTGGTTTGTTAGAAAGACTCCTGCAGGCCTGGTGCCTCTGACTTCAGCCCTGTTGCCGTTTACATCTGTCCAGCGCCGCCATGGTCTTCCTCTGGCTCTAGCGTCTCCTGGTGTAGGCTCTAAGGGCTGGCTGATTGACTGGCTTCCTGCTTGTGTTGATAAACCGTTTGCAGCAGAATGCATGTTGCTAGTATAGTTTTTGTAAGTACTAGCGAAAAGCTCAAGTTGGATTAATGAACGACCGTGGTATGATTTCATCATATGGATGCAGCAGTATGTATATATATATATATTATATTTATATATGTGTGTGTGTGTGTGTGTGTGTGTGTGTGTGTGTGTGTGTGTGTGTGTGTGTGTGTTGTGTGTGTGTGTGTGTGTGTATATATATATATATTACACACACACACACATACATATATATCTCAGTGCTTGGCTGTCTCTCTCTCTATGTCTGTCTGTCGTCTGTCTGTCTGTCTCTCTCTTTTCTCTCTCTCTCTCTCTCTCTCTCTGTGTCTCTGTATTGTATCTCTCTCTCTCTCGTTTAGTGCTTCTGAGGCGCGCGCGTGTTTGTTTATGGACGTGAGCGGTTTTGCATTCATGCGCATATGTTTGTGCCCCCTCTCTGTCCCTCCCTCCCCCCTCTCTCTCACTCTCTCTCTCTCTGTCTGTGTGATGATGGGGTGTGGTATAAGTGAGAGAGGCAGGCAGGCAGACAGACAGACAGAGCTAGAGACAAAGCGAACGTTAAATAGAGTAATAAATCTAGGTGCCCTGAAATCTTTAACCGAGCCTATGCTAATAAAATCGGAAACGTGAACGCTCGTCTCCCTCAGCGAATATTAAAGAAGACATGAAGTTGAGCATTGGCAATGAAAAGAGCTGATTTGACGGCGGCTTGTTTAAGGACCGTTTTGGCTTTAAGACGTTTTCCCTAGATATGAAAATGGCGATTTTGATTTTACGGGCACTTGTGTAGAAGCCGCATTGTCTTTAAAACGTTTGTTTTTTTATGAAAAGAGTCGATTTTTAGGGGCAGGGTTTACCCAACATTCCGGGGTGAAGATGTTATTTAACGTATTCTTTCTTGTCTCGAAAAGTGTCGTTTTTAAGAGGTAGAGTTTTCTATACATTCCAGTTTTAAGATGTTATTTTTTGGTGAGGAGAGGAAAAAAACGCGATTTTCTGAAAAGGAGATTATAGACATTTATGGTTTTTATTGTTTTCTCGTATGAAAACGGGTGTTTTAAATGGGAGGATATTGCACATTTTTTTTGGTGAAGGTATTATAAACATTCTTTACATTCTTCTGTGAATAGAATGAAAAAAGGCGACTTTAGTACATGACTTTTGAAGTTTACAGACCTTGTATACTTTTTGATATGTATATGATGATTTTCTTTCTTTCTTTCTTTCTCTCTCTCTCTCTCTCTCTCTCTCTCTCTCTCTCTCTTTTTTTTTTTTTAATGTATTTATTTATTTTTTGAGCAGTCCAATGCTTCACGGCGGCGTGAATACAGATTGTTTTGCCCCACTCTGCGCAGGCGGCATGTTTCCGCAAAGTCTGCATACTCTGTCTTCAATGGGTGCAGGTTTGGTGTGTTCACGTTTCCATAAGCTACTGGATACTGACATGACGTACAGAATCTTTAACGTGCACACTTACCCCCTGTGGGGATGCCAGGGACTCTTTCAGTTTGAATAATATCCCCACCTTCTGGAAATTCTGTGCTAGTAATTTCCTTTCCTGTCACTCTCTTTGTTTCTGCCTTATTCCTTTGCTTTCTGTCCTTTCTTCCTATCTGCCCTGCTGGTCCATTTCCCTGCATATGCTTGATAAAGTTTTACGTATTTTCTTGTAGGAGTGACAATTGGATACTTGTATTTAGTGCATTTTTGGCTGTAGGGAGGTGAGATATGCGGAAGCAATTTTAGATAATCTTGGCCCGTTTTTGTATAGGCTTTAGTACCCTTATTTCTATTTAAAATTGTATTCAGGTGTGGTTTTTTGAATGCTGTGTATGATAAATCGGACGGAGTGGTCAACGCCAGGCGCATCTTTTAGGTCATGTGCGCGAATGCATTGATATATGTACTTAATTTTCTTTTCCTTTGTTTCTCCCACTGTTGAAGTATAGTGTGTGTATTGAAATAGTTATTGCCCTGATATGGCTCTACGCTGTCGGCTGGCATTTAAACAAAAATAATAGTAACAATAATTACGTGCACGCTTGATGTTCTGCGTGCATCTGCACGCGAAGGGGGTTTAGGCACTGACAGGTCTGCACGCATGTTGAGCTGGGAGATCGGGAAATATCTCCACTCTTTGCCCACCAGACGGGAGGTGCCTGCCTCGGCAGGATCGAACCCCAGACCTTTCGAAGGAAAATGTGAGGTCTTATCCTCCCATCTTGATCTGAACATGGCGATATTATGGGAACCAGTTTTACACTGTCCCGTTCCTGGTGTTAGGGTTTTAAGTCTGCACTCATGGCGATTTTGGTATTATGAGATCCCACTTTGTTGTGTTGGTTGGTTTGTTTGTTGACTGCCGATCATTTCAGCTCTCCAACACACATCCAAAGCACACCATAAGTGAGAGCAGGGTATGATGTGCCACAGATTCTGAGACAAAACTTTCCCTCGCTCCCTCCCTCCCCTCCCCCCTTCTGTGTGTGTGTGTGTGTGTGTGTGTGTGTGTGTATATATTATATATATAATATATATATATGTGTGTGTGTGTGTCTGTCTGTCTGTCTGTCTGTCTGTCTGTCTGTCTCTCTCTCTCTCTCTCTCTCTCTCACTTCATGATTGTACACATATTTTGACGATGCTAGTGAAATTGCTATGGAGTTCCATTTCGGGCTGAGACAGCGTGACGGAGCTGTACTTTCCGCTTATTTTTATAATATATCCTGGCGTCGACCAGACACGAAATGGAGACACCTGCATTACTTGGGGGAGAGTGGGGGTGGGGGGTGGGGGGCGACGCTTAGTGACACATATGTAAAGTGGATGAATCTTCCCAGCGAGTCCAGAGCATATTCAGCTCTGGGTAAGAACCAGTCCCCCAGTCGAAAATTGCCAGCAAATGCACACACACGCCGCGCGCCCCACACACACACACACACAACCCACACCACACACCACACACACACACACACACACGCGCCCGTCACATCACAACATCGTAACGACCACACACACACACCACACACCACACACCACGACCACACAACACACACACACACACACACACACACACACACACACACACAACACCACACAAACCCCCCCTATATCTGTATATATATATATCTGTATAAAATTCATATATGCATACACATACATACGTACATACATACATACATACATACATCGTATATACGTACTTACACACACACATACACACACACACACACACACACACACACACACACACACACACACACACACACACAACACACACAAATTCACACCACACACACACACAGCACACACACAGACACACACACACAGACACACACACAGAACACACAGACACACACACACACACACCACAAACACACAAATTCACACACGCACACACACACACACAAATTCACACTCACACACACACACACACACACACACACACACACACACACACACACACACACACACACACACACACACACACACACACACACACACACACTTTTTTTTCTTCTTTTTTTGACGGAGTTAGAAACTATGACCTCACAGTGAATAGTCGTCTTTTGCGGAAACTACTTCGCCACGTTCAGTGATGTGAGTTTAGACAGTTTGTATCAGTGAGGAAAAAATGGCGATTTTTATAGGAGGAGATTGCAGCCTTTTTCAGAGTTAAGTTGATTTTTCTGTATACAAAAAGAATGATTTTATAGACAGGAGTTTAGGGACAGTTCAGGTTTTAAGACGCAGAAAGAGACAAAGAGGTGATTTTAAGGATCGCCGTTTACGTGCCATTCTGACATTAAGACGTTTTCTTTGATATGAAAAGGGCGAGGGGGTAGTTACGATTCATGTACAAAGCTTGCAAACTGTTGTCAGAGTGACAGCAATAGAAAATACTGCATCCAAGAATCTCCTGTTATCTTGATCGTGAAGAAAGAAAAAAGCAAACAAACAAAAATCAAAAACAAAACAAACACAAACAAAATTAAAATGTGCGTAGGATTTGTTGAGTGTAGCACATCCGAGAAAAAAAGAAAAAAAAAAAAAAAAAAAAAAAAAACGTTTTTGACCGTAAAGTAATCTTTAGGAAAAAAAAAATGTCACGTAATATTTATAGAAACTGTTTAAAGTTTGACGTGTACACTATCGATTGTGCCAGGAAGTGGGTGTGTAAACACACGGGTTTTGTGTTGGTCGTTGAGCATTCAGTGTCGGTGTATACCATTGATTGTGCCTGTTGTTATTGAATGTGACACACGAAATGGTGTTCAAAAACAGAAGGTGACTGGAAAAAGGGGACACTGTCAGGAAAGAGGCCTCCTTGAAAAGAAGAAGAGAAATGTTTAAAAAGAGAAACGGATTAGAGAGGGCTATTTTGAGGGAAAGATGCACGCCACAAAAAAGTATTAGAGGTGGTGATTGTGGTGGAAAGGGGCATGCTACATAAACAGGATGAAATAAAATGGGGGAGATCCTTGGAAGTTTGCTCGTTTATTTCAAAAACAACAGTTATACTGCAAGGCTTTGCAGCTTTACGATATTATTGTTTTGTTTGGTCTGTGTTTCATTGTTACGAGTTGGCCTTTATAGACCTATATATAGAAAAAAATTGTGGATTTTACCTGCACGAAGTTACAGCCCTGCAGTGCATTAAGTCGTATTGTATCGCATAGCGCTGTGATGCACTGTGCTTTACTTTCTAACTGGTCTCTACTCTGCTGATTATTTTTTTGTTTGTTACAGAGAATTTTTACTGTTGCAGTGGCCAGTTTCGTAGACAGCAAAGAAATCCAAACGAGACAGTCTTCCAAGGAGGCAAATACAAGAAGGTCATAATAAAGAAGATTAGAAAAGACAAGCAACGTTTATAGGCCATTTTATGAGGAAAGGGGAATTAGGGCACCTGGTCACAACAGGAAAGCTGGAGGGAAAAGAGAACACCAGGTAGACCCAGGGATAAAATATTGGACGGACTTGCATGGGGGCTGAAGACAGAGAGGGTGGGACAGATTCGTGCGGAGGGCCATGATCGCCAACGCCATACGGCAGTGCACATGACGATGATGATGAGTGGTCAGTTTGTTTGCTGTGTGGAGAGTGCTTCGCCACAGTATCGCGCAACCGTGTCTGGCTGCGCTGCTAGATTAACTCTTTGACTCCCACACCCTATCCACCAACTGCAAAAAATTAACCCTCTGACTCCCTCACCCTATCCACCAGCTTCATACAGGAAGCTGGTGGATAGGACGAGGGAGTCAAAGGGTTCATTCTTTTGTTCTTGTCTTTGTTTTTGCTTTCCTAGCAATGGTTGACAATGGAGGATGCTGGTGGACAGGCTGCGGTAGTCAAAGGGTTAATGGATTTGAACAGAAGAGCACTTATTACTTAGTAACTACAAATCCAGGATTGAACAACAACTTCTTTTTTCTTGTTTCCATTGATGTGGACAGCAACAGCTTTTGTTGCCCTGCACACGAGACCTCGAGTTAATGCATCATCCAAAAGATCAGCATCCACATCACCATCACTTGACCCTTTGACTCCCACTCCCGGTCCACCAATTGCAAAAAAAATGAACCTTTTGACTCCCTTACCCTATCCATCAACTTCCTGCAGGAGGCTGGTGGACAGGGTGAGGGAGTCAAGGGGTTATGTTTTTGCTTTGTTAGCATGGTTGGCATACGGGATGCTGGTGGACAGGGTGAGGAGTCAAGGGGTTATGTTTGCTTTGCTAGCATGGTTGGCAATACGGGATGCTGGTGGACAGGGTGAGGGAGTCAAGGGGTTATGTTTGCTTGCTAGCATGGTTGGCATACGGGATGCTGGTGGACAGGGTGAGGGAGTCAAGGGTTATGTTTTGCTTTGCCAGCATGGTTGGCAATACGGGATGCTGGTGGACAGGTGAGGAAGTCAAGGGGTTATGTTTTTGCTTTGCTAGTATGGTTGGCAATACGGATGCTGTGGACAGGGTGAGGAGTCAAGGGTTATGTTTGCTTTGCTAGCATGGTTGGCAATGCAGGATGCTGGTGGACAGGGTGCGGGTTTCATGGGGTTATGTTTTTGCTTTGCTAGCATGGTTGGCAATACGGGATGCTGGTGGACAGGTGAGGAAGTCAAGGGGTTATGTTTGCTTTGCTAGCATGGTTGGCAATACGGGATGCTGGTGGACAGGTGAGGGAGTCAAGGGGTTATGTTTGCTTTGCTAGCATGGTTGGCAATACGGGATGCTGGTGGACAGGGTGAGGGAGTCAAGGGGTTATGTTTGCTTTGCTAGCATGGTTGGCAATACGGGATGCTGGTGGACAGGTGAGGAAGTCAAGGGGTTATGTTTGCTTTGCTAGCATGGTTGGCAATACGGGATGCTGGTGGACAGGGTGAGGGAGTCAAGGGGTTATGTTTGCTTTGCTAGCATGGTTGGCAATACGGGATGCTGGTGGACAGGGTGAGGGAGTCAAGGGTTATGTTTGCTTTGCTAGTATGGTTGGCAATACGGGATGCTGGTGGACAGGGTGAGGGTGTCATGGGGTTATGTTTTTGCTTTGCTAGTGTGGTTGGCAATACGGGATGCTGGTGGACAGGGTGAGGGAGTCAAGGGGTTATGTTTGCTTTGCTAGCATGGTTGGCAATACGGGATGCTGGTGGACAGGGTGAGGGAGTCAAGGGGTTATGTTTGCTTTGCTAGTGTGGTTGGCAATACGGGATGCTGGTGGACAGGGTGAGGGAGTCAAGGGGTTATGTTTGCTTTGCTAGTGTGGTTGGCAATACGGGATGCTGGTGGACAGGGTGAGGGAGTCAAGGGGTTATGTTTTTGCTTTGCTAGTGTGGTTGGCAATACGGGATGCTGGTGGACAGGGTGAGGGAGTCAAGGGGTTATGTTTGCTTTGCTAGTGTGGTTGGCAATACGGGATGCTGGTGGACAGGGTGAGGGAGTCAAGGGGTTATGTTTTTGCTTTGCTAGTGTGGTTGGCAATACGGGATGCTGGTGGACAGGGTGAGGGTGTCAAGTGGAGGAAATGGAGGATGGAGAATCGAACTCAATCTTTCTTGTTTCCTGTTAGGGTGCCGTTACTACGAGTATACAGCTTCTTGTATTTACCTTGAACATGTGTATGAAAGTGGCGATTTTACGAGGGAGTTTCTACCCGTGGGGATGCCGGGGGCTGTTTCCGTATAAATCAGGACTTAAAACGTTCCGCATCTGGGCGGAATTAAAAAAAACAACAACAACAACAACAAAAAAACACGAAAGGTGCAAGGCATCCGTGATCGGCTTGCAAGCGTTCATAGCAACTTCCTGTAATAATTATGTGTTTACAGCAATTTTTATGCACTAAATTTCTCTTGAAATTATGTCCAGAAAGCGCAAAATGGCATAGATTTACACTTGGTTTTTCAAAAATTTTCCCGGGGGAGACTCCCCCCCCCCCCCCATTTTCAGTGGGGGGTTTTCCTCCTCCTGTTTTAAGCCTTGATAAATAGTATCCTCACAGTCTGGAATTTCTGTGCTAGAAATTTCCTGTTTCTCTGTCACTCTCTTTGTTTCTCCCTTGTTCCTTTGGTTTCTGTCGTTTCTTCCTGTCATTTTCTGTCTTGCTGGTTCTTTCATCTGCATGTGTGCGATAAAGTCTTTCGTTCGTTCTCGTAGGATTGATAATTGGGTACATTTATTAAGTGCAGTATTGGCTCAAGGGAAATGAAATACGCAGAAGCAATTTTAGGTAATTTAAGCCCGCTTTTTGTTGTTGTAAATGTTTTAGTGTCCATAATTATGTTTATATGTTTATGTTTAGGTACTTTTTTTTTTTTCCAAATCCCCTGTGCGATAAATTGGACGGTGTGGTCAACGCCAGGGGCATCTCCTTGGATTATGTGCGCGAATGCATTGATATGTGTACTTAAATTTTCATTTCTTTTCTTTCCTTTCTTTTCTCTTTCTTTCTTTCTTTTTTTGTTTTTTGTTTTTGTTTTTTGCCTTGTTGAAGTATTGTGTATGTTTTAAAACGGTTATAGCCTGATGTGGCCCTACGCAGTCGGCTGGGCTTTCAACAAGAATAACAATAGATGACGAGGGACTTTAAGAGACCTTTCATGTTTATAGATTTCTTTTACGAGATTGGCCATTGGTGGCCAGCTACTAAACTTTTGGACCCCCTCACCATGTCCTCCTGAATCGAACCCAGGCTTTGTGGCTTCCTGTAAAGGATGCCTTTACCACGAACCCACCGCTTCACTATGTTTGTTATGAGCATATGTATACATATGAAAATGGTGGTTTGACTCCCACACCCTATGCATCAACTGCAAAAATTTAACCCTTTAACTCTCATCCTGTCCACCATCTTCCTGCAGGAAGCTGTGGTAGGGTGAGGGAGTCGAAGGGTTAAATTTTGGCTTTGCTAGCATAGTTGACAATGCAGAGTGATGGTTGGACAGGATTTAGGAATCAAAGGGTAAAGAACCTTTCACGTTTAAAGACTTTATCTTTTACGACATTGACCATTGGCGGCCAGCCGTTAACCCTTTGGACTGTCTCAGCTTGTTGTCCAGATTTCTGGCAGGAATGTTTTGGAAGCTGTTGGACAGGGCGAGGGAATGAAAGGGTTAAGCGATCGTTTATGAATTTTTTTTTCCTGCAGTCATCGGCCGTGTGTTTCAGTACTTGGGCGGGCAGATCAAAGGGGAGGGAAGGCAGGTGATTTTAACGTTTAAATGCCACACACATTGTGTTTATCCTCCCTAACTCTTTATGGCCCCGTTTGGGGGAAACTGTTTTTTAGGATGTAAAATTCATCCTTGTCTCCCCGTCCGTCACAGATATGTGAATCCGTTTTGCTGCCATGCTTCGTGAGGTGTTCTCTTAACGTTAAGCAAGCAGTTTGCTCTGATATCGTGGTCTCCTCAGATCCCTCTTCCACTTCCAAGCCGGGGGAAGTTCAAATAAGGGTTTTTGTAAAACAGTCGCCGGCCGTGGTGTAGTGGTTAGTACAAAGGACTACTGACAAAAAAGGTTGTGGGTTCGAAATCCCCAATCAATCGTTAAAAAAAAAAAAAAAATCATCCACCACTATTTTCAGAATAATTGTATAGTTTTCTTTATTTGCATTTTAGACTTGCAAGGTTAACGGTGAGCATGGTTTTTTAACTGTTGTCTTTTATCTTAACGTGGTTTTCATTTTTGACGTGGTGTTAGCACTGATATGACTGTAGTAGTCGGCTGGGCTGTAAGCGATATGAGCCTGAACTTGTGATTTTCAGTCCGAATTGGCTCCTATCCAGAGTTGAGCGAGCAGTGGGCTTATCGGGAATACTAGGACCACACAGTCTTTTCGGATGCGTCATTGAGTGTGTTGCCGAAATCGCCTGATCAGCATCGTAGGTGTCTCTTTATTATGACAGTGAGCGTAGAGAATAGGCCTGTCACCCAATCTTAATCCTAGCTGGAGCTCTCATCGCATCACGATTATCATCCTGATCGTCATTAACATCATACCATTGAAAAAATTTGGGAGGGGAGGGGAGGGAGGACCGTCCCAGCTTCTGTGGCCATTAAGATGGCTTAGGAAATGGGGGCTGGGTAGGGATGGGATGGGATGGGATGGGATGGAATG
Organism: Monoplex corrugatus; assembly: GCA_030674185.1. NCBI lineage: Eukaryota > Metazoa > Mollusca > Gastropoda > Littorinimorpha > Ranellidae > Monoplex > Monoplex corrugatus. The sequence goes on from JAPXFY010000022.1 coordinate 15,855,307, forward strand.
GGAGGAAGGAGAGCACAGAGGAAACTTCGTAAGTGCAATGATCACAAAAGGAGAAAAACAGGTAGGTGTGTGTGTGTATGTGTGTGTGGTGTGTGTGTGTGTGTGTGTGTGTGTGTGTGTGTGTGTGTGTGTGTGTGTGTGTGTCTGAGAGAGAGAGCAAGATTTTCTCAGCTGGTTTTGGCTGGATCTATACTGAATTTTGGTCAAAATTTTGGACAGTTGGGGAGTCGCGAATGCACAAGTTTGATCGAGTCTTGAGGGCAAGGTCATACGGACCCTCCCTCCCCCCCCCCCCTGAAAAAAGTAACTTTTTAAGCCTTTGGTTCTTCACCCTGCCCTGTCAACCAGCATCCTTAATTGTCAACCATGCTAGGGAGTGGCGGCGGATTGCACGAAAACAACAAATCCGCAGTCATAAGATAATAGTCATGTTGTAGGAGTGACTTCTTATTTCAATCTTTCAACAGTGGTAAAGAGCCAGTTGGAGGGGGGCGGGGGGGGGGGGGGCGGCGGATTCCAACAAAACAACAAATGCACAGCCATACAGGCAATATTCATGTTGTAACATTGACTTCTTATTTGAGACTTTCAACAGTGGTAAAAAGCCAGTTAGAGTGGAGGGCCGGGGTTGGGGGTTGGGGTGGGGTGTGGATTTCACGACAAATGCACAGTCATACAGGTAATACTCATGTTGTAGCAGTGACTTCTTATTTGAGACTTTCAGCAGTGGTAAGTAAATAGCCAATTGGAGGGGGGTGGCGGATGATTGAGGACAGCGGGAGGGAGAGTTTTGGCATAGGTCGTAAGTCTAGTTTCACAAATGAGGACTATACAGAATAATGAGATGTGTAACAGAATAATTAGATGTGTACAGAATAATGAGACGTACTGGATAGAATTACACATTTGCATAAACCTGCCCATTTCTTGTAGTTGGGAAGTACTAATATAACAGTACGTTGATGTGTTAATTTCTCTCTGTCTCCGTCTCTCTCTCTCTGTGTTTCTGTCCGTCTGTCTGTTTGTCAGTCTGTCTATCTGTCTGTCTGTCTCTCTGTCTCCGTCTTTCAGTGTTTCTTTCTTTCTGTATGTCTTTTCTTTCTTTCTTTCTTCTTTCTTTCTTTCTTTCTTTCTTTCTTTCTTTCTTTCTTTCTTTGTGTGTGTGTGTGTGTGTGTGAGAGAGAGAGAGAGAGAGAGAGAGAGAGAGAGAGAGAGAAAGACAGACAGACAGAGACAGAGAGAGAGGGAGGATTGGGCCATGTGAAACGAAGGTCACAAGCAAACAGAAAGAAACTAAGAAAGAGGGGTTGAGGGACGGGACAGGGCCTAAGTATGAAATATTCCATGTCTCTAACAAGATGAAACGGCCATTTGAGAGTAGGCGAGACGGGCAGGGCAGGGGGAGATGGGGGGACATGGGACAAGCGGAATGCAGGGAGTGAGTGAAGGTGAAGAAGGCAATGAATGGGAAGAGGGTGGGGGGTGGGAGTAGGAGAGAGTGAGGGAATCAATCAGGGGAGAGACAATAGCTGACAGAAAGAGGGAGACAGTTGCGTGAAGAGATGTGGCAGGCGGTATGTCACTCTCATTCTCTTCACCTTCCTTATCCTTACCATCCACAGACTTTTAGTGATGTCTTTATGTCCACCACGTCGTTCGTATTCCATCAACATCTCACAGACTCCTTCACGTGAACAACTCGCTGTCCTCTCGTCGTAGCAGGTCTGCCAGGACCACCGTCGGTATTCAATCCATCCCCCCCACGCACTGTATGGTTTACTCCTGTAAATATAATCTTCACTTGGATTTAGTGCGTGGTAGGAGCTTGATGACCGTGAGTATCTTTTATGTCTGATGGACAGTATTTTTTCTTTCTTTCTTTCTTTTTTTTTTCCTTCTCCCTGTCGGATTGGCTGCTAGTTAGGATCTCACAATTGATGAACTTCTGCTGGATTCGTGCATTGATGAAGTGAAGATTGTAAATCAATGGATTCACACGCATTGTACTTTTGTGTGTGTGTGTGTGTGTGTGTGTGTGTGTGTGTGTGTGTGTGTGTGTGTGTGTGTGTGTGTGTGTGTGTGTGTGTGTGTGTGTGTGTGTGTGTGTGTTTTGAAGGCATAGCTGTTGAGATTTAGACCTGTTCGGGTTTTTTCCCCCCCATTTTTTCCCCCAGTTAGATCAGGATTTTTGCAATATAGATGTTGGATTCCGCTTTAAATCCTGTAAGAAGAAGAAGAAGAGTTGGGTTTGTCTTTGTTCAGCAAAGAGAGTGATTTTAATTGTCTCGGGTTTCGAAAGGGAAATGGAATCCATTTGACTTGTGCAGCCTTGGGAGGGGATTACTCTGACTTGTTACCACAGCAGGGACAGCGAGTTCAGACTAACTTGTGCAACAGGGAGATTCAGATTGACTGGTACTACAGCGGGGAGAATGATTACAATATGATTTGTGCAAGAGGGAGAGTGATTGCAGTCTGACTTGTGGAACAGAGAGAGTGATTGCAGTCTGACTTGTGGAACAGAGAGAGTGATTGCAGTCTGACTTGTGGAACAGAGAGAGTGATTGCAGTCTGACTTGTGGAACAGAGAGAGTGATTGCAGTCTGACTTGTGGAACAGAGACAGTGATTGCAGTCTGACTTGTGGAACAGAGAGAGTGATTGCAGTCTGACTTGTGGAACAGAGAGAGTGATTGCAGTCTGACTTGTGGAACAGAGAGAGTGATTACAGTCTGACTTGTGGAACAGAGAGAGTGATTGCAGTCTGACTTGTGGAACAGAGAGAGTGATTCACTGATTGCAGTCTGACTTGTGAACAGAGAGAGTGATTGCAGTCTGACTTGTGGAACAGAGACAGTGATTGCAGTCTGACTTATGGAACAGAGACAGTGATTGCAGTCTGACTTGTGGAACAGAGGAGTGATTGCAGTCTGACTTGTGGAACAGAGAGAGTGATTGCAGTCTGACTTGTGGAACAGGGAGAGTGCAGTCTGACTTGTGGAACAGAGAGAGTGATTGCAGTCTGACTTGTGGAACAGAGAGAGTGATTGCAGTCTGATTTGTGCAAGAGGGAGAGTGATTGCAGTCTGACTTGTGAACAGGGAGAGTGATTGCTGATTGACTTGTGCAACAGGGAGAGTGATTGCAGTCTGACTTGTGCAAAAGGGAGAATGATTGCAGCCTGACTTTTGCAACAGGGAGAGTGTTTGTAGTCTGACTTTTGCTACCGGGAGAATGATTGCAGTCTGATTTGTGTGACAGGGAGAGCATTTGCAGTCTGATTCGTGCAGCAGGGAGAATGATTGCAGTCTGACTTCTGCAACAGGGAGAGTGATTGCAGTCTGATTTGTGCAACACGGAGAGTGTTTGCATCCTGACTTGTGCAGCGGGGAGAATGATTGCAGCCTGACTTGTGCAACAGGGAGAGTGATTGCAGTCTATTTGTGCTGCAGGGAGAGTGATTGCAGTCTGACATTTGTAACAGGGAGAGTGTTTGCAGCCTGACTTGTGCAACAGGGAGAGTGACTGCAGTCTGATTTGTGTACTCATGAAAGTGATTGTGGTTTGGCATCGTGCAAAGGGGAGGGTTATCACAGCCTGACTTGTGCAACAGGGAGAGTGCCTGCAGTCTGATTTGTGTACTCATGAAAGTGATTGTGGTTTGGCATCGTGCAAAGGGGAGGGTTATCACAGCCTGACTTGTGCAACAGGGAGAGTGACTGCAGTCTGATTTGTGCAACAGGGAGAGTGACTGCATTCTGACTTGTGCAGTAGGGAGAGTGATCGTAGTCTGACTTGTGCAACAGGGAGAGTGATTGCAGTCTGACTTGTGCAATAGGGAGAGTGATCGTAGTCTGACTTGTGCAACAGGGAGAGGTTTGCTGTTCGACTTGTTAGCGGGGAGACCGATGGTAGTGTATTTTGTGCAAAGTGGAGAGTGCCTGTGGTCTGACATGTGCAAGGTGGAGGGCGATCATGTGCAACAGGCAGAAAGATTTCAGGCTGAATAGTGCAAGAAAGCGAAAACAACCGTGCTTGTGCAGTAGGTTTGTTGTTTGTGGGCCATTTTTTTTCGTTCCACTCCTTTTTGTTGTTGATTTTCTTGTGTCATTTGTGTGTGTGTGTGTGTGTGTGTGTGTGTGTGTGTGTGTGTGTGTGTGTGTGTGTGTGTGTGTGTGTGTGTGTGTGTGTGTGTGTGTGTGTGTGTGTGTGTGTGTGTGTGGTCTGTTTGTTTGTTTTTAATCTTCACAACTTTTAAACTGGAGAATTGCCGTAACTTACTGCGTTTAACGTTTGTTCGCTCGTTCGTTTTTATGTATGAAAAGTTACAGAACATAAGTAGGACGATAACTAGAAACAGTAACGTGCAACATCCACAGACCCCTTCCCCTCCTTCCCCCCTCTCCCGTAACATACACACACACACCCAGCGCTCTACAAAACGTGACGGCATCAGTCCACGTGTTAAGAGGTCGGGGACGGGTTTAAAAGGGGAGAAAAAACAAACAAAAAGACGATTCTGCAGGCAGCAACACGGTGTGTGGTGTGCCTGAGCCCCGGTTTGAATCGGAAAACATCATGATAAATCCTAGCACTAATGATTCATGAGTTGTTTGAAGTCAGATGTTATCGAACAAACGAGACGAGGCCTCTCGTGCTAGCAAGCATCGGTAGACATTTCTTGGGTTTATATTTGAACGAGGGGGAAAAAAGCGCTGCGAACAATCCATAAAACATATGACACTCGAGATCAGGTTTCGATGGGGGGAAAAAAATCACTCGGCTTGTGGTGTGACATCTATCAAGTTTCTTCTAAAAACAACTACAACAAGAACAACAGAAAGAAAAAGGAAACATATTTCTCTCGCCAACCCCATCTATGTGCCCCTCAAAAAAAAAAAAAAAAAAAAAAAAAACGCACACAGATACACGCGTGCACACGCACGCCACACACACACACACACACACACACACACCACACACACCACCACACACACACACACACACACACACACACCACACACACACACACACACACACACACACACACACACACACACACACACACACACACACACACACACACACACACACACACACACACCACACACACACACACACACACACACCGCCACCGCAGCACACACACACACACACACCGCCACACGCAGCACACACAACACACACACACACACACACCGCCACCGCACCACACACACACACACACACACACACACACACACACACACACACACACACACACACACACACACACACACACACACACACACACACACACACACACACCGCAGCAATGATGACAGATGGAAGAAACATAATAATATCAAAAGAGGAAAAAAAAGATAGAAACAGCAGAAACAACAACAACAAATATAGCAACAAAAGTCGATAATTCATTTCACTGTATTGTAGGTGAAAGAGAGAAGTGTTAAACACAAGCAGAACGGTCAGCGCTGATGATATAGCGAGCAAAGGCTTCAGACTTTGCTGCCATGTTTTCATGTCCTGGCAAGGCACTGGTCAGTTTTATAATGCCATCTAGCGCATGGAATTTTATGTTTGTATTTTTTTGTATAAAGTGGCGCGTATGACACCACGAAAGTACTGCGATGCTGCCCTCAGCAAAGTGGAAACCGAAACTTGTGGCGCAGGTGGTGCACGTAATCTAAGACAGGGGCGATGACACTGACAAGACTTTTTGCGCAATACTTACCAGACGTGTTTTAAATCAGTCAGCTTTTAGAATGTCAGGTGGTAAGACGATACCTCTACTAAATGGAAAGCCAAGCGACTGCCAGCGTTCAAGCTAATAGGAGAGGGCGCGGGGGGGGGGGGGGGGGGGGGGGGGGGGGGGGGGGGGGGGAGCAGAAACACTAGAAAATAAAATGAGTACGAGTAATCAGTTAACGAAACGAGACTTAAGAGTTTTGGACCCGCTGGTCTTTTGTCAAGCCAACACAAACGACGACAGAGAAACGAATTCACTGGATTTAAGACAGCCTTCTTCCTTTGTGTTTCGTTTTAACATTGAGCTGATAAAAAGTTAACTTTCTTACCGTGTGAATTTCTCTATTTCTAGTCTCATGTGTACGCGTGACAAAGGTCTGTTGGCGGGGAATTTGCGACAATTTTGTTTAGTAATTAATGAATAAGCGTTCTCATTCCATTGTGGTGTGTTTCTGGTTTTCAACGTTTGAAGTAGTTGTGTGAAAAGGATGAAAAGCTTGTATGGTTTAGCGCTTAGATTTGATTTTATCAAGATTTTGCGCTATATAAATAAACTATTGTATTGTATTGTATTGTATTGTATTGATGGTGAAGATCTGACGGATGGGGGGAATATCAGCCAGCCAGCCAACGTTTTCAGTATGTACTCTTGTCTCTGATGGTGGGTTGACTAGTGGGAGGTTCGCTTTATCAGTCTAAAAACCAATAAGTCAAAGCGAGAGAATGATACATGACTTGTAAAGGACAACAGCGAACAGTTTTTTCCCCTTTTAAAGCGCAGCTTTTTTTTGGTGGTGTTTGCTGTGGAGAAACGGTATGTTTTACCGCAGCGACGTAAACACCACAAACCTCCGGGTAGAGGCAGCAGTTTAAATCATGTGTGATCAGATTGGTTGCTATCGTCACCGTTTGTTTGTATGCTTTTTTTGTGTGTGTGTGGGGATTACACACCGATAATTTATTTCTGGTAGTCATTGCAAAAATGTGTGTGTTGTGGTGTTTTGTGTGGTGTGTGTGTGTGTGTGTGTGTGTGTGTGTGTTTTGTGTGTGTGTGTGTGTGTGTGGGTGTGTGTGTGTGTGTGTGTGTGTGTGTGTGTGTGTGTGTGTACAGGTGGGTGGGTGGTCGATTGGGTTGGGGGTACGTTTCACTTTTATCAAGTGATATAATTTCAGACATGTTCACTAAATCAGCGAATCAGATGTGTCCGTACCAAAGCTCGTGCAGTTGAATTACTTAAAAACATGAATGGGTGTAGGGAACGTTTCGTTAAAAACTTCAGACGCAGCGTTTCCTGCTGCTAATGCCAACAGACAGTAGTACGTTGCTACGTTCGTGTGTTTATGTGCGTAGCAGCATTTGTGTGCGGGGCACCATGCGTGAGTGTACGAGTATGTGCGTGCTTACTACATGTGTGTGTGTGTGTGTGTGTGTTGTGTGTTGTGTGTGTGTGTGTGTGTGTGTGTGTGTGGTGTGTGTGTGTTGTGTGTGTGTGTGTTGTGTTTCTGTTTCTCTCCTCTCTCCCTGTATGTGCGTGTGCCTGTGTATCTGTGTCTATGTGTCTGTGACTGTGTGTGTCTGTGGCTGTGTGTGTGTGTATTGTGCACGCGCGCCTGTATATGTGATTGTTTTTATATGATAAAGAGACGAGGAACATGAGATCTTTCTATCTCTATAGAAGCAGTAGACATAAGGACAGGGAGTATTATCGATCGTGGAAAGCCTCGTCAGTGATCCCTCACTACGTGAATGAATGATGGCGCTGTGCTCTCCATTGTCCTCCCCCCTCTCTCCGTGTACTGCTGATTTCCATGTCGTGAAAATTTGTGCTCCTCATCATGTGCCATTGCTGCTGCCTTTGCGATGTGGCCTCCATACGAATGTATCTTTCGTCGCTGCAAGTATATCTCCTACCCTTTCTATCTCTATATGAATTATCATTTGTCTCTGCAAGTATATCTCCTACCCTTTCTATCTCTATATGAATTTATCATTTGTCTCTGCAAGTATATCTCCTGCCCTTTCTATGTCTATATGAATTTATCATTTGTCTCTGCAAGTATATCTCTAACCTTTCTATCTCTATATGAATTTACCATTTGTCTCTGCAAGTATATCTCCTATCCTTTCTATCTCTATATGAATTTATCATTTGTCTCTGCAAGTATATCTCCTACCCTTTCTATCTCTATATGAATTTATCATTTGTCTCTGCAAGTATATCTCCTACCTTTCTATCTCTATATGAATTATCATTTGTCTCTGCAAGTATATCTCCTATCCTTTCTATCTCTATATGAATCTATCATTTGTCTCTGCAAGTATATCTCCTAACCTTTCTATCTCTATATGAATTTATCATTTGTCTCTGCAAGTATATCTCCTACCCTTTCTATCTCTATATGAATCTATCATTTGTCTCTGCAAGTATATCTCCTAACCTTTCTGTCCCCATCGACTCTGCAAAACTGTCTGATATTTTCTCCCTGCGTCCACCTGGTGCTGTTTTTCCCGCTGGCTTTCCTGTTGTGACTAGGTGCTCTTAATTTCTCATGCCTTGTAAAATGTCCTGTAAAAATGTTGCTTGTCTTTCTTCATCTCCCTCATTATGTTCATTTGTGTTTGCTTCCTTTAAGGTTGTCTCATTTGTTTTTGCTTGATGTCCATGGATTTCTGAACGTTCTTCTCATCAGTCATATTTCGGCTGCCCGCCTCCCATCTTGTTTGACTTTGCTTGTTGATCGTTCAGGCTTCACATTCGTACAGCAGTATAGGTCCCATATAACGCTGAAGGACGATTTTCTGGAATTGTCTGAGTGTGATGAATATGGAATTGTCTGAGTGTGATGAATCAGGAATTGTCTGAGTGTGATGAATGTGGAATTGTCTGAGTGTGATGAATGTGGAATTGTCTGAGTGTGATGAATATGGAATTGTCTGAGTGTGATGAATCAGGAATTGTCTGAGTGTGATGAATATGGAATTGTCTGAGTGTGATGAATTGGAATTGTCTGAGTGTGATGAATATGGAATTGTCTGAGTGTGATGAATTGGAATTGTCTAGTGTGATGAATCTGGAATTGTGCTGAGTGATGTATGAATTGTGGAGTGCATGTATCTGGAATTGTCGAGTGAATGATCGGAATTGTCTGAGTGTGAATGAATCGGAATTGTCTGAGTGGAATGAATATGGAATTGTCTGAGTGTGATGAATGTGGAATTGTCTGAGTGTGAATGAATGTGGAATTGTCTGATGTGGATGAATCTGGAATTGTCTGAGTGTGAATGAATCTGGAATTGTCTGAGTGTGAATGAATATGGAATTGTCTGAGTGTGATGAATCAGGAATTGTCTGAGTGTGATGAATATGGAATTGTCTGAGTGTGAATGAATGTGGAATTGTCTGAGTGTGAATGAATTGGAATTGTCTGAGTGGATGAATGTGGAATTGTCTGAGTGGAATGAATATGGAATTGTCTAGTGTGATGAATATGGAATTGTGCGAAGTGCATGAATATGGAATTGTGCGAGTGCAATGTAATTGGAATTGTGCGAGTGGAATGTAATTGGAATTGTCTGAGTGGATGAATCTGGAATTGTCTGAGTGGAATGAATATGGAATTGTCTAAGTGTGATGAATGTGGAATTGTCTAGTGGATGAATCTGGAATTGTCTGAGTGTGATGGAATGTGGAATTGTCGAGTGGATGAATATGGAATTGTCTGAGTGATGATGAATCTGGAATTGTCTAAGTGTGATGAATCTGGAATTGTCTGAGTGTGATGGATCTGGAATTGTTCTGAGTGTGATGAAATCTCACTTGAACAGACTCCAAACTCCTTGGTTTGGTCATCCAGCTTTTGTTTAACATCCTAAATTCGAACCATCATCATCAGTATACCATCATTGGTACGATCATCATTAACGTGTGTGTGTGTGTGTGTGTGTGTGTGTGTGTGTGTGTGTGTGTGTGTGTGTGTGTGTGTGTGTGTTTTGTGTGTGTGTGTATGTGTGTGTGGTGTGTGTTGTGTGGTGCGTGTGTGTGTGTGCGTGGTGTGTATGTGTGTGCGCGCGTGTGCGTGCGTGCGTGTGTGTGTGTGTGTGTGTGTGTGTGGTGTGTGTGTGTGTGTGTGTGTGTGTGTGTGTGGCGACCGCACACGCACATGTACAGTATGGTAAGTTACATCAACCCATTAAACTATGTGCTTTATAAGACAGGCCTAACCGCGTCTTTCCTTTTTTTCCTTTTTTCTTTCTTTTTCTTTCTTTCTTTCTTCTTTCTTTCTTTCTTTTTAAAGTATGTTCTCCGATTTTCCTTCAACCCCTGGACTGTTTGATCAGGATTTTTTTTTAGAGTGGATTTGTACTAAGCACAGGCCAATTATGTCGACCATACCTCTCACATTCATATCCCCCCCCCCCCCCCAACTCCATTCATTCGATCGTTCGTGTGTATTTCCGTGTATATTTTCTCTCTAACAAAAGATACTCAACAGGTGCATTAGACTTTGCTGATTTCCAGTGTTTGGGCTCCAGACTGTCGTCAGGAGATAAACATGAATTATGATAATACGGAATGATCATTCCTACATAAATAAATGATTATAGAATTCGTTTTTTAACTTCCCTCAGTCCTTACTCCCCAATTTCCATATTTCACACTTTACATTTCATATAAGTCATTTTCTCCAGCTTAACGAAACATCGTGGAAGTTCCTTTATTCGCTCCCCCCCCCCCCTCCCCAAACTAAGTTTTCTGTATTTGTTGCTTCGTTCTCTTTTGTGTTGGCGGGATAAAGGCAAAAATTTCGCCTGTCTGGTTTTGTTTTCGTTGTGTTTTGATGTGTTTCTGTTTTGTGTTTGCTTGAACGGTGGTATTTACTTTTAGACATCCTTTCATCCGCCGTTCTCCTGGCTCATGCATATGCATTGGTATGCAAATGAAGTGTGTGTGTTGGTGTGCGTGCAGGCACGAGAGCAAGAGAAGGAGCGCGAGTTGCAGAGTTTGTTTGTCGACAAGGAGCGCCAGTTACAGGAAGGACAACTCTCCCTGGAGCGAAAACTTTCGGAGGCCCAGCTTAGGATTGCCTCCCTTGAAGCTGGTTAGTGTGCTCGCTGAATCTGCCTGTCGGTTTTTTTCGTCTCTGTCTCACTCTTTGTCTGTCTGTCTGTCTGTCCTACCCCTCTCCCCCCCTCCCCCCCCCTCCCCCCCTGTCTGTCCCTTTTCACTTTTTCTCCTGCTGCTTTTTTATTTTGTTTTTCAGTCTTCAAATGTGTGCATGTGGAAACAAACTTAGCTTCAGTTTTTATTCAGTATCACATACATTACGAGCCCAGGAAAGTTTAAAAGAAGAAGAACAAGAAGATTAAAATGAAGAAGTAGAAGAAATGTGACTGGATTATTTTACCCTTTCCTTCATAACATTTACCAGATGTGCTTTAAAAAGAAAAGGTTGAAAGTGTGGCTGGGTGTGTTTTCTTTCTCTCTTTCCTTCCTGAAGCTCCTTGTGTGTCTTCGATCATTCAGTTAGTGTCTGCTAGCTGGTTGGGATCTTCTTCTTCTTCTTCTTCTTCTTCTTCTCTCTTCTTCTTCTTCTTCTTCTCTTCTTTCTTCTTCTTCTTCTTCTCCTTCTTCTTCTCCTTCTTCTTCTTCTCTTCTTCTTCTTCTTCTCCTCCTTCTCTCTTCCTCTTCTTCTTCTTCTTCTCTCTCCTCTCTTCTCTTCTTCTTGTTTCTTCTTTCCTTCCCTTCTCTCTCTCTTCTCTTCTCCTCCTCTTCTCCTTCTTCTCTTCTTCTTCTCTCTCTCCCTTCTCCTTCCTTCCTCCTCTCTTCTCCTTCTTCTTCTCTCTTCTTCTT
>JAPXFY010000022.1:15871905-15901905 GCA_030674185.1 Monoplex corrugatus
CAGAGAGAAAGAGAGAGAGGGGGGGGGGGTGCTGGCGCGCGCGCGCGCGTGCGTGCGTGCGTATATGTTGTCCGTAACTGTTGTGTGTCATATGCAGTGGTGTGAAGTGCTCCTGTGATGCATGAAGGAAGATGGAAATTTGAGTGGGCCCATGTGGTTTACGAGCTTGACTGATGTGAGGGTTTGGGGATGATTTCTGCATCAATACGAGATGCTCTCCCTCCTTCACACACCCCTCTCTCTGTGTCTGTCTGTTTGTCTGTGTCTGTCTGTCTGTCTGTGTCTGTCTGTCTCTCTCTGTGTCTGTCTCTCTCTCTTTCTGCTCCCCCTCTCTTCTCCTCCTTCCCAGACTTTCTCTCTTCTTTCGAATCTTGCTCTCTGTGTGCTGAGATTTCCTAAATAAGGTGGACCACTCGTACAAATTAGCAAAAGACGGTGCATCCAATAATGCAAATACCGTAACTTTCCATAACATACGACTGTCAGTTCATGAACTTGGTTCTGTGGTAGAATGTTCACTTTATACAATTTTTTTCCCAATACCCAAAGCCTGATACCTAACTGCCCCAGACAGCTGGCGTCCTTGATATACAAACTAAGGCTTAACTCTTGGAAAACAAAATATACACAGACTGTATGTATTTGTTCAAAAGCATTATCTGTCCACCATCTGCTGTTTGAATGTCCTATCTTACTTACGATATATAGAAATAACAATCTCCATTTTTCATGTACTGACTCTAGAGATATCCTGTACAACAAAAAGAATGATATTATTTCGGTAGTCCAGCTGATTCTCAGATCCCCTGTTGGCAGATTGTTATGAAGAGCTAATTGTTGTCTGTTATTAATTGACACTGTTAACCTAATGTTCTGAATTATGAATTGTAGTTGTTCCCCTTCTTACATTCAAACTTCCACTACCCCTTCCCATCCCCATCCCCCACTCCCATCTTTTTTCCCCTCTGTGTGTGTGTGTGTGTGTGTGTGTGTGTGTGTGTGTGTGTGTGTGTGTGTGTGTGTAAAATCACTATTGTGAACAGACATTAAATAAAGATTCCATTCCATTCGTACCTTGATCAGCTCTCTTCCAACCCCCCTCCCCCCTCCTCCGACTTATACCGCCTTCTACGCCATTGTACTGGCCACAGAATCTGGAGCAATTGCACACAAAGTGCTGATGACAACGATGATGAGGATGATGATTCTGATGCTACAGAGTTCCATTCTGGGTTGAGACTACGTGACAGGGCTGTACTCTACGCTTACTCTTACTCTCAGTGTGTCCTGCTTCAGCCACATTTGAGAGATACAGACATCAAATGATGGCGACGATGAGGTGATAATCACGATGCTATGGCGTTCCATTCCGTATCGAGACTAAGCGACAGGGCTGTACTCTACAGTTACTGCGATTATATCCTGGCGTCAACCACACCTGAGGGATGCAAACACCTGCTGTGGTGGTCAGGGAATTTGAGCAGCGTCCTCATTGACGCCTCTATCGAATGCGTGAGATTCAACTGTGCGGTGCCAGTCTTCTCAATGAACCTATTGTGCACTGAAGTCCAGGTAAAAGCAGTTTGGGGCCGAAAAATCCCACAATATTTTTTGATAAGACTTACGGGATTCAAACCAGCAACTTTCCAGTCGTCAGTTCTTTGCGCTAACCACTGAACCCTGGCGATGGTGTCTGTGTTTGAGGGGAGGATTTTCAACATAGTCGAGATACAGGGGCGGGTTTTCAACTTATTTGGAGAATTTTCAACATATTAGAGATGGAAGGAAGGGTTTTCAACATTACAGATACAGGGGAGGGTTTTCAACTTAGAGATATGGGGGATGGTTTTCAACATATTAAAGATACAGGGGAGGGTTTTCAACATATTAAAGATACAGGGGAGGGTTTTCAACATATTAAAGATACAGGGGAGGGTTTTCAACATATTAAAGATACAGGGGAGGGTTTTCAACATATTAGAGATACAGGGGAGGGTTTTCAACATATTAGAGATACAGGGAAGAGTTTTCAACATATTAGAGATACAGGGAAGAGTTTTCAACATATTAGAGATAAGGGGTTTTCAACATTAGAGATATAAGAGAGGGTTTTCAACTTACAGATACAGGGGAGGGTTTTCAACTTAGAGATATGGGGGAGGGTTTTCAACTTACAGATACAGGGAGGGTTTTCAACTTAGAGATATGGGGAGGGTTTTCAACATATTAAAGATACAGGGGAGGGTTTTCAACATTAAAGATACAGGGGATGGTTTTCAACATATTAAAGATACAGGGGAGGGTTTTCAACATTAAAGATACAGGGGATGGTTTTCAACATATTAAAGATACAGGGGAGGGTTTTCAACATATTAAAGATACAGGGGAGGGTTTTCAACATATTAAAGATACAGGGGAGGGTTTTCAACATTAAAGATACAGGGGAGGGTTTTCAACATATTAAAGATACAGGGGAGGGTTTTCAACATATTAAAGATACAGGGGATGGTTTTCAACATATTAAAGATACAGGGGAGGGTTTTCAACATTAAAGATACAGGGGAGGGTTTTCAACATATTAAAGATACAGGGGAGGGTTTTCAACATATTAAAGATACAGGGGAGGGTTTTCAACATATTAAAGATACAGGGGAGGGTTTTCAACATATTAAAGATACAGGGGAGGGTTTTCAACATATTAAAGATACAGGGGATGGTTTTCAACATATTAAAGATACAGGGGAGGGTTTTCAACATTAAAGATACAGGGGATGGTTTTCAACATATTAAAGATACAGGGGAGGGTTTTCAACATATTAAAGATACAGGGGAGGGTTTTCAACATATTAAAGATACAGGGGAGGGTTTTCAACATTAAAGATACAGGGGATGGTTTTCAACATATTAAAGATACAGGGGAGGGTTTTCAACATATTAAAGATACAGGGGATGGTTTTCAACATATTAAAGATACAGGGGAGGGTTTTCAACATTAAAGATACAGGGGAGGGTTTTCAACATATTAAAGATACAGGGGAGGGTTTTCAACATATTAAAGATACAGGGGAGGGTTTTCAACATATTAAAGATACAGGGGGGGTTTTCAACATATTAAAGATACAGGGGAGGGTTTTCAACATATTAAAGACACAGGGAGGGTTTTCAACATATTAGAGATACAGGGGAGGGTTTTCAACATTTTAAAGATACAGGGGAGCGTTTTCAACATTTTAAAGATACAGGGAGGGTTTTCAACATATTAAAGATACAGGGGAGGGTTTTCAACATATTAAAGATACAGGGGAGGGTTTTCAACATATTAAAGATACAGGGGAGGGTTTTCAACATATTAAAGATACAGGGGAGCGTTTTCAACATTTTAAAGATACAGGGGAGGGTTTTCAACATATTAAAGATACAGGGGAGGGTTTTCAACATATTAAAGATACAGGGGAGAGTTTTCAACATATTAAAGATACAGGGGAGGGTTTTCAACATATTAAAGATACAGGGGAGGGTTTTCAACATATTAAAGATACAGGGGAGGGTTTTCAACATATTAAAGGTACAGGGAGGGTTTTCAACATATTAAAGATACAGGGGAGAGTTTTCAACACATTAAAGATACAGGGGAGGGTTTTCAACATATTAAAGATACAGGGGAGGTTTTCAACATATTCGAGATAAGGGGTTTTCAACATTAGAGATACAGGGGAGGGTCTTCAGCGTTAGAGACACAGGGGCGGGTTTTCGACATTAGAGATACAGAGGGCGTTTTTTTTTTTTCCAACTTATTAGAAATCCAGAGGAGGATTTTCAACTTATTAGAGGTACAGGCAAGAGTTGATTCAGGTTGGCCTATGGGCCTGTGCATTTGTGTCCTGATTAGAGACGAATTGTGTTGACTAGCAAGAATTAGGGAGAAGAATAAAGTTTGTGAGAGGTGATCTGTACAAAAAACAAGATTACAGTATGTTGTTTGACTCTATGGAAAGTCGCCAATATTTACGATACATTTGACCAGCGGGGTGTGTGTGTGTGTGTGTGTGTGTGTGTGTGTGTGTGTGTGTGTGTGTGTGTGTGTGTGTGTGTGTGTGTGCGTGGGTTTGTGTGTGTGTGTGTGTGTGTCTGTCTCTGTCTCTCTGTCTGTCTCGCTCTCTCTCTCCCTCCACCTCTGTGTGCGTGCGTATAAGATAGATAGATAGAGAGAGAGAGAGAGAGAGAGAGAGAGAGAGAGAGAGAGAGAGAGAGAGAGAGAGAGAGAGATGTGGCAATGAAGATTACCAGAATAGTCGGATCTTTTATTGTTTGTGTGTATGTGTAAGAAGGAATAGAAACAAAGGAAAGTGGATGGGTTTTTTTCTTCCTTCTTCGTATTTTATTATTTGGTTTTCTGTTTTCGTTTTTTTGTATTCTTTTCTGATGTTTTGCGTCGTTTTGAGTCGACTCATTTTTTTTTAAAGGAGCTGAAATGTTGATGTCAGGCGGGAAAATTGTGTTCTCACCTATTACATCTAGATTAGTGCCACCTGTCACCTGAAGGTGGTTTCACTGAACCGTCTGGTGTCCCCCCCCCCCCTCCATATCCATTTCCATCCAACTTTCCACCATTCCGTCTGTCCAACCTTCATACTCACCTCTATGCAAACACTCCTAGGAATTTTGCACACTTTCGTTTTTATAGCCAGAATGGTTTTGTCAGAATACTTTTTTTTTAATGGGAGTCTCTGTATCTGTCTCTCTGTCTGTTTCTCTCTATCTCCGTCTCTCTGTCTCTGTCTCTTTCTCTCTCTCACCCATCTCTGTCCCCTCTCTCTCTCTCCTCGTCTCCCCTCTCTGTCTGTCTATGTCTGTCTGTCCTCTCTCTCTCTCTCTCTCTCTCTCTCTCCCTCTGTGTGTGTGTGTGAGAGAGAGAGAGAGAGAGAGGGAGGGAGGAAGGGAGGTATTAGTAAGATTTTATCGACTGTTTCAGAATGGATCTTTACCAGTATGAGTCAAAGGTATAGAGCGATTAGAAGACTGCATACAGTTTACAGGACAAGTGTCAAGATCACCCTGATCCAAAATGTGCTTGAAATATATCAGCACTTCTTGAAAAAAGTGTATAAACAGCGCTTTTTCAGTAACTCACGCATACTTAAAAGTCAGTTTTCTCGGTTTGGAAGTGCTGGCACCAAGGTCAAGGTGACTCGGACGTAAATGCTTAAAATCAGCTCATTTGAGAAACACGTGTGAACAGCACTTCCTTTAGGAACATCTGACAATATTCGCAATCTGTTCTCACTGTTGTGTATGTATGTGTGCATGTCTGTGTGCGGGCATGTGGGTATATGCATGTATTTACTGTTATTTGTTGTTTTCGTCTCTTGCCTGTTTATTTATCTACAATATCTTTTATTTTGTATTTATTTATTCACCTACTTACTTCTTATTCATTTACTTACTTGTAAACTTGCTTGCTTACTTACGTACGTACTTGCGTGCTTGCGTACTTACTTACTTATACATCTATCTTTAATTAAGAAAATATTGTCTTCACCTAGTTGATAGACAGCTGAGCATTTGTGCATTGACCGGGGAGAGGTTGTCATGTGAGACGAGTTTATACAGGATAGCTAGTTGTGTTGTGATTCAGACCTTCAATTGTTTATTTATTTACTGTATACATATTCTCAGAAGAATGTTGAGAGTACCATGGACAGCAAAGAAAACAAACGAGACAGTCTTGATGGAGGCAGACACAAGTCGATCACTGATAAGGAAGATTAGGAAAAGACAAGCAACATTTATAGGCCATTTTATGAGGAAGGGGGATTTGGAGCACCTGGTCACAACGGGAAAGCTGGAGGGAAAGAGAGCACCGGGTAGACCCAGGGAGAGAATGCTGGACGGACTTGCAGAGTGGCTGGGGATGAGGAGGGTGGGGGAGATGCTGGGTACAACGAGAGATAGAGATGGTTGGAAGTCCATGGTCGCCAACGCCATGCGGCAGGGCACCTGATGATGATGATACATATGTTCCTTTTTTGAAGGTAAGATACACAGATATACATGTCATTTACATGTAACCAGGATGATCTCGGTGGTAGGCTGATAAAATACCAGTATAAAATATAGACTAGGTTATGTGGGGCCTCAGGACCTGGTCAGCTCATGGGTTTATTTGCAGGCTTAAGGGTCGTGCCATGATCACCATACACATGGCACCTGTGACGTTAGTGCATATTGAATTCGTTCCGAGCGCGGAGACGTCATTTTGAGAAACTGAAACTAAAACTCTTACTGTTGTGACAATCTGCCATTGTCCTTGTTCACATCAAGTTTTAATTGATTGGACTGCTTGTATTCAGGATTTTTTTTTTAAATCCCCTGTGTGATAAATTGGACGGAATGGTCAACACCAGGGGCATTCCCTTAGAGTATTATGCGCGAATGTATTGATATGTGTACTTAATTTTCTTGTCCTCCCCCCCCCCCCCCCCCCCCAACTGTTCAAGTATTGTGTATGTTTTGAAACGGTTATAGCCCTGATATGGCTCTACGCAGTCGGCTGGGCTTTAAACAAGATATCAATGCTTATTAAAAATCACAGTGACCTTGAACAGTACAAAATCGGGATTTTCTGTTGATAATTTATATAAGAAGTGGCATGGCCATCTTCACTGACGCTTGGCGAAGGCCAGCGTTTGGCCGAAAATGTACGCCATCGCCTGTTTCGTCCATGAAGTAAAGCTAGTCTCCGTTCTGTGCTCGCGTGCTTGTGGTTTTGATTTGAGTTGAGCGATGGCAGTAAGAATCACTTACACCAGCTCAACCCTTGCCCAATCCATCTCTGTGAGACAGCTAGACAGACGGGCGAGACGTACAGAGGGTCGGTAATGAGCGATGGGCCAACCCCCGATCGTTCAAGGGACTGATGGCATCTACGTTGGCTTCATTAGTGGTCAGTACAACGACCCTGAGGCCTGAGTGGTGTGGCGGTACAAGCTTCGTCCGCTGATTCGACTGTGTGAGTTCGAGTGTGGCTCGGGTATTTTTAAATTTTTTTTTTATGCCAGCGGCTTCCAGTTCAGCTAGCACCGAATGGGTACCTAACCTCCTGTTCCTGGTTGAGGAAGGTAAATTTGCCGGGGAGAGGAATGAGGTCCACCCGCAAAATGCTCGAAGTTGTGAGATCTCCACCACTTCACTTCCTTGAAGATCCACCTTATGGTTGTGGGACTACTGTAGTTTGCGTCACAATTTTCTGTTTTTTATTTTTATTTTTATTTTTTTAAAGGATCATTACACTCAGGGAGGTTACCTTAGTGCTCACCTTTTTTTTTTTCCGTCTCATTTTCTACGCTATTTTAATGGCCACAGAAGCTGAAACAGTTTTTATTATGCGATGATGATGATGATGTCGATGTGGATGATAATCATGATGCTATGGAGTTCCATCTAGGATTGAGACTGCGTGACAGGGTTGTACTCTACGCTTACTATCATAATACATCCTGGCGTCAACCAGGCCCGAGTGATACAGACACCTGCGGTGTTGGTCAGAAGATTTGAGCAACACCCTCAATGATACATCCGTGAAGTGGATGAGACTCAAACTGTGTGGTTCCAGTCTTCCCAATGAGCCCATAGCACTTAGCACGCCCAACTCTGGGTAGGAGCCGGTTAAAGCCGAAAAATCTCACAATCATTTTTGAAGGTACTGATGGGGATTCGAACCCACAACCTTCCAGTCGGTAGTCCGTTACGTTAACCACTACACCACGGCGACTGGTATTTTCAGTCTGTTTTTGTGTGTGTGTGTATGAGGAAAATAATGTTGAACAGTGTTTTCCCAGCTCTGTGTGGGTACGGGTGTAACTTTACCAAGTTTTGGTCAAAATTGTAGACTTCTGAGGAGACACGAACGTCGAAGTTTGGAAGGTAAGGCTTCAGTGTCAAGGTCACACAAAGCAAAAGGGAAAAACAAAACTAAACCAACCAACCAACCAACCAACCAATCAATCAAACCAACCAACCAACCAACCAACCAACCAACCAACCAACCAACCAGCCGAACAAACAAAACCAGAAAACAACCCACCGTGGTTTAAATCGGCACTTTTTCGGCAAGGTGTTTTTGAACAGCACTTTCTTAGGTACTCCGGTTGACAATATTTAAAGTCTGTTTCACTGTTTTGACAATCTTCCATTTTCCTCTATGCATGTGAAGGTTTCTTTCAACCGAAGCTTCTTCAAAATCACATGACTTTGAGAAGTAAAAATAAAATGGGGATTTCTCGCTAACAATTTGCACATACACATAAAGGAATTAGAATGGCTTGGCAGTCCTGTGTTTATTTTTACAACTGCATAAAAGGACCGGAAAGAGGAACGGAAAGCTACGCACGGACTTCAAGGCACTTGTATTGTTGTGGACAGACTTCTTTTTATTATACACGGATGTCGATGGGGTGATGGCCCTAGCGGTTAGGGGATCTGCCCAGGATACGAAATGTTGTAGGTTTGAGTCCTGGTCGGTCAGAGATTTATCTTTTTCTCCGCATCGTGAGTGATATTCTAGGTGGTGTTTTAGATAATGTTCTGTGCGATGTTCCCAAGATATGTTCTTGGTGTTGTTCTGTGTGGTGTCGTGTAGGTGATGTTTTGTGTGATCTTCTGTAGTGTTCTGTGTGATGTTCTAGATATTTTGTGTGATGTTCTATCTATGTGATGTTCCAGAGGTGATGTTCTGTGTGATGTTCTAGATATTTTGTGTGATGTTCTATGTGATGTTCCAGAGGTGATGTTCTGTGTGATGTTTTGGCTGATGTTGTAGGTGACATTGTGCAATATTCTAGATGTTTTAGGTGATGTTTTGTGATGTCTGTTATGTTCTAGGTGAAAAGCATGATTATGTTCTTGTTGATGTTTTAGGTGATGTTCGAGGCGATGTTCTAGGTGATGATATAGGTGATATTCTTGGTGAGCTTATAGGAAGCAGTGGTTAGATTAGACAAAATACTGAGATTGCATGTACAGCTTGCACGTAGTGAAAGAACCTATAGCAAGGAAGAAGTTACCCATGGTTGAATTACGAGAAAATGCCGGCTTTTACAGGTAAAGAAACATTACCCGGGAGTGGGGATGGGAGGGGAGGTGGCGCCGCGCTGTGGTAAGGGAGAGCGAGAACACACGAGTTTCCAGTGATAAATGCCAGTTTTCAGGGTGTGTGCCAGAAAGACAAAAAATGCTGACAGGTGTGAACAGTACAGGAGTACTGTGTGGAGCTGTTTGAGTAGGAATTGTTCTTCCAGAACAAAGATTAGTTCCACGCAGTCAACGTGACTTAACCCTTTGACTCCCACACCCTATCCACCAACATCTTGCATTGCCAACCATGCTACCAAAGCAAACACTTAACCCTTTGACTCCCTCACCTTATCCACCAGCTTCCTGTAGTAGGAAGCTGGTGGATAGGGTGAAGGAGTCAAAGGGTTAAGTTTTTGCAATTGATGGAAGTTTTTGCAATTGATGGATAGGATGCGGGGAGTGAAAGGGTTAATGGTTAGTACAACGGAGTACTGATTGAAGAGTCCCTAGTCCGAGCTCCCATCCGTTCCCAAACTTATGTATGTGGAATTTTTTCTGCCCCGCCCGGCTCTTTACCTGGCATGTTGTGTGTTATGGGCTCGTTCAGAAGGCTTGGACGAAACAGTCGAGTCTCGGCCGCTTCACGGAAGCGTGAAGAAGGATGTCGCTCAGATTTCTTGACCAACTCCGCGTGTGTCTGCATCTCTTGGGCCTTGCCTTACGCCGGGATATGTTAAGAAAGTAAGCGTAGACTACAGCTCTGTCCAGGATTCTCGGTCTGAACTAGAACTCAAAGTTCTTCACAGTCATTCCCAGTGCTCTTCATTATTTTCATTCTTTTTTTTCTTTCTTCTTCTTCCTTTCCGCGGGAAATGAAACTGACGGTCTGCGGGTAGACGGGAAGCCTCTCCCCCCCCCCTCCCCGCCCCAGTCGGGGATGCCGGGGGCTCTTTCAGTATAAAAAGTATCCCCACCTTCTGGAAATTCTGTGCTCGAAAATTTCCTCTTTTCTGTCGCTCTCTTTGTTTCGGCCTTGTTCCTTTGTTACCTGTCATTTCCTCCTATCATTTTCTGCATTGCTGGTCCATTCACTTGTATGTATTCGGTAAAGTCTTGGGTACTTTTTCTTAGGATTTTTGATAATTGGGTACATGTATTAAGTGCTTTTTATGTATATATTTTTAAAGGTATTTTAGGCCCGTTTTTACATGTGTTTTAGTGTCCGTAGTTATGTTTAAATTTGTATTCAGGTGTGTTTTTGTAAAAATCCCCTGTGCGATAAATTGGACGGAGTGGTCAACGCCGGGGGCATCTCCTTAGATTATGTACGCCCAATGCATTTATACGTGTACTTAATTTTCTTTCTTTCTTTTTTTTTTTTTAACCAACTGTTGAAGTATTGTGGTTTGTTTTGAAATGTTTACAGGATAACAGTAACAGTGTTGAAGTTCTGGATGTTTTGAAACGGTTGTAGCCCTGATATGGGTCTACGCAGTCGGCTGGGCTTTAAGCAACAATAACAGTAACAGTAACAGTAATAGTTATGAAGCTGACAGTCTGCAAGTAGACGGAAAACCTGGCGTAAAGCCATCTTATTGATGTTACATCTTGTTGTCTGCCACTCCATCAGGTTAACCTTTGTGCTCACCTTTTTTTTGTATATTTTTTATTTTTTATTTTCCCCCATTTTCTACGCCATCTAAATGGCCACAGGAGCTACCGCAGTTTTTTTTTAACAATGCGATGATGATGATGTCGATGAGGATGATGATCATGATGCTATGGAGTTCCATGTAGGATTGAGACTGCGTGACAGGGTTGTAATCTACGCTTACTATCGTAATATATCCTGGCGTCAACTAGGCCCGAGAGATACAGACACTTGCGGTGGTGCTGCCACTCCATTTTTTCCATCCAACGCCGTTGTAGTCTTTTCTGGCTTTGAAGCCCGAATTTCGGAAGGACAGGCTGGCTGGCTGGCTGGCTGGCTGGTTGGTTGGTTGCCATCTGGTCAGGTGGTCCAGACTACTTGATGATCCCATGTTGTTGTGTAATGCAGTGGTTGACAGGTGCTGTTCCAGCCATTACTTGGGTCGCCTCGTTTCTAGTCACGTCCCTTTTCGTGTCATGTCGTAACACTGTGTTGCATTTCTCCACATTGTGTGGACCTTCGTGCCTTTGTGTTAGTAGTGATCTCAGTTTCGGTGGGTTGGAGGTGTATTGGAGAGCCCAACTCTGCAGCAGGGGCGGGGGGGGGGGGATGGTAAACCAGGGCAATGCAGAAAACGGGCAGCTCTCTCTGTCTGTCTCTGTCTGTCTCTGTCTCTTTCTCTCTGTCTCTTTCTCTTTCAAACACACGCACTCACTCACTCACACACACACACACACACACACACACACACAACACACACACACACACACACACACAACAAACACATCACACACACACACACACACAACAACACACTCACACGCACGCACACACACACACACACACACACACACACACACACACACACACACACACACACACACACCACACACACGCACCACGCACGCACAGCACGCACACACACACACACACACACACACACACACACACACCACGCACGCACGCGCACGCACACACACACACACACACACACACAACACACACACACACACACACACCACACACACACACACACAACACCAGCCACACGGGGGGGTTTCCTGTTTGAATAGACAGTTACTTTGAGATGGATCCTTTTCCTTCACACAAACCCTTGATAACAGACTCAGTGATAGGCATTATGGAGCAACCGCGTGAAATAACGCCTTCTTGAAAACAGTGAAAGTGAACTAGACAGCCTGAAGTGCTTCCACCGCCAAGCCTGTCAGGTTCGTTATCTAGAGAGTGTTGTTAAGTCAGATGTAGGCTTATTGGTTGGAAGTTATCGTATCCGTTATCACGGATGTGTAGCGTACAGATGCTGAGCGGCGTATCCAAACGCGCGCGAGCGCTGTGTGTGTGTGTGTGTGTGTGTGTGTGTGTGTGTGTGTGTGTGTGTGTGTGTGTGTGTGTGGTGTGTGTGAACGATAGATTGAATGTGTAAGTGGGTAAGAGCGTCTCTGAATGTGTGTGTGTGTGTGTGTGTGTGTGTGTGTGTGTGTGTGTGTGTGTCTCTCTCTCTCTCCTCTGTGTGTGTGTGTGTGTGTGTGTGTTGTGTGTGTGTGTGTGGTGTGTGTGTGTGTGTGTGAGTGTGTGTGTGTGGGAACGATAGATTGAATGTGTAAGTGGGTAAGAGCGTCTCTGAATGTGTGTGTGTGTGTGTGCGTGTGTGTGTGTGTGTGTGTGTGTGTGTGTGTGTGTGTGTGTGTGTGTGTCCCCTCTGTGTGTGGGTGTGGGTGTGGGTGTGTGTGTGTGGGAACGATAGATTGAATGTGTAAGAGTGGGTAAGAGCGTCTCTGAATGTGTGTGTGTGTGCATGCGCGCGCGCGCACGCGAGAGAGAGAGAGAGAGAGAGAGAGAGAGAGAGAGAGAGAGAGAGAGAGAGAGAGAGAGAGAGAGAGAGAGAAATTTAATCAGTTTTAGTTGAAGATTTAGATTACTACTGCTGTTGCGTTTTTGCCTTTGTAATTATTTTGTCGTTTTTGATTCCTTCTTTGTATTTTAACAAATTTATCTGTAACACATTTATTGTATACATTTCGAGTTTTATTCAGAATGTGTTTGGTTTAATTATTTCCAAGTTGTGTGTTTTTAAGGATATATATATATACTTTTTTAGATATCATACAGCTTTTTTGTGTGAAAACCTGACTGACAGTGAATGGTTTATGATGTTGTTTGTGTTGTTTTCCATAACTCTTTAAATTATGCAGTCTGCGCTTAATGAGTTTTTTACCAGTAGACCGTAATTGTGCATAAATGAAGGCGAAAGGAGGCCAGAGTTTGAAGAAAATAAATATTTGTATCTATCTATATATTTGTTGGGCGCTTTAAACATCCATCCGTCAAACATTAATGAAAGAAAAATCACACTTATCTCCTTTAAGTACGTCAGGATTTCTGGAAAGAGTTGGAATATGTATTACTGTTTCGAGTATAATATACGTATACCTGCGTGCTTACAACCGACAGAGCTGGGGGAATTCGGTGAACAATTGTTCAGCTCGGCGCCCATAGATTGTTGAAAGAGTTAAGTGGGAAGAAGGAGAAAAAGATGTAAGTGATCGAATGAGATATACGTATACCTGTTCATATGTACGCAAAATCGAAAGAAACGTGCATGTCCCTGTTAGTATTAAAGCAATCTAATTTACCTATTCCAGTTAATATCTTCGTACGTATGTGTCGTTTATTGGTGTATATTTAAAACAGAAATTCCTGTGTATTCATGTATCAGTATCGAATTGTCTGTAAATTTTGTTTTGTTTTGTAAAATGAGAGATTGTTCGAATGGCTTGACCACTTTTTCTTTTTCATGTTCATTGTTACAATATATTGTCAAGTAAAAATCGTACCGAAAAAGGTACTAATTTTAGTTTTGTTTGTTTATATGTTTGTTCTTGTTTAAACAACAATATAGACTTGTGTAGGTGAAACCGGGTTAGTGGAATCTTGTGGCATTTAGGCGCAGTGAAGTGGCTCGTGGAAATGGTGTGGTGGTGGTGGTGGTGGTGGTGGTGGTGGTGGTGGTGGTGGTGTAAAGGTTAGGGTTTAATGGATAGGGGGGATGGGGAATGGAGAAGGGAAGGTGGCGAAAAGAAGTAATTTATAGTGTTGTTTAGGACGAGAGGATGACACGGTGACTTGTCTGTGATTATCCTGGAATGGGAATTGTGAGAATGTGAAAAGAGGTGTGTGTGTGTGTGTGTGTGTGTGTGTGTGTGTGTGTGTGTGTGTGTGTGTGTGTGTGTGTGTGTGTGTGTGTGGTGATGAGAGAGAGAGAGAGGAAGGAAGAGGGGGGACGGGCGGGTGTTATACTGAGTGTGTGACAAGAGCTTGAAAGGCGGGAAAACAATTGTTTGACTGTATTTCTGTATTTCTTCGTGGTGAAAGCATGCTCCGGTAGAAAAGTTTTACGTACTTTTTCTTAGGATTGATAATTGGGTACATGTATTAAGCACATTTTTGGCTCTAGGGAGATGAGATATGCGGAAGCAGTTTTAGGTAGTTTATGCCCGGTTTTTTTATGTATAGTTTTGGTGTCCTTAGGCATACTTCAATTTGTATTCTGGTATATTTTTTTAAAATCACCTATGCGATAAATTGGACGGAGTGGTCAACGCCAGGGGCATTCCTCAGATTATGTGCACGAATGCATTGATATGTGTTCTTAATTTTCTTTTTTTCTTCTTTCTTTTCCCTGGTGAAGTTTTGTATGTTTTGAAGCGGCTGTTGCCCTGATATAACTCTACGCAGTCGGCTGGGCTTAATGTTAAGCAACATAACAGTAACAATAGCGTGCATATTTCCTGTTCTGCGAGGTATACAACGCGAGTGGGGGGGGGGGGGGGAGGAGGCGCCACTAGCAGGGCTGCACATACAGTCATGATAACCTGGAAGATCAGGAGAGTATCCAACCTTTCCCCATCAGGCGGTAACCCAGCGGATTCGAACCCAGACCTTCGAATTTGCAGGCCAGCGTCCTGACCACTCGACCACCGCGCCTATCTTAAACTCTCTAAATGATGAAAAAATCGAGTCCCTGGAAAGAATGGGGTGCGTGGTTCCATGAGATGACGGTTTTCATTTCTTCACAGACAGACTTATAAACGTGGCAGCCTTTTGCTGGAATTTGCCTGAACTATTTTTTATTGTTGTGAGACACGGGGAAATTTTCAAGGATTTGAAATGAAGAATGAGGGAAAAGAGACCCGAGTTATAAGTGGGGTGGGGTGGCGGTTGGGATGGATGGGGGGGGGGGGCAGTGGAAAGGGGAGATGACGGTGCTGAAAGCGTTAGGAAGACAAAGAAGCAAAGAGCGGATGACGGATTGGTCTCTCTTGATAGACAAATGCTGATGTGGGCAGACAACAAGAAATAATAAGATGGTCAGGCCATTCTCATAGTCTCCCTTTTTGTTAAAAAACTAACCGTTCTCACAGTCTTTAGTTTTTTTTTTTTTTTGTTTTTAAAAATCATTACCATCACCAAATCCAGGTTGTGTTCTTCTCAGGGTAACTATGTGACCTTCAGGAAACATCAGATGAAATAGAACTTGACGTGAAGCGAGGACAACAGGTCTGTTCCTGAAAAAGGGGGCGGATTTTCAGATACATTTTTCTCTGCCCGTCTGACCCTGATCTTGGCGCCATGACTTTCAAAGATCGATCATTCGCGCGACTCCTCAACGATCCACGCTTTTGACTCAGATGTGGTCAAGATCTGTACAGAAACGGAGGAGGAGAAAATCTTGCTAACACATTTTAGTCACAGACAGACAGACAGACAGACAGACAGACAGACAGACAGACAATGTGTTTTACATTTGTCTTCAGGTATATATTTTATAAATCCCTTGATGATAGATTGGATGGAGTGATCAACGCCAGGGGCATATCTTAAGATCATGTGCGCGAATGCATTGATTGATATGGTACTTAATTTTCTGTTCCTTTTGTATGTGTGTATGTATGTATCTATCTGTCCTGTCTGTGTGTGTATATATATGTATATACATCTTCTTTGAGGTTGGTGTGGTTTTTGAGATGGTTATAACCATACTATGGCTCTGCGCAGTCGGCTGGGCTTTAAGCAACAATAACAACAACAATAGCGACAGACAGGCAGACAGACAGACACGCAGATACCTCTTTTTCTTGTCGATGTGAAACAGTCCCCGTTTTTTGAAAAAGGGAGATGAAAACAAATGGGTTGGGGAAGGTGGAGGGAGTGAGTGGGCTAAAACTTTGGACGGGAAAAGACGCGAAGCTGATGGGTTGAAAATAGATGGAAAGCTGTGGAGGAGAAAAGGGATTATACACAAGGAACTATTGTGGAATCTTTGTGTGTGTGTGTGGTGTGTGGTGTGTGTGTGGTGTGTGTGTGTGTGTGTGTGTGCGTGTGGTGCGTCGTGCGTGCGTGGTGGTGTGTGTGTGTGTGTGTGTGTGTGTGTGTGTGTGTGTGTGTGTGAATAGCTTATTGTTAGAGAGAGAGAGAGAGAGAGGGGGGGATTAACGAACGAATAAGTTTATTGATCAAGCATGGGACATTTATTTCAGGTCGGGAGGGGATCAAAATTGATAGTCGTTTGTACATTAGCATAGCAGAGATGTGAAAAGAATACACAAAATGGATTTTTTAGGGAAATCGTGTTCAAAATATTACGGAAAACTTAATAGGCATGCGCATAATAAACTCTAAGTATTTTCAGAGGATTTATATTCTGAGCTCATCATCTGTTGTCAGTCTGTGGTGTGCCTTATCTCATCAGTCACTGCCTGGCGTATTTATGAAAGCGTTGGTATATGAATTTTGCTATTTGAAGCACGGATTGTTCTTTGTTTGCTTTCATAACTCTACCTGTCGTGTTTTTTCTTCTTCTAACACCTGAACTTCTGTTCTAAACTCACTGTAATATTTACATCTGAATAACACATGATCCTTGACTTACGTTTCCTCTTTGCACAATGGGTATAAAAGCTGTTTTTGTAACACATCACTATTGTACGGAGCGTTTGGGTTCAATTGCAGATATTCCTAATCTGAGTTGGACATAGAATTTTTTTAAAGTATGGAAATTGGTAATCCGTATGTTTCTTTGTCTGAATACAATATTTGAAGCTGGAATAGAATTCAAGTCTTTCATGTTCAGTTATACTGACATGCAGTATCTGTAGTTGCTGATCATTGAATCTTTCCTAAACACTGCTTAGAATGCTTTTTCACACCCTACTCTCTGTTGGAGTCAGACGTGCCCAAATCCTTTCGAAAAATGTATTTGCCTGATGTGGTGTGCCCAACGTGTTTTCCTAAATCTCACAGATATAAAGACGTACTAAAAGCTTTCTTTGGTAATACCGTAAGCTTCCTTTGGTAGTCGTGTCTCTGAGAGGCTTAAAATTCTAAGGAAGTAGTTGATACATTATTACAGTAGATACAGTAAGCATGAAGTGTCTACCTAAATCTTCTAAATCCATTTTGTTTGAGGCCTATATTCCAGCATTTAGTACTCGCTTATACTTTCTCAAGGACATCAAACTGTTTATAGCTCAGTATGTTTACTCCGTACATAAAACGTGGAGAATCAGTGCATCGTAAAAAAATACTTCGTCTTTGTAAGCCACTCAGTTTCCACAAAGACTGTATTGCTTGGGAAGCCATCTGTTTTACTTCATTTGCCAATTCTACAACATTGCCTGTTGAAGACATTGTCCTAGTGACATGAAATCCATCATATTTATATCGGTTAATAATATCAGTAGACCTTCCCCCAAGTATCCAGCGTTCGTGTTCTGCTAAAGAGCTCCCTTTCCTAAAGACAGTGGTTTTTTTGTTTCTTTATAGTTTTTTTCCTTAGATTTGTTGTTATGAAAAAACAATCTGAAAATCTTTTAATATCTACTTGTATGTCAATGCCCTAAACGCAGTACCATATCAAAACCATATCATAAGCGACCAATATTATCAAAATATTACAATGGCTGGTGTTAGCTGAATTCCATGGACCTCATGTCTTGTAACTTAATGAGCCAGGTCGTTGATGCGAAACGAAAACAAATTTGGGGAAAGCCCATAACCCGTGCGCACACCACTTTCACATTTGATAATCTCAGACAAACCTCTATGGCAACATATACACAGTATCTCACACAGTCGTGCATAATTTGTAACGTCTTCAACGTGTTGCCTCCTAAGCCAGCCCCTTCGTAATACATTCCATAAAACAGTCTGGTTAATTTTTATCAAAGGCTTTTTTTTTTTTTAATCTCAAAAGCACACGCATGTGTTGCCTGATTTAAAGAAAAAAATTGAACAGCTGAACATGAGATAGATATATTATCTGTGGTACAGTATCCTTTTCTGAAACGACCCTGTTCTTTTACTTTTTTTCTCGTTTTCCTCTGGACTGAGAGAGAGAGAGAGAGAGAGAGAGAGAGAGAGAGAGAGAGAGAGAGAGAGAGAGAGAGAGAGAGAGAGAGAGAGAGAGAGAGAGGGAGGGGGGCTCTCGGGATTGAAAAGTTGAAATTAATATGAAAAATACGTAGCGGCATTCCTTGAGTCCTCTCTCTCTCTCTTCTCTCTCTCTCTCTCTCTCTCTGCGCGCGCATGAGGTAAGGAGGGAGGTTCCTACAATACAGTCTTTGTCCTACAATACAGTTAGTAGTACAATACAATAGCACTGTATTCATTGCTTGAATGGAAATGATATGTCTATCCGCCTGAAAACTTTTCATGGCACACGAGTTCATGGTATAGCTTGCATCATAAAAAAAAGCCATCATCATGAAAGCATAATTCTGTCCTCTCTCACACACGCATCTCCCAGCCCCTTCACACACACACACACAACACACACACACACACACACACCACACACAACCACACACACACACACACACACACACACACACCACACTTTCTCTCACGTTCACATACACACACGTATGCATGCACACGTTCACATACACACACGTGTGCATGCACGCGCTCACACACACACGCACGCACACACACACACACTTGCGCACATACACACAGCCCACTCACTCATTCACATGCACACATACGCACACCACACACATCACACACACACACACACACATCACACACACACACACACACACACACACACACACACACACACACACACACACCCCTCTCTCTCTCTCTCTCTCTCTCTGGCTTCTACATATTTTACACACACACACACACACACACACACACACACACACACACACACACACACACACACACACACACACTCTCTCTCTCTCTCTCTCTCTCTCTCTGGCTTCTACATATTTTACAGACACACACACACACACACACACACACACACACACACACACACACACACACACACACACACACACACACACACACACACACACACAGCGTGCGCATGCTAAACCTCCACCCCTCCACAGGAACGTACGAGAGCATGTACACAGCTCCACCTGTGTTCATGTTGCTAAACTGTCTTTCTTTATCACTGTTTTTTAAAAGTACATAATGCGCGTGGAACGAGAGTTAAGAGCTCCCAGTGCCACAGAGAGTTCTTGAGTGTTATATAGAACCGATACTGTTGTATGGCTTTGAGGCGTGGACAGTCAACACGCAAAGTAAGAACAAAATTGTGGCAACTGAAATGTGCTAAAAAAAAAAAAAAATGTTGAGAGTTCCATTGTTAGCAAAGAAAACAAACGAGACAGTCTTGAAAGAGGCAGACACAAGAAGATCATTAATAAAGAAGATTAGAAAAAGACAAGCAACATTTTTGACATTTTTTTGAGGAAAGAGAAATTAGAGCATCTGGTTAGAACAGGAAAGCTGGAGGGAAAGAGAGCAACCAGGTAGACCCAGGGAGAAAATATTGGACAGACTTGCAGGGTGGCCGAGGACCGAAAGGATGGGAGATGTACTAGCGGCGATAAGAGAAAGATTCGTATGGAGGGCCATGATCGCCAACGCCATGCGGCAGGGCACATGTGATGATGGTAATGATTGCCATAGCATTCAGTCAGTCGATTGACCAACTGCTGTGCGGGTTTACCCTGTCGCACAGAATAGATGTCAATTTGTTTGATGTCTCTGTCTGTTCCAGTCTTCCAGTGTGTCTCGTAACGTCCCACTACTCCTCCTGCTTTCTTGATAACATTCATCAGGTGATCTTTTGTCTTGGGAACATTTTCGTCCTAGTAGGTAAATCCAGAAGGGTAGGACAGTAGATCAAATTGAGGAATAAAATACTTGTAAAGGATCTTGAGTCTGGAGTGTGATGTTTGTTCAGTAGGGATTCACCGCACTGCTACAGTTCCATTTGTGTTTCATCCAGATCTGGAAGTAGTTATCTGACAAGACTCTTTGTTTCTGTGTGTGTGTGTGTGGTAGTGTTGATTTCGGGGGCGGGGGGGGGGGGGGGGAACCAAAACAGAAACAAAAAGAAAAAACTTTGCGCCGAAGATCTTGATATAGGGAGCGGAACTGGGCTTATGAAACACTGACACCTCTAGATTTAATTGGAGCTTTCCGTAAACTCTTCGACTCCCACACCCTATCCCAACTGCAAAAAACTTAATCCCTTTGATTCCCTCTCCCTATCACAGCAGCTTCCTGCTGAGAGGGAAGTCAAAGGGTTAAGTTTTTGCTTTGTTAGCATGGCTTGACAATGCAAGATGCTGGTGGACAGATGCGGGAGTCAAGAGGGTTAAGATGGACAGCAAACATGCCAGCTTCATGTTGCAGGATTGGATTAAACTCGAGACTTGAGATCAGATCTTGAGTCAAGGCTCTTCGACTATCAAGGCTCTTAGACTATCGAAAGTTTCAGCCAGTCGTCTTTAAGTAAGTGCTTTGAAAGATCCTGATAGCTCTAGGGTATATGTAGGCCTTCTGAGGACAGCACTTGTGTACTGCTTTCAGGTAAGGGTCATGTCAGAAAGAATGTCCAGATATTTGTAAAGTATCTGCTGTCCAATAATAGTATTGTCCTCTTAATGAAAATCGACCCTTAATGGTTACTCCCCCTTTAAAAGTCCAAAACCTTTTCCTGCATCTTTCCCAAAAGAGTGATAATTGCTGACAGATTTGGGTGGAGCGCAAATGGAGTTTTCCGAGTGCAGTGAATCCCTTTTGAACAAACTCCAAACTCTCGTGTGTAATTACAGGTAATTTCTTTGGCACTCCGTTTCCTTATACTAGAATCACTAAAGAAACTGTAGAACAGCGGTGACTTATTGGGGTGGGGGTTGAGGTTTAGTATGTTATAGAGATGCGCATTATTGGGGAACCCTAGGGTTTTTGAAAGAAGAGAAGAAGGATATAAGAACTTGGATGGCTGGAGATGTTTCTTGCATTAAAATTCATGATATGGCCGGGAGGTCGGGGTTGCATGGTGGTAGGAGTGGGGGTGGGGTAAAAACAAGGATGGAGGACAGTGGGGTTGTCAGTAAGTGATAGTGATGTCGTGACAGGGGAGGGAATTTATGGGACTGTCATTTGTCGTCACGTGCCTTGTCAAGTCCTCTCTGTCAACCAACCACCCCCTCCCACCACCCCACTTAGCTTCGGCTCCCTCCCCACTCACCACCACATGTACCCACTCTTCATGGGTTCACCTCAATCCCTTTCTCCATCTTCAGCTTGTCCTCTCTCCATCTGTCTGTGTCTTGCTGTTCTTTTTGTGCCGCTTTTTATTTTCGTTTTCAATTTACGGACTTAAGCATCGATCATTCTTTCCCCCTTTTCCCATTACTTTCTCAGCTGTTTTTCTGGTCTTCGTTCTGTCACTCTTTCTTGATGATTTATCTTGTTTTCGTTTTCTGTCTCCTGTTTCTGAGAGGGTGTACCAAAGGAAGAATAGTAGGAGATATTTCTCCTTTAGAGCTGTGATTGATGACAAAAAGAGAAATGGAAATATTGGGAGATGTTTCTGCTCTAGAACTCTGGTGGTGACAAAGAAAATAGATAATAGAAAATAAATATTAGGATATGTCTCTCTGCTGGACCGCTGGTTGGCGTCAAAGAAAATAGAAAACGTTTGGAAATATTTCTCCTCTGAAATATTAGGATACATTTTTCTGCTGGACCTTTGGTTGACGTTAAAAAGAATAGAAAACATTTGGAAATATTTCTTCTCAAAAATATTTGGATACATTTTTTGCTGGACCTTTGGTTGACGTCAAAGAGAATAGAAAACATTCTGAAATATTTCTCGTCGAAAATGTTCGGATACGTTTCTCTGCAGGACCTTTGGTTGACGTCAAAGAGAATAGAAAACATTTGGGAATATTTCACCTCTAAAATATTAGGATACATTTCTCTGCAGAACGTTTGGTTGACGCCAAAGGGAATAGAAAACGTTTGGGAATATTTCACCTCTAAAATATTAGGATACATTTCTCTGCAGAACGTTTGGTTGCGTCAAAGAGAAAATAAAAACATGTGGAAATATTTCTCCTCTAAAATATTAGGTACATTTTTCTGCTGGACCTTTGGTTGACGTACAAGGGGAATCGGAAAACATTTGGGAATATTTCTCTCTAATGAATTGTTAGGGAAAATAAAAATTTTTAATGCGTGGATTCTTGGTTTGAGTCAAAAACAATGGAAAATTTAATACGATTTCTCCTTTAAAGCTCAGATTGTGCAAAGAGAATTTAAAAAAAGGTATTAAAAATAGGATTTCTCATCAAGTTGTGGCAAGGTGCCGTAGGAGAAAATTTTTAAGGATATTTCTCTCAAGAGTTCTGGTTGTGACAAAGAGAAAAAAAGGAAATCTTTCTCCTTTAGAGCTGTGGTTGGTGACAAAGAAAATTTTTCTCCTTTAGAGTTGGTTGGTGAAAAGAGTTAAGAGATATTTCTCTCTAAGCTGTGGTTGGTGAACAAAGAAAGATTAGATATTTCTCTTCAGAGTTCTGGTTGGTGACAAAGAGATTAAGAGATCTTTCTCTTCTAGAGTGTGGTTGGTGACAAAGAAAATTAAAAAGATCTTTCTCTTCTAGAGCTGTGGTTGGTGACAAGAGAAATAAGGGATCTTTCTCCTTTAGAGTTGTGGTTGGTGACAAAGAGATTAAGAGATCTTTCTCTTCTAGAGTTGTGGTTGGTGACAAAGAGAATTAAGAGATCTTTCTCTTTAGAGTTGTGGTTGGTGACAAAGAGATTAAGAGATCTTTCTATTCTAGAGTGTGGTTGGTGACAAAGAGATAAGATCTTTCTCTTTAGAGCTGTGGTTGGTGACAAAGAGATTAAGAGATCTTTCTATTCTAGAGTTGTGGTTGGTGACAAAGAGATTAAGAGATCTTTCTATTCTAGAGTTGTGGTTGGTGACAAAGAGATTAAGAGATCTTTCTATTTAGAGTTGTGGTTGGTGACAAAGAGATTAAGAGATCTTTCTCCTTTAGAGCTGTGGTTGGTGACAAAGAGATTAAGAGATCTTTCTATTCTAGAGTTGTGGTTGGTGACAAAGAGATAAGAGATCTTTCTATTCTAGAGTTGTGGTTGGTGACAAAGAGAATAAGAGATCTTTCTCCTTTAGAGCTGTGGTTGGTGACAAAGAAAATAAGAATCTTTCTCCTTTAGAGTTGTGGTTGGTGACAAAGAGATTAAGAGATCTTTCTATTCTAGAGTTGTGGTTGGTGACAAAGAGATTAAGAGATCTTTCTATTCTAGAGTTGTGGTTGGTGACAAAGAGATTAAGAGATCTTTCTATTTAGAGTGTGGTTGGTGACAAAGAGAATAAGAGATCTTTCCCTTTAGAGCTGTGGTTGGTGACAAAGAGATTAAGAGATCTTTCTATTCTAGAGTTGTGGTTGGTGACAAAGAGATTAAGAGATCTTTCTTTCTAGAGTGTGGTTGGTGACAAAGAGAATAAGAGATCTTTCTATTCTAGAGTTGTGGTTGGTGACAAAGAGATTAAGAGATCTTTCTCCTTTAGAGCTGTGGTTGGTGACAAAGAGATTAAGAGATCTTTCTATTCTAGAGTTGTGGTTGGTGACAAAGAGATTAAGAGATCTTTCTATTCTAGAGTTGTGGTTGGTGACAAAGAGAATAAGAGATCTTTCTGCTTTAGAGCTGTGGTTGGTGACAAAGAGAATAAGAATCTTTTCCTTTAGAGTTGTGGTTGGTGACAAAGAGATTAAGAGATCTTTCTATTCTAGAGTTGTGGTTGGTGACAAAGAGATTAAGAGATCTTTCTATTCTAGAGTTGTGGTTGGTGACAAGAGATGGATCTTTTCTGTCACTTCTTGCTTGTGATTTGATCTAAGTGATTCAGTTTTCTTCTCCTGTTCTGAGTGTGGTGTGACCAAAGAGAATATAGGAGATTTTCTCCTTTAGAGCTGTGATTGTGACAAAGAGAATAATATGGGAGATCTTTCTGCTCTAGAACTTGGTTGGTGACAAAGAAAATGATAATAGATTTTAATTCTCTCTCTGGAGTGTGGTTGGCGTCAAAGAAAATAGAATACTTTGAATTATTTCTTCGTGAAATGATTAGGATCTTTTCTTCTGGACCTTGTGGTTGGTGTAAAAGAAGATTAAATATTCTTTCTATTTGGAAATTTTTGTGGTTGGTGACCAAAGAGAATAGAAAATTCTATTTCGTATGTTCATACGTTCTTGCTGGTTGGTGACTAAAGAGAATAGAAACATTTGCGTGATGTTTCTACCAAAGATAAGAGATCATTTCTCTGCAGAGTTTGGTTGACCAAAGGATAGAAAAGTTGGAATCTTTCACCTTTATTAGGTTTTGCGGTTTGGGTTTGACCAAAGAGAAAATAAATGCGAAATATTTCTCCTCTTAGGCTTTTTGGTTTGGTGACTCAAAGGAATAAAGGGATATTTCTCCTCTTAGAGCTGTTGGATTGGTGAAAAGAGGAATAAAGAGGATATTTTCCTGATTCTGGTTTGGGGTGTGACAATGAAAATATAATAGATCCTTCTCCTTTAGAGTCGATTGTGGGTTTTAAAAAGTATTAAGAGATATTTCTCTTAGAGCTTGGAGGTGGTAAAAGAGAATAAGAGATCTTTCTCCTTTAGAGTGTGGTTGGTACAAAGAGAATAAGAGATCTTCTCCTTTAGAGTGTGGTTGGTGACAAAGAGAATAAGAGATCTTTCTCCTTTAGAGCTGTGGTTGGTGACAAAGAGAATAAGAGATCTTTCTCCTTTAGAGTTGTGGTTGGTGACAAAGAGAATAAGAGATCTTTCTCCTTTAGAGCTGTGGTTGGTGACAAAGAGAATAAGAGATCTTTCTCCTTTAGAGTTGTGGTTGGTGACAAAGAGAATAAGAGATCTTTCTCCTTTAGAGCTGTGGTTGGTGACAAAGAGAATAAGAGATCTTTCTCCTTTAGAGCTGTGGTTGGTGACAAAGAGAATAAGAGATCTTTCTCCTTTAGAGCTGTGGTTGGTGACAAAGAGAATAAGAGATCTTTCTCCTTTAGAGCTGTGGTTGGTGACAAAGAGAATAAGAGATCTTTCTCCTTTAGAGTTGTGGTTGGTGACAAAGAGAATAAGAGATCTTTCTCCTTTAGAGCTGTGGTTGGTGACAAAGAGAATAAGAGATCTTTCTCCTTTAGAGCTGTGGTTGGTGACAAAGAGAATAAGAGATCTTTCTCCTTTAGAGCTGTGGTTGGTGACAAAGAGAATAAGAGATCTTTCTCCTTTAGAGCTGTGGTTGGTGACAAAGAGAATAAGAGATCTTTCTCCTTTAGAGCTGTGGTTGGTGACAAAGAGAATAAGAGATCTTTCTCCTTAGAGCTGTGGTTGGTGACAAAGAGAATAAGAGATCTTTCTCCTTTAGAGCTGTGGTTGGTAACAAAGAGAATAAGAGATCTTTCTCCTTTAGAGCTGTGGTTGGTGACAAAGAGGAATAAGAGATCTTTCTCCTTTAAGCTGTGGTTGGTGCAAAAGAGAATAAGAGATCTTTCTCCTTTAGAGCTGTGGTTGGTGACAAAGAGAATAAGAGATCTTTCTCCTTAGAGCTGTGGTTGGTGACAAAGAGAATAAGAGATCTTTCTCCTTTAAAGTTGTGGTTGGTGACAAAGAGAATAAGAGATCTTTCTCCTTTAGAAGCTGTGGTTGGTGACAAAGAGAATAAGAGATCTTTCTCCTTTAGAGCTGTGGTTGGTGACAAAGAGAATAGAATTTTCCTTTAAAGTGTGTTGGTGATAAGTAGATAGATCTTTCTCCTTAAAACGTGTGTTGTACAAAGAGAGATATAGATCTTCTCCTGCAGATCTGTCATAAAAGTCAGAGAGAATACAAAACAATTGGAGACATTATTGTTTGGTCGGCTGATTTGAGGTACAGGATCAGTCTGATGGCACGAGTTTGCACAAGTGCGAATCTCACTCGAGCGAAAGATTGTTGGAGTATCCTCCAATGTACTTTGTTGTGGATGGTAACATGTGGGGTAGCAAGGGAAGGCCTCTACTCCTAGTCTTTGCTGCTTTAGGTTGGAAGCTCTATCTTGCCACGTACTCCTGTCTTTGCTGCTTTAGGTTGGAAGCTGTATCTTGCCACGTACTCCTGTCTTTCTGCTTTAGTTGGAAGCTTATCTTGCCACGTATTCCTGTCTTTTCTGCTTTAGCTTGGAAGCTTATCTTGCCACGTACTCCTGTCTTTGCTGCTTTAGGTTGGAAGCTGTATCTTGCCACGTACTCCTGTCTTTGCTGCTTTAGTTGGAAGCTGTATCTTGCCACGTACTCCTGTCTTTGCTGCTTTAGCTTGGAAGCTGTATCTTGCCACGTACTCCTGTCTTTGCTGCTTTAGCTTGGAAGCTGTATCTTGCCACGTACTCCTGTCTTTGCTGCTTTAGGTTGAAAGCTGTATCTTGCCACGTACTCCTGTCTTTGCTGCTTTAGGTTGGAAGCTGTATTTTGCCACGTACTCCTGTCTTTGCTGCTTTAGTTGGAAGCTGTATTCTTGCCACGTACTCCTGTCTTTGCTGCTTTAACTTGGAAGCTGTATCTTGCCACGTACTCCTGTCTTTGCTGCTTTAGGTTGGAAGCGCTATCTTGCCACGTATTGCTTTGCAGCATAGAAGCTTGTATTTTTCAACTTTACTTTGTGCTTGCCGACTTTATTTCGTATTTTGCTACGACTCACGTCATTGGCCACAGAAGCTGAATCGCAGTTCCCGTCTTTGATGTTTAGCTGAGCGATTTGAAGTGATGTGAACATACGCTAATGTGATTCCGTTTACGATTGGACTGCGTGACATCTGTATTTCGTCATTTTCTAACGACCCGTAATGGCCCGAGACTAAACATTCAGTGCGTGTGATCAGAGGATTTAGCAGCACCTCAAATCATGACGCTGTGCAGTAGGATGAGACTGACGTGAGCTGTACCACGCTATCCTAACAACGCCATACCGCCGCAGCTCTGGGTGGGCCGGTTAGAGCCAAAAATCACCACGTGGTTTGAAGGGACTGACTGGGTTGACCACAAGTCCTTCCTAGCGGAGCCGTTCGCTAACCACTCCCACAGCATCTGGGTAGGAACCTTTCTGCCGAAAAACACGTGGTTTTTGAAGGACATGTGGTCGAACAACCTTGTCTTCTGCGTAACATCACCACAGCGACTGGTGTAACGTGAAAACCTTCCTGAGAAATCGTTACGTTCTTCCCTGTAGACATGGTGAGCATGGTTGGGTGTAAAATAATCAGTTGTTCTTTTCTGCCTGTAGTAAGAAGACATGACTTAAGGCTGCTTTTATCCTCCAACGCTTTAAAGTGAAGGATGTGTTAAATCAGTTTCTTCTTCCACAGAGTAGATCACTCACTACTTAAGCCTAAAAGGATGGGTGTAAAAATCTGTTTTTCTTCCCTGTAGAAAAGTCACATCTTGTTAGTTTCTGCCCCTGCTTCGTTGATTCCTCTTTCCCACTCTCCCTGTCTTTCTCTAGTGTGAGTTTTTTCCTCCCCATTAAGACATTCCCTTCTGAAGGGGTGTTAATAAAAGCGGTATAAATCATACAGATATAGATCTAAGTTGAATCAGCCCAGTTACAAACTGGCTGTGGCAGACATATTGGGCTTATCATTGGGGTTATCGTCATTTTTTTGAAACACTTGCAAACAGTGCAGTAAATTACGAAGTGTATTGTCATTCCTTGTTGATAAAGCCATTTCACATTGGCATTCTTTCTGTCTCTGTCTCTGTCTCTGTCTCTCAATCCCTCTGTCTCTTCCTGTCTTTGTCTGTCTGTCTGTGTCTCTCTCTGTGTCTTTATCTCTGTCTGTCTGTCTGTCTCTCTGTCTCTGTCTCTGTCTCTCTCTCTCTCTCTCTCTCTCTCTCTCTCTCTCTCTCTGTATGAAAGAAAACAACACAGCAATAAATTAGTGTAAGTTTATCTCCAGTGAGGATATCACTTTATACTGTTC
Organism: Monoplex corrugatus; assembly: GCA_030674185.1. NCBI lineage: Eukaryota > Metazoa > Mollusca > Gastropoda > Littorinimorpha > Ranellidae > Monoplex > Monoplex corrugatus. Next base: position 15,900,012 of record JAPXFY010000022.1, read on the forward strand.
TTATGTTTATTTGCCGGATATTTGGGTCTTCCTCTTGCTTATATGACTAATTACGTCGGGTGGTCAACTGTTTCTTCAACTTTTTGTTCAACTTTTTTCCTTCAAGTTTTTCTTCATCATTAGGAAAAAAAAATTTAATGGATGTCATAATGTCAGACATGACTATATTTATAAATCTTTATTTCGCGAAAACGTCGCCGTAAAATTTAATGACTTTGTTTTATGCTCCTTGCCACAAGGACAAAAATGGCAATGGCAATAAACCGTTTTCAGTTTGTTTCTCTCTGTATGAATACGTCTGTGTTGTGTGTGCGCGCGCGCGCGCGCGCGCGTGCGTGCGTGCGTGTGTGTGTGTGTGTGTGTGTGTGTGTGTGTGTGTGTGTGTGTGTGTGTGTGTGAGAGAGAGAGAGAGAGAGAGAGAGAGAAAGAGACAGACAGAGAGGGAGGGAGGGAGGGAGAGAGAGAGAGAGAGAGAGAGAGAGAGACAGGCAGACAGACAGACAGACAGACAGAGAGGGAGAGAGAGAGAGAGAGAGAGAGAGAGAGAGAGAGAGAGAGTGAGTTAGACTTCATGGACACTGGAGACTGGACGTTTTCTTCACATGGGCCCTTATGAAGTGGTGTGAACACGAAACATCTTACACGACAGAGAGAAGGGAAAGGGAGGTGAAAAGGGGTAAAGAGAGTTAAAAGGAGTTATGCCCGCCCGCGTCACACATCTCCACACTAAACTGACGTGTGTGCATTTCACAAAATTATTTTCAACATAACTGTCAAGTGTGATGTGAGCAATTCAGAAGGTACAGACGAGCAGGAGTGATGACATATTTTAGAGCAGATTTTTCGGATAGGACGAGGGAAAGGGGAGATGCATTCAAAAACAGCAGAGAGAGAGAGAGAGAGGGGGGTGGGGTGGGAAGGTAGAGAGAGAGAGAGAGATGATGATGATGATGCTTTAGAGAGAGAGGGGGGGGGAAGGTAGAGAGAGAGAGAGAGAGAGAGATAATGATGATGATGATGCTTTATTTTCCAACTGTAGAAGTTGTTGGCTGGAAACTATTTTCAAACTTGTTTTTGCTATTCAGAGTACATGCCTAGAACTACAGTCAGTCAGTCAATCAACCGATCAGTGATTGGAAAAAAAAGTAAACCTTTAAAGTAAGACATAATGCATGCGGGAATCAAAGAGAAAGAGTATTTGCCATCATTTCAGAATGATGGAGGGAGAGACGCAGGCAAAAAATGTAACGGGGAGGGGGGGGGGGGCGGGAGAGGGGGGCAGGCAGACGGACAGATTGGGGGGGGGGAGGTATGTATAAGTATATATATGTGTGTGTGTGTGTGTGTATATATATATATATATATATATATATATATATATATATATATATATATATATTTTATATATATATATGTATGTGAGTGTATGTGTTTGTATTGCAACGAATGCTTGTTTTTTTTCATCTTGTTAGATCTGTTGATTATGCATTGTATACATTTCAAGATGTTTGTAAATGTTATGTATTTGAAAATGAATAAAAACATGTTAAAAAAATCCTGAAAGTGGAAAAAGCAAATAAAACCTAAAGGCGGAAAAACAAAAAGCAAAAACAAAAACAAAATAAAACAGAAAAACCTTAAGATGGAAGAATTAGGGAAAAAACAGAAAAGCTAAAGGTGGGGGAAAAATGGAACAGAAAACCTAAAGGTGGGATAAATAGATAAAACAGGAAACCTAAAGGTAAAAAACAACAACAACAACAACAAAACAAACAGAAAAGCAAACAAAACAGAAAACCAAAAGGTGGGGAAAAAAAACGAAACCTAAATGTGGAAAAAGCTAATAGAACAGAAAACCTAAAGGTGGGGGAAAAACAAACAAACCCAGAAACCT
>JAPXFY010000022.1:15906905-15916905 GCA_030674185.1 Monoplex corrugatus
CTTCCTATCATTTTCTGCCTTGCTGGTCCGTTCATCTGTATGTTTTTCCATAAAGCCTTACGGTCTTTCTCTTTGGATTGATAATTTGGTACATGTGTTAAGTGCATTTTTGGCTCTGGCGAAATGAGATATACGGAAGCAATTTTGGGTAATTTATGCCCGTTTTATATGTGTTTTAGTGTCCTTAGTTGTGTTTAAATTTGTAATGAATAAGTTTTTTTAATCCCCTCTGCGATAAATTGGACGGAATGGTCAACGCCAGGGGCATCTCCTTAGATTATATGCTCGATTGCATTGATGTATGTACTTATTTTTTGCCCCTGTTGAAGTATTGTATGTTTTGGACTGGTTATAACCCTGATTGGCTCTACGCAGTCGGCTGGGCTTTATACAACACTAACACTAACAGTTTGTCCGGGCATACCTGGCTTATTTCTAAGCTAACCACTATATCTGAAGACAACTGTCCACCTGTCAACTGCCATTTATGATCCGCCAGGTCGTGGATGGTCGCCGCATTATAAAGCTTGAGGTAGCCTCTCCCAACATTGCTGACAAGACTGTCTCTGAAGACGTGTGAAGAACATTACAGTGGGAGAATTGAGTTAGGAGTTTGGATTTTTTTTAAAGGATCATCACACTCAGGAAGATGATGATGATGTCGATGAGGATGATGATCATGACGCTATGGAGTTCCATCTGGGATTGAGACTGCGTGACAGGGCTGTACTCTACGCCTACTATCATAATATTTCCTGGCGTCAACCAGGTCCGAGAGATGCAGGCACCTGCGTGCTGGTCAGAAGATTTGAACAACACCCTCAAAATGGTGCATCCGTGAAGTGGATGAGACTCGACTGTGTGGTCCCAGTCTTCCCAATGAAGCCCATAGCACGCCCAACTCTGAGTAGGATCTGGTTAGAGCCGAAAAATCCCACAATGATTTTTGAAGGGACTGATGGGGATTCGAAGCCACAACCTTCCAGTCAATAGTCCGTTGCGCTAAGCACTGGAGTCTGGAGTTTGTTCAAGGAGGATTTATGGCACTTGGACAACTCCTTAAGCGCTGCACACAGATCCACCCATAATGATCTGGAAAACTTATTGAGCCTGCCTAAAACACTAATGCGCTGGCGAGGATTTGAAGTGGAGAGCTTGGGGGAGGAAAGAGAAAAGGGAACGAAGCACTGTAAACTCCATCAAAGGGAGATAATATATAGGAACTAGGATTTGTTGACCACGGTCTTGAGCCTTGCTTCCTGCCTTGTCCTGTGTCCCGTTATCCCCGTCTTGTTGTCTCCCATATCTTGTTGTCGGCGCCCTTCTTGACCATACACATACCCCATTGATCTCGTGAGGAGGACAGCCAATCAGTTTCCTTCTTCCGGAGTGACCGAAGGTCAGGGCAGTGGGACGGCTATGACCCCCCGATGATGTGAATGGGGGATATGTTGGCTGTGACAGATGGCGTCTGCTGTGCTGGTATCGAGTCTGTCTGTCTGTCTGTCTGGCAGTCTGAGGTATGGGCTGTTACTTGTAGACATCGGAATGCTGCGGTCATGTTCAGCTCATGAAACTCTTCCATAACCTGGCTGTTCTTCCACATCCGATGCTGCTTCTGGTCCATCCATGAATTGATGGAGGTTGTTCGCTCCAGGTTAATGCTTGTCAGGTAACGGCTGTGTTGATAAATTAGGAATGTTTTGGAATGTAACACGAGATCTGAGCTTTACTCTATGTTTATTTTCGAGCGGCGGTGATGACATTTAATTAAGATTGTCCCATGGTCCTTAAGGCGCTGGGAAGTGAGGTGTCGTTGCTTCACTGTTCCTGGGCCAGATTTTGGAGGGCCGGCCCCAGTCTTCGCCCACGGCGTTTATTCCTCCTCATGCCTGAAAGGGTCAGGTACACATTCGCAGCATAGTGAATTGGAGGCTGCTCGTGTAAAAGTTTGGCAAGCCAGGGTGGGAGTCGTGTTGTCTGAAATCTGAACTTTACTTGTAGACCAACCAATCTCGTAGAATTGACATAGAACAAAAAAATGTACATAGAGAATGGTTACCAAGAAAACAAAAAACACGAAAAAAGAATCAGAACGCGTATTTAATACAATCAGACAAGACAGGTGCAATTTTTTCGGGCAACTGGCCTTTGTCAAGCGTACGATCACAAAACAAACAAACACTTAATACAAAAATTAGGAGAAAAAGACTGAAACTTCCCTGCTGCTTCGTTCAGTGTGAGAAAAACACTAAACTGACTAAAATGACATCGTAATGAAGTAGCAGGGAAGTTTCAGTCTTTTTCTCGTATTTTTTGTATTTGGTGTTTGTTTGTGATCATACGCTTGACAAGGCCAGTTGGCCGAAAATGTGCGCGTGTCTTGTCTGGTTGTATTGAATACGCGCTCTGATTCTATTTTCGTGGGTTCTTTTTTTCCTGGTTCCTGTTTGCTTGAACGCGGGCATTCACACTTGCTTTGGATAGAGAATATTTGTTGATTTTTTTTTTTTTTTTTTTTTTTTTTTTTTGGTCAAAGTTTTGTAATGATGAGTTTGTTACCGGTTTGGATTGTAGCACGAACCTGGATGATACTTGATGATGAAGGAAGTACCTCATTTTCTGTGTCAATGACTATCTGAAAGACAGGTACGGTGGGACCTTATGCTACTATCCTTAAGTAAGGAAGTATTTTGAAGTCTGAAGTCTGTCTGGCTGACAGATTGAAATCAGCTGCGTGTGCTGTTTGAACTTCTGCTGTCTGAATGTGTTGTTTTTTTTCAAGGAAATCGGTGATTGGCTTTCTGTGTGACAGTAAGTTTTCTTTTTTTTTTTCTGTAATCTTCTATATTTTTTCTCACGTCTTCTTGAAGGTTTTGACTACTGGGATGTCTCTTTTGATCTTCCATAAGCACATTGTGAACCTCATTCTATCTGTCATTTGTCTCGTTATCTGCAAGACGTTCTGCTTCGTCTTTTGTCAAAAAAAATTTTCAGTGGGAAAAAAATCTTAACCTTTTGACTTTCATACCCTATCCACCAACTGCAAAAACTGAAGCCTTTGACTCCCTCAACCTATCCACCAGCTTTCTGCAGGAGGAAGCTGGTGGATTGGGTAATGGGATCAAAGGCTTAAATATTTCCTTTGCCAGCACGGTTGGCAATGCAGGATGCTAGTGGACAGGGTGCGGGAGTCAAGGGGTTAAACGAAGAATATTCTGCTTGAACACTAACGTGCGTTTGAAACTTCATCTTTGATCGTGGAGTAGCTGATTTTCTTAATAAAAAAAAAAGAGTTTTAAGATTGGTATTGATAGGTGTGTGAGCTTGGAGATGCTGTAGTTTTTTCCCCAAGCTTTCGTTTTGTTTTGTTTTTTTTGTTTTGCTTTTGATGAAAGTTATGTGCGGCGTTGCCATGGTAAACAGTTGACTTGTTTTCACACATGCTACATTTTCTGTCGAGTGAGCAAGATGAGTGATGATAATATCTTGTTCAGCGCTTGTTTGGCACCCTGCAGCTTAAAGTCTCATTGGAAGCAGAAGGTCATTGTCTGTGTAGGAGTGAGCCACCTTTGACCTGTGTGCTATGTGGCCCAGGTCTGGCTGGGATGGATGATTGACGTGTCACGTTGTGGACAGTGTGGTGCCCATCGAGGGGGCACATGTCAGGTTGGACATACTGACTTGTTCCTGCCAGGCCTCTTAAGGCTAATACATTTGTGGACAGCCCATAAAACTCCACATGATTTTTGCCTGTAGCGGAAAGCTGATGAATATGACAAGAGCGACTTACCAGCGGCTATTTTTCCCCTGAGGTATAATATATAATAATAATAATAATAATATATTTTATTTATATAGCGCAAAATCTTGACAAAATCAAATCTAAGCGCTGAGCGTATACATGCATACATACCTACATACATATGAGCGTATACATGCATACATACATGCTTACATACTTACATAAATCTAAGCTGAGCGTATACATGCATACATACATACATACATAAATCTAAGCGTATACATACATACATACATACATACATACGTACGCACATGCATACATAATAATTACAACATTTATACAGCGCAAATCTCGACAAAATCAAATCCAAGCGCCGAAAAGACACACACGCACACACGCACGCACGCACACCACGCACACACACACACACACACACACACACACACACACACACACACACACACACACACACACACACACACACACACACACACACACACACACACATGCATGGCCACAAATGGGGAGAAAAGAATAAAAGCAATAAAAGCAAGAATAAAACCAATGGAAAACCACAGAGAGCACATCATATACAATTATATATTAAAACAAAGTGATTCCCCTCCGAGCGGAGACAGGCTGCAGAGGGGGGTTGAGTGAGGTTAGGATTTTATGCAGAGGAGAAAAGGTGAGTTTTGAGAGCGGACTTGAAGGAGGCAAAAGTAGGTTGCTGACGGACTGAGAGAGGAAGTTTGTTCCAGGAGAGTGGACCAGAAACAGAGAAGGCTCGTGGACCATAGGTATTGAGCTTAGTGCGTGGAAAGCGAAGAGTCAGAGGATCGGAGGCAGAGCGGAGGGTACGTGAGGGAACATAGATCTCAAGTAGGCTTGACAGGTAATCGGGGGCTGCGTTATTGAGGCTTTTGTAGCACATGGTGTCTAGTTTGTACTGTATGCGCTTTGATACAGGGAGCCAGTGAAGTTGTGCCAGGAGAGGAGATATGTGGTCAGCTTTTTTCTTTTTGAGTACAAGGCGTACAGCATTGTTTTGAATGCGCTGTAGGATGTGAATGGTGGAGGCAGGAAGACCAGACAGGAGTGAATTGCAATAGTCAGTGCGAGACATTATGAAGGAGAGAACGAGTTTTGCAGTTGTTTCGACAGAGAGATACTTCCTGATCAGGCTTATACGATGGAGATGATAGTAGCAAGATCTGGCAGTTTGAGAAACAAAGTTGTTCATGGACAGGGTAGAGTCAATGCAGACACCAAGGTTTTTAGCTGAATCAGAAATTGGGACTGATGTGTTACATAATGGGAGAGAAAGAGGAGGCAGCTGGGAAAGTTTCTGACGGGTGCCAATGAGGATAGCTTCTGTCTTGTCGTCATTAAGCTGAAGTCTATTGTGTGTCATTCAGTTCTTAATGTCCGAGTAACACTCAGTGGTGCGAGTCAACAGGTGCTGTATATTATCAGGTGAGTCTCTATCTTGAAGTTGGGTGTCATCAGCATAGAAGTGGTGTTTTATAGAGTGGGAGTTGATGATGGTGGACAGGGGGGAGGTATAAAAAGTGAAAAGAACAGGGCCAAGGACAGATCCTTGTGGAACACCACAGGTCAGGTATGCAGGTTGAGAGTAAGTGCCATTGATGAGAACAGTTTGTTTTCTGTTTGATAAATACGAAGTGGAAAAGGAGAGAGCAATGTCAGAGATGCCAAAAGTATGATGAAGTCTAGAAAGGAGAATACCATGGTCAATGGTATCGAAGGCTGCAGACAGATCAAGGAGTGTGAGGAGAGAGACTTTGCCAGTATCAGTTGCAAGGAGGAGATTGTTGAGAATGTGTAGTAGGGCAGTTTCAGTGCTATGGCACTGGCGGTAGGCTGACTGGAAAGGATTGAGGAGATTGTTGGCAGACAGGTGAGAGTTCAGCTGGTTGAGGACGACCTTTTCAAGGAGTTTTGACAAGAAAGAGAGATTAGAGATAGGCCTATAATTTTTCAGTTCATTTGGGTCTAAATTGTGTTTCTTGAGGAGAGGGTGAACAATAGCAGACTTGAAAGAATCTGGGACAGTTCCAGTTTGAAAAGAAGTGTTGATGATGTCAGTGATGAATGGGAGGAGAGTAGGGAGACAATCGGAGTAGAGAGAACCTGGAAGAGGATCCAGTTCGCAGGTTTTGAACGACATGGATCTGATTGTGTTGAAAATTTCTTCTTGTGAGACTGGGGTAAAAGTAGTGAGAGGTGTGCCAGAGAAGGAAGGGTCAGGTGGGCATGGTTGACAGGGTGTCCTGTCAAGCCTGTCACGAAGAGTTTGTATTTTGGTGGTGAAATACTTAGAGAATACAGATGGGAGTTCTTCATTTGTATGTTTTGTTGGGAGAGGTAAGTCGTTTCGTGTGCCAAGGAGATGATTCATGGTTGTAAAGAGTTCTTTTGAAGAAGAGGCATTCAGGATTTTGGTTTGGAAATAGCTTGTTTTTGCAGATGCAATGAGGGTGGATACTTTTGTTTTAGAGGCTTGGAAAAGTTGCCTGTGTACAGTGAGTTTGGATTTGCGCCAGCGGCGCTCTGCTCTGCGGCGGGCACGTTTTGCACAGGCTATCTCATGAGTGAGCCAGGGGGTAGGGGGGCGGTCAGGTAAAAGACGGGTTGTAGCTGGAGCATGAGTGTCCAGAAGATGGTGGAGAGTAGTATAGAATTCATCGGCAAGGTTATGTGACTTTTCAGAAAGGAGACGGGAGGCATCAGATGAAAATGTGGAGAGGTCGATAGATTTGAGATTGCGTCGAGTCACTGTGCGCGTGGTACGGGAAGGAGGAGAAATGTCAAGAGAACAGAGAATTGCAGAGTGGTCAGATGGAAGGGCTGAAGTTAGACGGGTAGAAAGAACTAAGCAGTTGTTAGTAGCTGAATTGTGGTGATCACGAGAAATGATCCAGTCAAGAATGTGACCTTTTTGATGGGTTGGTTCAGAAATGTGTTGAGTCATATTGTGATTGGACAGAGAGTTGATGATATGTCTTGTGTCATAACGGTGAGTGTTGTCATAGTGGACATTGATGTCACCTAGAATGATGAGATTTCCAGGTAAGAGGCAGTAGTGGTCAAGCAGTTGGTCAAAGTCAGAGAGAAACGTGGATGTGGTGAGTTTGTTGGCAGAGCTAAGTGGAGGTCGATAGACACAGGAGAAGGTGATGGGGTGAGGGGTGGATTGGAAGGATACTTCAACGTGCTCGAAAGAAGGATGGGAGAAAGGCAGAGACTGCGAGAAAGATAGGCGGGAATGGAGTGAGTCGTTGTAGAGGATGGCGATACCGCCACCTCGAGATGAGCGATAGATAGAAGCAAGCCTGTAACCACTCGGAGTGAGACTCGCATGTATAGGTTCATGACCAAGGGGGTTAAGCCATGTTTCGGTGATAAAAGCAATGTCAACATGGTCATCTGCGATAAAGTCAGCAATGACATCGGCTTTGCCATCAGTGCATGTTGACTGAGCGTTAAAAAGGCATAGTTTTAGTTATCACAATGCGGCGGCCGAGGTGGAGACGAAGGCAGCACCGACGGGACAGAAGACGAAGGCGACACCAGCGGGGCAGAAGACGAAGGCAGCAACGACGGGACAGAAGACGAAGGAGGCATCCGCAGGACAGAAGACGAAGGCGGCACCAGCGGGACAGAAGACAAAGGCAGCACCAGCGGGACAGAAGACGAGGGCAGCACCGGCGGGACAGAAGGCGAAGGCGGCACCGGCGGGACAGAAGGCGAAGGCGAAGACGGCAGAGGAGGAGACGAAGTTTGCAGCAGCAAGGTCGAGTGCAGGGGCAGTGGAGGAGACGAAGAAGCAGAAGATGAAAAGTGGTGTCGGACTGGCACAGCAGGAAGCAGATTGTGCCAAAGTCGGTGGAGACGTATGTGGTTGAACAACTCCTGAATGACTCTTTAGTTGACTTTTGTGTGTGTGTGTGTGTGTGTGTGTGTGTGTGTGTGTGTGTGTGTGTGTGTGTGTGTGTGTGTGTGTGTGTGTGTGTGTACGTGTGTGTGTGTGTGTGTGTGTGTGTGTGTGTGTGTGTGTGTGTGTGTGTGTGTGTGTGTGTGTAAGACATAAGTGATGTATGTGGTTAAAGAACTGTTTGTTTTTCTGTTTGTGGAGGACTGTGATCAGGGAAAAATAGGACGGGGGGGGGGGGTGTTACCCCTTCCCCTCCTCTTCCCCTAGTGGAAGACGAGAGACAGACCAGCTAACTCATGAAGGGATATTTTTGTTTTCTGTGGCTGTCCATGCCACCCATGACTTGAAGGTGTGGATTGTGACTTGACTGGACCATGACATTAATGAACAGTTGTGATGGTAACTGCACGTCCTTGGGGCTTTCTTTACGGTCCGCTAACACTGGGCCCCCTTTGTTTTGTGGCAAAGCCCGGCTTGCGTGGACTGACAGGTTCTTGACATTAGCATCACTGTCTTGTACTTTTTCATTTGCTGTGCTAACCCTGCGGCTGTTTCCTTTGACCTCTTTTGACCTGCATGGTTTCCATTTTCATTCCTTGTTTTTTCTTCTTCTGCTCTCTGCTTTTTCTGCCACATGAAGGTGTTTTTTTTTCTTCTGTGTTAGATGTGCTAAAAACGATGTACGTTTATCAGCCGTATTATGAAACCTGCACATCCTACCCAACCCTTCCCTTTCAACAGTGTCAGCCATATTGTGAAACCTACACACCTTACGCTACCCTACCCAACCCCAGCACCAACCATATTATAAAACCTACACCTTAGCTACCCTACCCATCCTCCAGCACCAACCATATTATAAAACCTACACACCTTACGCTACCCTACCCAACCACCAGCACCAACCATATTATAAAACCTGTACACATTACACTACCCTACCCAACCACCAGCACCAACCATATTATGAAACCTACACACCTTACGCTACCCTACCCATCCACCAGCACCAACCATATTATAAAACCTGTACACATTACACTAACCTACCCCACACCACCAGCACCAACCATATTATAAAACCTACTACACCTTACGCTACCCTACCCATCCACCAGCACCAACCATATTATAAAACCTACACACCTTACGCTACCCTACCCAACCACCAGCACCAACCATATTATAAAACCTACACAACTTACGCTACCCTACCCAACCACCAGCACCAACCATATTATAAACCTGACACCTTACTACCTACCAACCCAGCACCACATATTATAACCTACACACTTACGCTACCCTACCCACCCCAGCACCAACCATATTATGAAACCTATACACCTTACGCTACCCTACCCAACCACCAGCACCAACCATATATAAAACCTATACACCTTACGCTACCCTACCCAATCCACCAGCACCAACCATATTATAAAACCTACACACCTTACGCTACCCTACCCATCCACCAGCACCAACCATATTATAAAACCTACACACCTTACGCTACCCTACCCAACCACCAGCACCAACCATATTATAAACCTACACAACCTTACGCTACCCTACCCAACCACCAGCACCAACCATATTATAAAACCTACACACCTTACGCTACCCTACCCAACCACCAGCACCAACCATATTATAAACCTACACACACTCTACGCTACCCTACCCAACCGCCAGCACCAACCATATTATGAAACCTACACACTTACGCTACCCTACCCAACCACCAGCACCAACCATATTATGAAACCTACACCTTACGCTACCCTACCCAACCACCAGCACCAACCATATTATAAAACCTACACACCTTACGCTACCCTACCCAACCACCAGCACCAACCATATTAAAACCTATACACCTTACGCTACCCTACCCAACCGCCAGCACCAACCATATTATAAAACCTACACACCTTACGCTACCCTACCCAACCACCAGCACCAACCATATAAAACCTACACACCTTACACTACCCTACCCAACCACCAGCACCAACCATATTATAAAACCTACACACCTTACGCTACTACCCAACCCAGCACAACCATATAAACCTACACCTTAGCTACCATACCATAACCCTAGCACCAACCTATTAAAACTAACCTACCTACCTACCAACCACCAGCACCAACCATATTATAAAACCTACACACCTTACGCTACCCTACCCAACCACCAGCACCAACCATATTATAAAACCTGTAACCTTACCTACCCTACCCAACCACCAGCACCAACCATATTATAAAACCTACACACCTTACGC
>JAPXFY010000022.1:15921905-15944405 GCA_030674185.1 Monoplex corrugatus
CTGGCTGCCATTGAGTTTGGTGGTCAGAGGAGTTGTTGTTGACTTTTTCCAGTTTCTGCTGGCTGCCATTGAGTTTGGTGGTCAGAGGAGTTGTTGTTGACTTTTTCCAGTTTTCTGCTGGCTGCCATTGAGTTTGGTGGTCAGAGGAGTGTTGTTGACTTTTTCCAGTTTCTGCTGGCTGCCATTGAGTTTGGTGGTCAGAGGAGTTGTTGTTGACCATGTCTTCTGTCACTTTACCTGTTAGAGGCGACATTGCTGCAGTTTATGTTCAACTGTCTGGTCCTCTTGACCACAGAAACAGACTGATGAAGGTGTCAGTTTGAACTTAAGTTTCCTGTTGGGGACATTTCCTTACCATGTAAGACAAAGTTGCTGGACTTACGTTTAATAAGGGGGACGTTTCTTTACCATTTAGGACAAAGAAGTTGAACTTATGATCTATAAGGGGGACGTTTTCTTACCATTTAGGACAAAGAGGATGAACTAGCCGTTCATATGGGGGATATTTCCTTACCATTTAGGACAAAGAAGTTGGACTTACTGTTCATATGGGGGACGTTTCTTTACCATTGAGGACAAAGAACTTGGACTTGCACTTCATATGGGGACGTTTCTTTACCATGAAGGACGAAGAAGTTGGACTTATGGTTCATATGGAGGACTTTTCTTTACCATTTAGGACAAAGAAGTTGAACTTACGGTTCATATGGGGGACTTTTCTTTATCATTGAGGACAAAGAAGTTAAATTTACGGTTCATATGGGGGACTTTTCTTTATCATTGAGGACAAAGAAGTTGAACTTACGGTTCATATCGGGGACGTTTCTTTACCATTGAGGACAAAGAAGTTGGACTTACGGTGAACTTACGGTTCATATCGGGGACGTTTCTTTACCATTGAGGACAAAGAAGTTGGACTTACGGTGAACTTACGGTTCATATCGGGGACGTTTCTTTACCATTGAGGACAAAGAAGTTGGACTTACCGTTCATATGGGGGACGTTTCCTTACCATTTAGGACAAAGAAGTTGAACTTAAGGTTTATAAGGGGACGTTTCCTTACCATTTAGGACAAAGACGTTGGACTTATTGTTCATTTGGGGGGACATTTCCTTACCATTTAGGACAAAGAAGTTGAACTTACGGTTCATATGTGGGACATTTCCTTACCATTTAGGACAAAGAAGTTGAACTTATGGTTCATATGGCGGACTTTTCCTTACCTTTTAGGACAAAGAAGTTGAACTTACGGTTCATATGGGGGACGTTTCTTTACCATTGAGGACAAAGAAGTTGGACTTACCGTTCATATGGCGGACTTTTCCTTACCTTTTAGGACAAAGAAGTTGAACTTACGGTTCATATGGGAGACGTTTCCTTACAATCTAGGACAAAGAAGTTGGACTTATGGTTCATATGGGGACATTTCCTTACCATTTAGGACGAAGGAAAGCGAATGTTCGAGAAGGGGAACGGCATCTTTCCCTTCCCCCGCTCCCCTGCAGACAGAATATGTTAACATCCAAAACAGAGGATGTTGTCTCGAAAAGAGAGAGAATTGAACCCCCTGATATGTGCTTAACATCAAAGGCAAGAACTCGAGAGAAAGAGAGAGAGAGAGAGAGAGAGAGAGAGAGAGAGAGAAGAGAGAGAGAGAGAGAGAGAGAGAGAGAGAGAGAGTTAGTTAGTTTGATCTTGATTAAAGGACAAGAAAAATCTCTCTTGATTTTCGCTAATTGCTTTCGAGATTAGAGAACTTCTGTGGGGGGAAGAGAGAGAGAGGGATACTCCCTAACATAGGAGACAGTAGACCCCACCACCACCACCACCACCATCAAACAGGAGAGAACCCATAAAAGACAACAGCAGACAGGGAACCTCCCCCCCCCCCCCTTAAACAGGAGAGATAAGTATTTCATGCGTGACTGGAAATGAACTGTATATATGCTGTTTTGGGGCAGAAGATGATTGATAAGCGACCAAGGGCATCTTGAAGTCTCTTTGCACGGACATTGGAAGGCAGCTCACGTCCAAGCTTCCACATAACACTCTTCACCACGAGGCGACAGCATCATCCCCACACCAATCGGTCTTTGCCTTGCTTCATTTAGCGAGAGTGTACGTGGGTAGGGTAGGGGTAGCGTGGGCGAAGGGTGGTTGAGGGGCTAGGGGTGGAGAAGAAAATATGCTAATATGTGAATCAGGCATGGGAGGAAGCAAATAAGTAAGCCGGCCAATCGACCGACCGACCGACCGACGACGACCGACCAACCAGCCAGCAGCCACCAGCCAACCAGCAGCCCAACCAACCAACTAGCCAGCCAGTCAGTCAGCTAACCAGCCAGCCAGCCAACCAGCCAGCCAGCCAGCCAACCAACCAACCAACTAGCCAGCCAGCCAACCAGCCAGCCAACCACCAACCATATGAATGCAATAAATAATAGTCCATCAGCATCAGGTTTGCCTGAAATCACATTACACCAGTGTATTTGCATTCTTGGTGTGTTGTTGGGCCATGATGACTTAAGGTTTAAGGACTAAGCAAATCAAAGACAAATCCGAATGAAAGAGAAACAAGATGGTTCGGCCATTTTTAAAAAATTCATTCCTACCTAACAGTTTCCTTTTTCATACAAGAGAGAGAGTGAGAGAGTCCGTATGTGTAGTTTTCAAGGTCACTGCGACTTTGAAGAACCTTCTATTGAAATAAGATTTGACGTGCACAGAAGAGAGTGGTAGTCTATCACAGCAGTGAGCACAGATTTTAGGTAATTTTAGAAAATCCTTAGAAAATGCTGTTCGCACATGCTCTTCACACTTCTTCGTTGCAAATTGCTACGTTTAGGCACTGAAACAGAAAGCGTATAATTGGAAGGATTCTTGAAAAGAATAAAAGGTTACGGTAGTTTTTCTGAAAACAGATACCACTTTACATTGATTTTAAAACAAAAGATTAAAAAGTTTGTTTTTGTTTGTTTTTTTAAATTCAAAAGTTCATTCTTGAAAAAAAAAATGATTTGCAAACATCAAATATAGATTCGCAAGTGATTACAGACGATGTCCAGTATAATCAGTCGTTTGATGTATGTTGATAGCTTCGATTGGATCAACTTTCTCACAGTATGGCTTGTCAGATTGGTTGGAAAATGGCAAAGTTGGCTTAAAGGTTTTAGGGACATTAGAAAATCATAGTAGTTGTTTCTAAGATACAAAAGACAGTGGGGTCTCCACCCCCCAAACACAAAAGACTATGAATTTAATGAAAATTTGAAGAAAGAAAAAAAAAAGACAAAGAAAACTGTGTACAGGTTTAGAGAAGAGGGAGGGGATAGAATTTACTTAAGGAATTTTCGCGAACACTGGGGAACAGTGAGGTGGGTGAAGTAGGATGTCTCACACAAAATCGTCAACGACAATGAGGCAAGTGTGTAAATGATGGATGGGAACTGTAACCAGGGGCTGGGAGGAAGACACGGGGTTGAGAGGAGGATGGAAGAGGAGGGGGAGGGAGAGCAGAAGTAGTGAGGGTGTCCACATGTTTCCTCCCTTTTCGTGTCGGCTGTCTGAAGACGACTTATGTCTGTCGCTCGTCATTGGCAAGCTGTGGCCGACAGTTGTCAAGGCGACTATTTATCTGTCTTAAGTCTTTAGCTCCCGCGTCGCCCCTCATTTTTTTTTTTTTTTTTTTTTTTCATTCTACCTTGAATGATTCAGATCAACGCGGGATGCTTGTGCGTCTGTCTTTTGAAACAAGATGTCCTGAGATTTAAGGATGGATGAATCGTCAAAAAATTCGGTCTTACGTTTTGCCAAGAGGATCGTTCTGAATACAGATGTTTGAGTGACGGAACTTCTTTGTTAGAGGGTCCACAGAAGATCATTCTTCTCAGAGACGTGGTTCCGACCCAAGGGATCATGTCCTTGAGGATCGGGCTCCACATATCCTTATTTGGAACATTAGAGCAGCAAGTATGTATTGAACAAGATTACCACCTTGATGAGTCTGTGGGAACTGCTTCTAGCAACCGCCAAGCGATGTAAGCTGTCTGGATTGGTGGCATCGTCAGTCACAGCGTGCTGTCTTGGACCGTCTTTCTGAGCACTTCAAAAGGCGGCCATTATTGAGATTTAGCAGTTGAAGCGCTGGGTCGTAGATGGCAGAAGAATGAACCACAGTATGGCTGAACTACTTGTCGCCGCATCCCAGAAGCAGAGAGATGGAGATTCCTGACTGTTACTGCATCCAGCCATTCCCGTAACAACCATATTATTTGCGGGACTGGATGCTTATAACTAAATGATGATAATGATAATGACAGTTTATGGAGAGTGGTGGTGGGACTGGTTCCAGAGAGTGTAAAGACAGCTAGGCCATAGCTGTTCTAGAGATGAAGATACAGCATGCCCATAATAGCTCTCCCACATAAAGAGACAGTACGGCCAGAGTTGTTCCAGAAATAGGGACAGCAGAGCTTTAGCTGTTACAGTCATAAAGAAACAGCAGGGCCGTAACTTCCACACGTGGAGAGAGCAGCGCGCGCGCGCGCGCACACACACACACACACAAAAATACACACACAAACACACACACACACACACACACACACACACACACACACACACCACACACACACATATATATAATATATATATTATGTATATAATATGTGTGTGTGTGTGTGCATATGTGTGAGATATATATATATGTATATATATATATATATATATATATATATATATAGAGAGAGAGAGAGAGAGAGAGAGAGAGACAGACAGACAGACAGACAGACAGACAGACAGACAGACAGACAGACATGTTGGCCAAGAATTGGCAGCATGTCATTGGCTTTCATTCGCACAAGCCTGTGACAACTCGTCACTGAACCAGCCCTAGTCCAGGTATTACATCCTCGTGTGCTTATGACCTGGCAGTTCCTCATGTAACAAATGTTGGACAGGCGCAGTAGTCAGGTGGGTAAACGTCAGACTCTCAGTCAGAAGGTCCTGGGTTCGATCCGCCAAAATTCTCCATCCGATCTCCTCGGGCAACATGTATGCAAACCTGCCATTGCTCAAACCCACCCACCCACCCCCACTTCGTGTATGAGCATGCTCAGTAACAAATATGCATGTTCAAAATCTCGTAAGTCGAGTTAGTGGCTTGTTAATCATCATCATCATCATGTGCCCTACCGCATTGCGTGGGCGATCATGGCCCTCAAGTCAAGTTAGTGGCTTAATAATCATCATCATCATCATGTGCCCTACCGCATTGCGTGGGCGATCATGGCCCTCAAGTCGAGTTAGTGGCTTGTTAATCATCATCATCATCATGTGTCCTACCGCATTGCGTGGGCGATCATGGCCCTCAAGTCAAGTTAGTGGCTTAATAATCATCATCATCATCATGTGCCCTACCGCATTGCGTGGGCGATCATGGCCCTCAAGTCAAGTTAGTGGCTTAATAATCATCATCATCATCATGTGCCCTACCGCATTGCGTGGCGATCATGGCCCTCAAGTCGAGTTAGTGGCTTGTTAATCATCTCATCATCATGTGTCCTACCGCATTGCGTGGGCGATCATGGCCCTCAAGTCAAGTTAGTGGCTTAATAATCATCATCATCATCATGTGCCCTACCGCATTGCGTGGGCGATCATGGCCCTCAAGTCAAGTTAGTGGCTTAATAATCATCATCATCATCATGTGCCCTACCGCATTGCGTGGGCGATCATGGCCCTCCATATGAATCTATCCCTTGTCGCTGCAAGTACATCTCCCACCCTCTGTGTCCTCAGCCATTCTGCAGGTCCATCCAATATTTTCTCCCTGGGTCAACCTGGTGCTCTTTTTCCTTCCAGCTTTCCTGTGTGACCAGGTGCTCTGATTTCTCTTGCTTTATGAAATGTCCAGTAAATGTTGCCTGTCTTATCCTAAGCTTCCTCATTAATGTCCTTTTTTGTTTTTTGTTTTGTTTTTTTGTCTCCTTCAAGACTGTGTTGTTTTCTTTGCTGTCCATGGAACTCTTAACATTTTTCTTAGAAATGTCAGGCAAAACAACTGCAAATGGCGCCTTATTGAGACAAATTGATAAGTTTAAATATCTGGGAACAGTCATCTCACCAACGGCAGGTGCACAGAATCAGCCAGGCTAAAAGAGCATTCAGAGAAAATGAAAAGCGTTCTCACCGACAAATGCCTATCAGTTAACCTCCGGGAGAGAGTTCTTGAATGTTATATAGAACCGATACTGTTGTACGGTTGTGAAGCGTAGACAGTCACCACGCAAAGTCAGAACAAGGTTGAGGCTTGCTAATCATCATCGTCATCATCATGTGCCCTGCCGCATGGCGTTGGCGATCATGGCCCTCTTTATGCATCTATCCCTTGTCGCCGCAAGCACATCTTTCCACCCTGTCTGCCCTCAGCCATCCTTGAAGTCCGTCCAATATTCCTGGGTCTACCTGGTGTTTTCTTTCCCTAATGGAAACATGAAAACTCCTACCATTCATGCCTACCAAAGGTGCAGACTGTGCAGCAGCATAGTGGGATGTGATGAACTTGCCAGACAGCTAGACTTCTTCATGCTGGACTGAAAACTAGGATCACATGAACTGCGGAGTCCAAAAACGAGTTATGACAATAGTGCTAATGCAGAACGATTCATGATGATAATGATTGTGTTAGTACGGCCAGTCATTATCAACCATGTACGAAAAGGAGAATGTTGGTGTGGCTTGACAACCATTAGTATCTCCCTTTCTGTTCTCTGTTCTCTTTTGTCATCTCTTCAACTGCTGTTCCTCGCCCCTCTTCCACATAGGACTGGGAGCATTAGTGTGAAAGAGCTGTGTAAACGATCAAGGGGGGATGACTGTGAGTGGCTGTGAAGGAAAGCCGAGGCAGGGGTAAGAGGAGGAAACCTGTGGCTGTTGCATGGATTTGATGGACAGTGACTGTGTGTGCTCGCCTACAGAGCTGTAGTAAATACTGGTGTGCGTCCATGCTTAGACACACATTCCGGGGTATATATGTCCTTGCGTGCATATGTACTCATATTCATGTGTATCATTTTCCTGCTCATTCGCGTGCTTCTGGGCACATCGTCTCATTCGCGGGTACACGTATACGCACATTATTGTTCTTTCTCATTTGCACGCTTGTGTATGTATATGTTCATAAATCTGTACACATAGGTGCTCCTTTATTATTGGCTGTAGGGAAATGAGATATGTGAAAGCAGTTTTTAGGTAATTTAGGAGCGTTTTTATAATGTTTTAATGTCCTTTGTTATGTTTACATTTGTATTCAGGTTTTCTTTTTTTTTTTTTTTTAATCCCTTGTGCGATAAAGTGGACGGAATGGTAAACATCAGGGGCATCTCCTTAAATTATATGCGCGAATGCATTGATATGTGTACTTAAACTTTTTTTTTTCTGTTGAAGTATTGTATGTTTGAAAATGATTATAGCCCTGATAGGGCTGTATTGCAATATGTCTTCACACCACCATGCTGTTCTACAACTTATACACACGCGTATTTCTGCCTGTGTGTGTGTCTCTCTCCCCCCCCCCCCTTCTTTGTTGTTGTTGTTGTTTTTGCTTGCCTGTCGGTACGGTTTCTGCTGTGTAAATGGTTTTGCATAGAATCGAGGACATTGTTCAGTGTGGGCTGACTTTGGTGGAGCACATAGGATCCTGCCTGAGTGCAATAAATGGATTCCAAAAGTAACCATATCTTGCCGTCTCTCTCTCTCTGTTTGTCCCCTTCTTCCCTCCCCCCTAAATCCTGTCTTCTTATGTACTGGTGATTGGGGCTCCAGGACATTGTCGTGGCAACGTTAGTATGCATGTACTTATTATCGTAGTCTTCAAGACATTGTAGGTGGTCAGAAAATAAGTTGCAAATTGCGAAATAGTGATTACTGTGAGTTTGTTTTCAGCGCTTTGAGAGAGAAATTTATAAATCAAATGAGCTGGAAGGCGCAGAAGGTGTTGATTACATCATGAGGATGGCTGTGGTTTCTCACTGCGAGTAAATCTGTGGCAGATAGTTTGTGCTGTTGGTACGTTGTGCATTTGCAGTGTTTATCGGTTGTTTTGTCTGTTTTGACACTACAGATGATGGTTTAACCCTTCGACTCCCGCACTTAATCCGCCGTCTGCAAAAAAACAAACAAAAAACATTTGAATTCCTCACCCTATTCACCGCCGTCCTGCAGAAAGCTGGTGGATAGAATGGGGGAATCAAGGAGTTAAGTGTTTGCTTTGCTGGCATGGTTGACAACGTAAGATGCTGGTGGACAGGCTGCGGGAGTCTAAGGGTTAAGCTGAACGGACAACACACAACAAGTTTTATCCCAAACAATAAACTACACACAACTTGTAATCGGACATGTGTTTTTTGTTTGTGTTTTTTTTTTTTCTCTACATGTTCAGCGCCATCAGTAAGCCCGATTTTCACTTTCAGCCACATAAGCTGATTTCCACTGGTCCCTTGGTTCATTCCTTCACCTCTCTCTCTCTCTCTCTCTCTCTCTCTCTCTTCTCTCTCTCTCTCTCTCTCTCTCTCTCTCTCTCTCTCTCTCTCTCTCTCTCTCTTCAGTGTGATTGGCTGGCGGTCATGCTTGGCACTAGAGTCGATTAATCATTGTGTGATTGAATCATTGATAGATCGGATCCCCGGCTTGTGCAGTATGATTGATTTTGTCATTATTTATACTCGTTCTTCTTGTCTATAGACTAGCCCTTTGTTGGTGTGTGTATATGTGGGTGTGTGTGTGTGTTGTGTGTGGTGTGTGTGTGTGTGTGTGTGTGTGTGTGTGTGTGTGTGTGTGTGTGTGTTTTGGAGGAGGGGGGGGGATAGGAGCGATGAAGGTGTAAGTATCTGGTACTGTGGACATTCGTTCGGATGATATTGAACATGATTTCTGTGTGTGTGTGTGGTGGGGGGGGGGGGGAGGGGGGATCAATACGAGGAATTGCTGGATCATTCTCTTTTGGCGGGCGTTCATGGGGAAATCGATGAATTAGAGTGTCCCCAGGCGATGCGAACAGTGGGAGGATTTTCCGCTTTAGTTGCAGTCAGGCCATCGATTTTAGAGAGCTTTTACCACTGATTGGCTGATGCATTGATCCGCTTGGGGCCTGGCGCCCTCAATGGCAGGGGCGGGGATCAGGTTGTCAAGGCAACGGAATCGAAGGGATGGAAGTTATCAGAATACAAGTGTTGTCCATTTAGCGGCAGGACATGTGTAGTGGCTAATGTGGTATTGAGACAATGGGCAGTTTAGTTTCCTGGTGGTAGGTGAGCCGAGGTTTTCCTTATTGTGTTTTGTTGCAGTTAGTTGTGGATTTAAAAATTTTTTTTTACCCCTCCCATTTTTTACGTCAACTTTATGGTCACAGAAGCTGGCACAGTTTTTTTTTTTTTTTAAAAACAATACGGTGGTGATGATGGCGATGAGGATGATAACCGTGATGCTGCGGAGTTCTGTCGAAGATAAAGACTGCGTGACAGGGCTGAACCCTACACTTAGTATCACAATATATCCTGGCGTCATCCAGTATTGAAAGATGTAGACACTTGCGGCGTTGGCTGAAAGATTTGAGCAACAGCCTCAGTGACGCAGATGAAACTCGACTGTGAAGTCTCAGTCTTTCCAATGAGCCCATAGCACGCTCAGCTTAGAGGTAGGGGTCGGTCGGAGCAGAAAAATCCCAGAACGATTTTTGAAGGGACTGAATGGGGATTCGAACTCCAAACTTACTAGTCGGTAGTGCTTTTGTGGAACTGGTTCTGTTGTTATCTTTGTATGGGTATTATGTGGATTTGTATTCATGTGTGTTTTATTTCCTTTTCGGTCACAGTTTGATTTGCCATATAATTTCAGGCTGCTGTCCCCAGGGGAGAACCTTTGCCGCAGTGCATGCCCCCCTCCCCCTCCCCTTTCCCGTACGCGTTTGTTTGTTTGTTTTAGCCTGTGAAGTTTTATACAAAATTTTGCCGAGGACAACGCTTTTGTTGCCGTGGGATCTTAGACGTGTTTGTTGAGTGCGTGCCACGCACGGGGCCTCAGTTCATCGTTTCATCTGAAAGGCTTAACTCCCAAGACACCACTTGAGATCTTGTGGAGAGATTGGGGAGAAAAATCCCTGTAACTCCAAGCCCACCACCTAAGATGCAGCGGAGAGAGTGAGGAAAAAAATCCCTGTAACTCCAAGACCACCACCAAAGATGTAGCGGAGAGAGTGGGGAGAAAAATCCATGTAACTCCAAAGACCACCACCTAAGATGTAGCAGAGAGAGTGGGGAGAAAAATCCATGTAACTCCAAAGACCACCACCTAAGATGTAGCAGAGGGAGTGAGGAGAAAAATCCCTGTAACTCCAAGACCACCACCTAAGATGTAGCAGAGAGAGTGAGGAGAAAAATCCCTGTAACTCCAAGACCACCACCTAAGATGTAGCAGAGAGAGTGAGGAGAAAAATCCCTGTAACTCCAAGACCACCACCTAAGATGTAGCAGAGAGAGTGAGGAGAAAAATCCCTGTAACTCCAAGACCACCACTTATATGATCTAGTGGAAGGGAAAGAGAGAAAACTCCCTGTCCGATCCATAATTTGTAAAAACCCTCCCCCTTCCGCTTTTATTCTATTTTTTGTTTTTGTTTTTTATTTCATTTATTTATCTTTTTTTTTTTAGTCTCAGGCAGGTGCAAAATCCACTGGATTACAGTCTGGGTGGATAGCCTTGCAGTTGAGTAGATTTTCGTGTTTTCATGGAATGTTTAGTGGACTTATATTCATTTGTATGTACATGTATGTTTGTGTGTGCATGTTCGTACTGTTTATGATTTGTTTAGGATTTGTTTTGCTTGTGTCTGTCTCTTCCATTCCCCAATCCAGTTTTGTGTTTTGCTCGTGTTTATTTTTAGTCGATTTTCTATTATTTTGTTTTTGCAGGGAATATTTTTTTTCTTTTTCAGGGAAGGATTTCTTGTGGTTCTTTTGATTGTGTTGAATTTCTTATGTTAAGATAAGCAAGAATTTTTTGGGGTCTATTTTTCTTTTTTTTCTTTTAGGTTTTCCTGTTCCTATTTAATGGAACTTCTGAGCGTATTGTGCTGAAATCGGTCAGAAATGGTATTGGGATAGAAATAATTCATTTTGAAAACAAACAAACAAACAAACAAACAAACAAACAAACAAAAGAAAGAAACACTCTGAACTGAGCTTTCGAAATGTCCAATTTCTTCTTCACATAAGACAGGAGGAGATGAGAAGAGAGGAAAATGACATATGCGGAATCAATTTAAGGTAATTTAGGCCCGTTTTTAAATATGTTTTAGTGTTCTTAATTATGTTTAGATTTGTAATCTGGTGACTTTTTAAGTTCCCCCTGTGATAAATTGGACGGAGTGGGGGTCAACGTCAGGGGCATCTCCTTAGATCATATGCGCAAATGTATTGATATGTGTACTTATTTTTCTTTTCCTTTTTTTTCCCCAGTTGAAGTATTGTGTATGTTTTGAAATGGTTATAACCCTGACTTGCAGGGTGGCTGAGGACAAAGGTGGTGGAAGAGGTGCTTGAGTCAACAAGAGATAGAAACAGATGGAAGGCCATAATCGCCAACGCCATGTCGCAAGACGCCTGATGATGATGATGATGATGATGATGATGGTGATGATGATGATGATGATGATGATGATGATGATGATGATGATATAACCCTGATATGGCTGTGCGCAGTCGGCTTGGCTTTCAACAGAAATAAATAAGAATCTAGTTTTAATAAGCAGAGTTAAAAATAACTGTGAGAAATATATCATTTATGTATGAATGATTGGTAATTTTGTAGAAAGGCAGCTGTTTGCATTATTACCTCATATCTGTACGGTTTCCTGTGGATTTCCCTGTGATGTGTGCTTGTTGCTGCTGTCTTTTATGTGGCTGTGTTAGTCATGGTTTTTTTTTTTACATTGATCATTACATAATATATACAGTATGCTTCATATAGACATGTGATACAACATCCATGTACATTGTTATTTTTGTGTTCAAAACTTGTAACGCCACCAACCGACGCTAGACCCCTTTTTTCTTCTTCAACATGGAGGACTTTGTCTGAGCATGTCTTCATCGGCACAAATTGACCTCAAGAGGAAAACAAATAGTTTAAAGAGAAAGAGAGAGAGAACTCAGAACTCAGAATTTTTTAATGTACATCGGCCTTAGGCCACAATACAATAGTCGGTGGGAGGGGGGGGGGGTTGTGGATTACACCAATATTGCAATGCGTATGATTGCATCGTCGAACATTGACACTTTCCGCGCTTTCCTCAGTTGAATACTTCGTTGGTGTAACAGTCAACAGATCTTTCTTTTGCTGACTAAATCTAACATTTAATGAAGTAATACATTAAATAGTACTTGATTATAATTAAGCTTCATCAGTGCATTAAGGCATCAAACAAGTCATAAAGATATTTAATACATATACATATATCGTTCCATTCCTCCGTCTACTGGTCAAGCAATTAGGAGAGAGAGAGAGAGAGAGAGAGAGAGAGAGAGAGAGAGAGAGAGAGAGAGAGAGAGGAGAGAGGAGAGAGAGAGAGAGAGAGAGAGGTCAGTAGGGCGTTGTGCAGAGTGTGTTTCTGTGTAACTCCGGGATTTCCGACCAAAACGATGTATCTGCCTTTGTTATTCGTTTTGAGAAGCATCATTCTGGCAGATAACCCTCGAATGTACGGTTGTCTTCTTCTTCTTCCCGTTTGAAACGAGGAAATGGTTCAGATTGTCGGGAAGTGAGAAAGAAAATTCGTACAAAAGTGCAAGTGCATGCTTTCATGTTTGTGTTGGTATGTATGTGCACTTGCATGCATGCGTGTGCGCGTGTATTTGCATGCGTGCCCGTGCATGTGTGTTTGTGTCAAGGGTTAATCATTCAGTGAAGATGACATGTCCGTCTGTGTGTGCAGGTCGGATGAAATGGAAATGGTGATGGCAGATTTGGAACGTGTTACTGAGGTACGTCGTCTGTGTGTCTTGTCTGTGTGTCAGTCTGTCCGTCTGTCTGTACTTACATACTTATTTATCGGTATTTATCTGTTTGCACTGTTTTCTGTTTGTCTGTCGGTCTGTCTGTAATTTCTGTCTATCCGTCTGTGTTGTTTTCTGTCTATATTTTTTTGTGTCTATCCGTCTGTGTTGTTTTCTGTCTATAATTTTTTCTGTCTATCCGTCTGTGTTGTTTTCTGTCTGTAATTTTTTTCTGTCTATCCATCTGTGTTTTGTGTCTATAGTTTTTTTTTCTGTCTATCCGTCTGTGTCGTTTTCTGTCTATGATTTTTTTCTGTCTATCCGTCTGTGTCGTTTTCTGTCTATATTTTTTTCTGTCTATCCGGCAATCTGTCGTTTTCTGTCTATAATTTTTTTTTCTATCCGTCTGTAATTCGTTTTCTGTTTATAATGTTTTTTTGTCTGTCCGTCTGTCTGTCGTTTATACCTTTTTTTGTTCCCTTTTTGTCTGTCCGTCCGCATGTCTGTCTGTCCTGTCTATTTGTACTTTTCTCTGTTTGTTTGTCTGCTTGTCTGTCCATCCGTCTGTTCGTCCTATTTATCAGTTTGGATGTGTATAGTTTCTAGAGAACGGAAGGAGATTGGTCTCATGCTTTGCTGCATTGGTTTTGGCAAAAGATCTGATAAACTGAATTGCATCCCTGTTCTGTATTTGTATCCACGCTCTGGTAAAGCATAAAAAAAAGACGAAGAAACAAACATGCAAATGAAAGAAGGAAAAAAAAAAAAAAAGGGGGGGTGGGGGGGGGGGTGTTAAGAAAAGGTAGGACAAAAAAAACAACAAAAAACAAAAACAAAAACGAAAAGCAAACTTCTTAAATTCATATTCTGCATCCAGTAACTTGTTTCTATACAGTTGTACCATAATCAGGTATACTTTGTTTTCTAAATTGGGTAAATACATTTAACTTGTTTTATGCTCAAAGAACTTGATTTTCCATATCTGATAATCACATTGGTTTTGAAAAAAATTATTGAAAGTACACAGTATGCCAGAATACACAGAGTACGAAACAGAACATTGAAAAATAATTGAATGAATGAATGAATGAATAAACAAACAAACAAACAAACAAACAAATAAATAAATAAATAAATAAATAAATAAATAAATAAATAAATAAACAAATAAATAACTGAATAAATAACAATAAAAAATATATATGCACCAAGGCCTGTCTTTCAATAAGGCACTTAGTTTGGGCATGGCAGCCGGCTTGGCAATCAGTGTATGAAACCTGTATGAAACCTGTACATCGGTATCGTTAAGGTAATGATGGTGATGTCATTTTAGTCATTCATTAGGACAGAACGAGCAAAATCTTTTTATGATCCAGTCTGCATGGTGCAGTGGTAAGCGAAGTGAGATGAGAATTGGGAAGTTGTGGGTTTGAATCCCATCACTCCTGTCAAAGGCATTGAGCAATTTTTCAGCTTCAGCCCTCCTCTCCTACTGCTGAGCGTGCTGTGGGCTCATTAGGAGACTGAGACTACACAGTCGAGTCTCATCCACTTTATATATACG
Source organism: Monoplex corrugatus (assembly GCA_030674185.1). Taxonomy (NCBI): domain Eukaryota; kingdom Metazoa; phylum Mollusca; class Gastropoda; order Littorinimorpha; family Ranellidae; genus Monoplex; species Monoplex corrugatus. The sequence continues at coordinate 15,936,519 of JAPXFY010000022.1, forward strand.
TCATTGAGTGTGTTCCTCAAAAAAGTTTCTGGTCAGCACTGCAGTTGTCTGTTTTATCTTGAGTCTGGGATACAATCACGAAAGGAAGTGTTTGAACGCAGCCCAGTCTGTTTCAGTTTCAGTTTCAGTTTCTCAAGACGACGTCTCCGCGCTCGGAAGAATTCCATATGCACTAACGTCACAGGTGTCATGCGTGCGGTGATCATGGCGCAATCCTTAAGCCTGCACATAAACCCATGGGCTGGCCAGGTCCTGCGGAAAGTTCAGTGGCCCACATGGGGGTCGAACCCACGACCTCCACGTTATCAGCTCGGTGCTCTAACCAACTGAGCTAACGGGCCATCCTCACATAGTGTCAACGCAGAATTGAGCACCATGGCTTCATGATTACGGTCCTCATTATCCTGCCTCATCATCATCATCATCATAGCGTTGTGAAACACTTGTCATAGACTCATCGACCACTGAAGTGGCGTAGAGAATGGCACTAAATTATTTGTTTATTTACTTTATATATATGTTCCTTTTTTGAAGGTAAGATACACACATACACATGCCATTTACATGTAACCAAGATTATTTGAGTGGTAGGCTGATAAAATACCAGTATAAAATATAGACTAGGTAAAACATGGTCCAGGTAGGGCCTCAGGACCTGGCCAGCTCATGGGTTTATGTGCAGGCTTAATGCTTGTGCCACGGTCACCATACACGTGGCAACCGTGACGTTAGTGCATATGGAATTCGTTCCGAGCGCGGAGACGTCATCTTCAGAAACTGAAACTGAAAGAGAACGACACAGAGAAAAATGCTTGACTAAATGAAGCACATATCTTATCTCTTATTCGTCTGTCTCCCTCATCCCCCACCCCCCACCCTCATTCCACCCCACAGCGAGCGGAAGCATCAGAACGTGAAGCGGAACGGTTACGTCGGCAGCTGCAGAGCGTGGGTTCGGGGAGCCTGACACAGCCATCAAACGCCATGAGACCCTCAGAGGACACGGACCATCATGGCCTGGACGTCATGCCCAGACCTAATCTGGAGGTGGAACTGGCTGCTAAGCAAAAAGAGGTAGGTCATTGTTCAGTTTTTGACTCTTTGACTCCCGCGCCCTGTCCATCAGCATCCTGCATTGTCAGCTATGCTAGCGAATCAAAAACTGAGCCGTTTGATTCCCTCACTCTGTCCACTGTAATAAGATACACATATCTCATTATAATCTGGAGATTTTAAGAGCCAGATAGAATTATTGAACACGTATTGTCGAACAACACAATAAAACGTTATATACGTACAACACAATAAAACGTTAAAGTTTCACTGACTTTGTGCTATTTTTAAGGTAATCTATACATGTTTTTGTTATCATCTGCATGACATAAAGAGAAGCTTATCAGTATGGCTTGACCATCCCTGTCTTTCTGTTTTGAGAAACCGAACTTATTTGTTTTCTGTTTGCAGTCTGATACTGTTCACTCTTCCTATGAAAATAAACAAACTGTGAGCATCCCTACATCTGCCCCACCTGGCACGCATGCACACACACATGCAAAGGTAAATCTGATTTCACACACACACACACACACACACACACACACACACACACACACACACACACCACACACACACACACACACACACACACACATTTTTTTTTCTGCACAGCGAGAACACACGCACACACACACACACACACACACACACACACACACACACACACACACACACACACACACACACACACACACACACACACACACACACACACACACACACACACACACACACACTCGCCCCTTTTCAGTCTCTTTCTAGACAAGTGATTGCAAAAGCGTGTTGTTGGATCCCCCCCCCCCCCCCCCAAAAAAAAAAAAAAAAAGAAAAAGGGAGAACTTAAGAATGGCTCGACCATTTTGGTTCAGATTCACATCCACACACACACACATACCACCACAGGCGATGACGTGAAATATATTGTTAATATTATTTGCACAAACGGAATCCTTTGAAATTATTGAATTGTGCAGTGTTTCTGCCGAGTGATTTGAATAACAATCTGCCATTTATAACAAGCATATCAAAGTAGTTGTCAAAGAAGACAACATATCTGTTATTGATCAAGCTTGAATTTTCTGTATTTTCAAAGCACCAGAGACAAATGTTTCCAGGGGAAGAATAATATTGCCACCATCTGCTTTCAATGAGGAAAAGAGCGCGTTCATATCTGCTTGGTGAAAAAATTGCAAAAGTACGTCGGTACTTTGGATGAATACTTAACTAGAAACGCCACGAGAGTGCGGATGGGACCCGGAGCACCAATGCTTCGCCGCTCTCGGGACACTCACCTCCCAAGCTTTTGACGCCAGTCGACAGTCATTTCTTTAAGCAAAGGGAGGCTGTGCATGCGTTACGAGACCCATTCGTGCAACTAGCATAAACAACGCGTTGAAAAAGGAAATGCATTTCGTCATCCTTACATGGGGAAAAAAATGAACTTCATCTTCTTTTCTATTTTTACACGAAGGACAAGATATATTCAGAATATTGAGGCGTTGACAGTCAGCAGGAAAGGCCAGAACAAGATTGAGGCAGCTGAGATACGGTTTCTAAGAAGAATGCTGAGAGTTCCATGAGCAGCAAAGAACACAAACGAGACAGTCGTGATGGAGGCAGACACAGGAAGATCATTCATTAGGACGGTTAGGAAAAGACAGGCAACATTTATATGCCTTTTTTATGAGGTAAGGGGAATTGGAACGCCTGGTCACAACGGGAAAGCTGGAGGGAAAGAGAGCACCATGTAGACCCAGGGAGAAGATATTGGACGGACTTGCAGAGTGGCTGAAGACAAAGAGGGTGCAAGAGGTGCTAGAGGTAACAAGAGATAGAAACAGATGGAAGGCCATGATCACCAACACACCTGATGATGATTAACAAGAGAGAGAGAGAGAGGGGGGGGGTCAGGGAGGAGAGAGTGTGTTTGTGTGTGTCCAGGACATGGCTTATCACAACGTAACAAAAGCCAGATAATAATCATGTTGCTTGTTTGGCTGATTAAGTCCATTATCTGTTCTTACAGAACAAATATGCAGTTTATCTACAGACCTCTAACGATGCGCGCGGGCACACACATACATGCACGCACATGCACGCACGCATACACACATACCACCCACAGGTATCAATAAGAAATTGCTTCCTAGTATTTGTACAAACTGAAATCCATTCAAATATAGAATAGTGGAGAGAGAGGTGTGTGTGTGTGTGTGTGTGTGTGTGTGTGTGTGTGTGTGTGTGTGTGTGTGTGTGTGTGTGTGTTGTGTGTGTGTGTGGTGTGTGTGTGTGTGTGTTGGGAGGAGAGGGTAGGAAATATGAAGGTGTAGGTGTCTGGTACTATGGACATTCGTTCCGATAATACCAAACATGATTCCTTTTTTCTTTTTCTTTTTCTTTTTGTTGTGCTTGGAGATAGAACTGGCTGCTAATCAGAAGGGCGCATGGTGGCGTGTGTGTGTGTGTGTGTGTTGTGTGCGTGCGTGGTGTGTGTGTGTGTGTGTGTGTGTGTGTGTGTGTGTGTGTGTGTGTGTGTGTGTGTGTGGTGTGTCTTAGGGAAATTAGACGAGAGAGGGATGGTGTCGTTGCGTCGACGTTTCTTCGTTGTCTTTTCTCTCTCTCTCTCTCTCTCTCTCTCTCTCTCTCTCTCTCTCTCTCTCTCTCTCTCTCTCTCTCTCTCTCTCTCTCTCTGCTCATCTGCATTTCTGCCTCTCTTGTTTCCACCTCTCACACCCTCCTTTTTTATTCCCCTATTCCCGTGTTTGTCTTGTCTTTGTCTCACTGTCTCTCTCATCCTCCACTCCCTCTCCCTTCTATGCCTTTGTCTCTTGCCCACCCACCCCACCCCCACCCCTCGTGTCTTGTCTCCCCTATTGTTCACACTCCCTGGTCTTATCCTCTCTTCCGCAGTCAGTGCTTTCTTTTAATCATTAAGATCAGTGTACACTCGTTAGCTGACAGTCCACCCCTCGCCCCCACCCCCACCCCACCCCACCCCCCTTTGTCACCCGCCGTCTTCCTCTCCACCCTGTTTCAACCCCATCAGCAATGATTGATTTGAGCCAAATTGATTGATTGCCTGTGGTCATGTATTGATCGCCAGATGGCGTGTTCCTCTGTTGTCATGGTAACGGAGTCTGTCCTGTTGGTGCGAAGGCATCGATCGTTGGTTGGAACCACTTTCGAAGAATGAATGGGAGAGTTGGTGTGTGTGTGTGGAGTGAGATGGGTCATTGATTACTGTGACCGATTGGTCGTCTCATGCTTATTGATTTTATGGGGTGATCGGTTGGTGTCTGGAGTGAAAGGGGTGGTGGTGAAGATGGGAAAGGTGATAGTGCTTGTTTTAGAGGTTGGTCCGGGGTGTGGGGTGGGGGGCGAAGTTTTGAAATGGAACTGGAGAGGCGAGGTACCTATGACACAGACTAAGCTCACACTACCAGAATGATTGAAGTTTTCCTAAGTTTGTGTGTGCTTCTGTTTACCTATTAAAAGTGGATTTTGCGGCAGGATTGATTGCAGATTTTCCAAAGTTTATGTGTGCTTCTGTTTACCAACTAAAGTGGATTTTTCTGCAGAATTGATTGCAGATTTTCCAAGTTTATGTGTGCTTCTGTTTACTTACTAAAGTGGATTTTTCTGCAGAATTTTGACGGGGATATTTCCTTTGTTGCTTAGGGATCTTGCAACTTACGCTGAGTGTGTGCTGCGTACAGGGTTTGGGTTTATCATCCCATCAGAATGACTAGGACTTTCACCATCTCTGTTAGATGTAATGGAGGCGGGAGAAAAATCTTTGTCCAATCGAGTCTGTTATTCGAACCCGGGTTTTTCACGTCCTGGGCATGTGTTTTATCCCTCGGCCGCACACTCCATTGTCCATGAAAACGTCCATGGCTCACTCAGTCCGTCAGTCTGTCACCTGTCTGTCTTCCCGATTGTTCTTCTTCTTGTTTTTTTTAAAAAACTTTTTGTTTTATTCATCTTTTGCTTCACAACAAACGGACATCTAACACACAATGTGGCAACGAAAAATCATCCCCCCCCCCCCAAAAAAAAAGTGTGTGTGTGTGTGTGTGTGTGTGTGTGTGTGTGAAGACAAAGGGCAACAAGAAATAGAAACATGTATATATATATATATATATATATATATATATATATGTGTGTGTGTGTGTGTGTGTGTGTGTGTGTGTGTGTGTGTGTGTATGTGTGTGTGTGTGTGTGTGTGTACACACACACATACATGAACTTACACACACACATGAACGGACAGTGTTGACATATGAACATCCATGTAGCATACAGAATATACGTAATGATATTTTATACACTGGAAGTTTTAAAATGAACATCAAGATCTAAGCACATGTCAGCAGTTGTTTTTTTATGAATTTGTTTCACAAATGATGTTTTTGCTGAACAATAATCAAGCATCAATAAAAATTAAAAAAATGTAATAACAGAAATTATGTCAATTTATACATATAAAACAAGTATTGTTCACATAGAAACAGCCTGCAGCTTACAAAACGTGTAAGAATATTTTAATCAATGATGGTGTATTGTGTACATCAAGATTCAAGAACATGTCATGAAGAAAATGTTTTCTACGGGGAGAGCATTGGCATATAGTTGTTCCACTGAGCAGTAAAAAAGGACAGGTGAATGTTTATTTTGGCATCATATTGTTGAATTTTGAATCTCTGATTTAGCATTCTTTGGAAATATGTGCATTCTGAACACATTTGTCTACTTTGCATTTATATGTAAATGATTTTGCAAGCATTATTATAAGATCAAATTATCTGTTTTTACATTTGATGTCTTTCTGTTTCTGCGTCTCTTTCTCTCTCTCACTGTGTCGTTTCTATTTCCACTTCTCTTTCCGTATCTCACTGTGTCATATCCGTTTCTGCGTCTCTTTTTGTCTCTGACTGTGTCATTTCCGTTTCTACGTCTTTTTTGTCTCTGACTGTGTCATATCCGTTTCTGCGTCTATTTTTGTCTCTGACTGTGTCATATCCGTTTCTGGGTCTATTTTTGTCTCTGACTGGGTCATATCCGTTTCTGCGTCTCTTTTTGTCTCTGACTGTGTCATATCCGTTTCTGCGTCTCTTTTTGTCTCTGACTGTGTCATATCCGTTTCTGCGTCTATTTTTGTCTCTGACTGGGTCATATCCGTTTCTGCGTCTATTTTTGTCTCTGACTGTGTCTTTTCTGTTTCTGCTTCTCTTTTTGTCTCTGACTGTGTCTTATCCGTTTCTCCTTCTCTTTTTGTCTCTGACTGTGTCATATCCGTTTCTGCTTCTCTTTTTGTCTCTGACTGTGTCATATCTGTTTCTGCTTCTCTTTTTGTCTCTGACTGTGTCATATCTGTTTCTGCTTCTCTTTTTGTCTCTGACTGTGTCATTTCTGTTTCTGCTTCTCTTTTTGTCTCTGACTGTGTCATATCTGTTTCTCCTTCTCTTTTTGTCTCTGACTGTGTCATATCTGTTTCTCCTTCTCTTTTTGTCTCTGACTGTGTCATATCCGTTTCTCCTTCTCTTTTTGTCTCTGACTGTGTCATATCTGTTTCTCCTTCTCTTTTTGTCTCTGACTGTGTCATATCTGTTTCTCCTTCTCTTTTTGTCTCTGACTGTGTCATATCCGTTTCTCCTTCTCTTTTTGTCTCTGACTGTGTCTTTTCTGTTTCTCCTTCTCTTTTTGTCTCTGACTGTGTCATATCTGTTTCTCCTTCTCTTTTTGTCTCTGACTGTGTCATATCTGTTTCTCTTTTTGTCTCTGACTGTGTCATATCTGTTTCTCCTTCTCTTTTTGTCTCTGACTGTGTCATATCTGTTTCTCTTTTTGTCTCTGACTGTGTCATTTCCGTTTCTCCTTCTCTTTTTGTCTGTGACTGTGTCATTTCTGTTTCTGCTTCTCTTTTTGTCTCTGATTGTGTCAAATCCGTTTCTCCTTCTCTTTTTGTCTCTGACTGTGTCTTTTCTGTTTCTCCTTCTCTTTTTGTCTCTGACTGTGTCATATCCGTTTCTCCTTCTCTTTTTGTCTGTGACTGTGTCATTTCTGTTTCTCCTTCTCTTTTTGTCTGTGACTGTGTCATATCCGTTTCTCCTTCTCTTTTTGTCTCTGACTGTGTCTTTTCTGTTTCTCCTTCTCTTTTTGTCTCTGACTGTGTCATATCCGTTTCTCCTTCTCTTTTTGTCTCTGACTGTGTCATTTCTGTTTCTCCTTCTCTTTTTGTCTCTGACTGTGTCATATCCGTTTCTCCTTCTCTTTTTGTCTCTGACTGTGTCATTTCCGTTTCTCCTTCTCTTTTTGTCTCTGACTGTGTCATTTCTGTTTCTGCTTCTCTTTCTGTCTCTGTGTCATATCTGTTTCTCTTTTTGTCTCTGACTGTGTCATATCTGTTTCTCTTTTTGTCTCTGACTGTGTCATTTCCGTTTCTCCTTCTCTTTTTGTCTCTGACTGTGTCATTTCTGTTTCTGCTTCTCTTTTTGTCACTGTGTCATATCTGTTTCTCTTTTTGTCTCTGACTGTGTCATATCTGTTTCTCTTTTTGTCTCTGACTGTGTCATTTCCGTTTCTCCTTCTCTTTTTGTCTCTGACTGTGTCATATCTGTTTCTCTTTTTGTCTCTGACTGTGTCATATCCGTTTCTCCTTCTCTTTTTGTCTCTGACTGTGTCATATCTGTTTCTCCTTCTCTTTTTGTCTCTGACTGTGTCATTTCCGTTTCTCCTTCTCTTTTTGTCTCTGACTGTGTCATATCTGTTTCTCCTTCTCTTTTTGTCTGTGACTGTGTCATATCTGTTTCTGCTTCTCTTTTTGTCTCT
>JAPXFY010000022.1:15949405-16014405 GCA_030674185.1 Monoplex corrugatus
ATTATCAATCTCAAAATATGTCAAAACCAGTTTTCAGGACTGTAGAATGCAAATTCCATCGTACAATCAGCTTGATGAGTCATGTGACAAAGATTCTATGAAGAATAATCGTGATGAGGACAAGGAACAGAATCAGAACAGAAATGGTAGAAGAACAGTGTGGATTTGATGAAGGGAAAGGAAGTATTAATGCCATGTACATCTTAAGAACTCTCATAGAAAGATGAATTGAGTTGAATATGGAGTAATATTTACGTTTAGTTGATTATATAGAGCTTTTGATCAGATAGACACAAAGAATCGATCAACCAACTGGAAAAGCTTACTATTGATGGAAAAGATCTAGGAATAAAAAGGAATATGTATTGGGAACAAACAGCAGCAATGAGATAAGAAAATAAGTTCTTTCCAGAATATCAAAAGAGGGGTTAGGCAGGGGTATGTTCTGTCATCAGATTTGTTTCATTTTACAGCTAAACCATCACGAAAAACTTAGGAGAATGTCCGGGGATAAAGGAAAATTGGAGGAAAAATGATAAACAGTTCCATATACTGTAACGTCAAAATGTATTAGGTATACAATGTCAGAATGACATCTGCATGCACCAACATCAGAGTGAAGTCTGTATACATGAACATCAAAATGTATTCCGTATACTCTAACGCAGAATGAATTCTGTGCACACTGCACATCAGAATGAAACAGTTCTGAATGCACTAACGTCGCAAATGCCATATGATGGAAGAACTCTCAAAATTATCTGGTGTAAACCATGTGTACGTGTCTGTGCATAAATCCCAAGAGTTGGCAAGATCATGAGATTCTGCCTCACAAGGGATAAGATTAGGTTTGGTGGGATTTTTCCAGCACTTGAACCTGGAACCTCTGGAACAGATTGCAGTGTACATCTTCTGGAGGCTTGAAGTTTATAACGTATAAAGGTATAATAGATCGACTCCTTATTGCTAGCTCACGACTGTGCTTTTCCATTCCAGGACTATTACTTTAATATATTTTGATACCCTGTATTACAATGATACCCTGTATTACAATAGTCCTGATTGTGTTTGTTTAGGTGGAGCAGCTGGTGGAAGAAGTTCAAAAACTGCAGAGCACCCTGAAAAAAATACACGAGTCCACGACAGCACAGGTGTGTGGCATTTTCTTTGGTATATTGCTTGTAGCGTTTTCACTTTCTCGGATGCATGTATGCATGTCGTTTTGCCCATACTGTGCAGGCCATGTGTTTCTGTGCAGTTTGAATACTCTCGTCTTTTGTGGTCATTCATGCTGGATGTTTTCTTTTGCCATAAACCCCTGGACACTGACATGACTAACATGATCTGTAACGTGTGTAGTTGATGTTCAGCATGCCTATACACGCAAAGGGGCTTTAGGCACTAATGGGTGTGCATGTATGTTGGCCTGGAAGGTAGGAAAATGTTCCACCCTTTACCCACCAGGTGGGAGGTAACCAAGTAGGATCGAACTCAGACCTTCCGACTAGAAGTCTGACTTTTCCCCACTTGTCTACTTTGCCTGTCTTTGATGTTGGAAGTTCATGGGTGTTTGCACAGGCTCATGAAATCTAGACTGATGCAACAGATTTAGGAGGAATGTATGTGAAACTGTTTGAGTGTGATGACTACTTTCTGAGCAGAATCCAAATTTTGTGGGCTAAGTTGCATCTGTTCCACAGATTTCCGAACACAATACCAATTCTTTGGGCTGGGTTGCGTCTGTATCCCAGACATCTTTCAGATTTTTTAGACATGCAGTTGGTATCTTTGTTGAAACTGTTTTTCCAGTATTGGAACAAAATTACAAGTGGATGGGTAAGAAAAAGGAGTTCACAGATAGATTGATTGATACAAGATCATGAGGTAGTTTGATAATGTTGGTACATAATTTGTGGATTGATGAAGACCCTCGTCCTCGTCGTGGGAGGTGGAAACAGATAATGCTGGCCAACGGGAGCACTGGTGAAGCTGCGACTGGCTTAGCAGGCCGGCAGTGGATAAACAAATTGCTCAAGAAAATACAAGGAGATACAAATGGACTGATTACAACGGAAAACGACGCGGCGAGAAAATGGACAACGATTAAACGCCCTCAGAGCTCACGAGATGTCCCTTCTCCAGGCCACCCGCCTTGCTGCTGACAGACGACTGTATCTCCCCGCGACGCCCACCGTACAAGCGGAAGGAAAAAGTAAAAGTAAAGTAAGATGAAGGCTTGGAATGTGGGTACAGAAATGTTTTGCTCGTGTGAAAAACGAACATAGGATGGTGGGGTGGGTGGGAAAATATTTAAGAAGTAAAGGATTGCAGAATGGATAGAGAAAGATGAATGGAAAATTGAGAGGTGGATAGATAAGTGGGATGAAGGAATGAGAAATGGACCAGTGAATGGGCAATATTGGTGGTTGTGATCATGTGATAGCAACATTTACAGGACATTTTATGAGGCAAGAGAAATTACAGCACCTGGTCACAACAAGAAAGCTGGAGGGAAAGTGAGCACCAGGTAAACCCCAGGAAGAAAATACTGGATGGATTAGCAGAGTGGCTGAGGACAGAGAGGGTGGGAGATGTACTTGCAGCAACAAGGGATAGATTCGTATGGAGGGTCGTGATTGCCAATACCATGTGGCAGGGCAGATGATGATGATGATATTGTGATTGATGGCCGTATTTCTTTCGAACAGAAAAAAGAAAGATAAGACATTTGTGAGTAAATGACAGCCAGGTGTGATAATAGATAAATCCTAGATACCTATATGAAAGACTGGTGGATGACAGCTAAAAGTAGCTGGGTACATACTGAATGGCTTGATGAAAAGTAGGTTTCTAGTTATGTTGGTTGAGCATCGGATTTGCACGCCAGTGGTTGTGGGTTCAAATCTTGGATGCACTACATTGGTAAGTATATTTGTTGCCAATTTCAGCGTAATTGTTGTTCTTGTGATATCGTATAGGATTAGGTAATGCTCCTTTTCCATAATTTGTTAGACTGTTCATCCGTGTTAGTCATATCACTGGAGGTGGGTGCTGATGTTAGACTAAGTCATGTGGGTATAACTCTGACAGATCAGTGGTAGATGGATATATGGCAGATATGTACATGGCTGATAAATTTCTGTGTTCTGTTTTTCAGGTGTCAAGACTGGAAGAAGAGGTGAGACGTAAAAAACGAGGCACTGGCCATACTAGAGGAGAAGGTGTGCTCCCGCCAAGACTATGAGGAAATCCGTCGTGAACTGGCGTATGTATCTTTATCATCTTTACTGTATGTCTGAATCGGAGTGTTTGCATTCGTCTCATATTCTTCTGTTTTTGTTTGATGTAAAGGAAAGGTCAGGCTAACCCGTAACCCTGAGATCATGTGGAATGCAAGCAATAGATATGCCAAAGTTTTTGTTGTTGTTGGGTTTTTTTTTTTATTATTGAAGGGGCTAGCATTATGAGGTCAGTACATTTTTTTTCTTCATCACTGCTTTACCTTTCCCACCCCAAACAGAGTCAGGTACTTGTTCACAGCTGGGTGGACTGGAGGCCACACAGAGAGTTTTACTTTGGCTTGTTTCTATTTGTTTTTGTAGCGCTTGTTGAAAGAGGCGTTGGGTAAGCATGGGGATGTAAGTTTGCATGTGAGTATGCATGTGTGTGTTGTGTATTTGTGGGTATACACTTAAGATATCTTTTATGAAACGGAGCGTGTGTGTGTGTGCACATGCATGCATGCCTGTGTGTGCTCGCGCGCACATGGTGTGTGCACGTGCGTGCAAATCCTGGTCAGACAAGATGAGTCAGCGATAGTCCTATCCTTATATTCATATGCATTGTGTTTGTGTGTACGGGTCCATTTCTACATGCACACAACTTGATGAAAAAAACACTAGATGACACCACCATTGTCAACAGGCATGAATATGTCAACAGGATGCTCAAGTCTCTGGAGTTTCCGGAATGTGCTGCAAGTGAAGGACAGGAGAAGGGCAAAGGGAGATCACTGGAGGTCCTTCTGCTGGAGAAGAACAAGTCACTGGAGAACGAGAATACACAGCTCAAGGTGTCCTGTGCCAGCCTCACAGGTAAGTCAGCACAGGCCCCTTACCTTGGGGTGAGGGTAACATGGATAGATATTGGGTAATGAGTACTCATGCAGACAAGAGTCATTATTCATCTTTTCATTACCTCACTCTATCCATCAGCTTCCTACAGAAAGCTGATGGATAGTAGGGACCAAACAGGGTTAAACAGATGGATGAATGAAAGGTGGAACATGGTGATGTGCCCATAGTAGAGCATGGCAGTTGTTCCTTTTAGAAATTGTTCAAGAGAGATTTATCGCACTCAGAACTATCCCTGAGTTTGTAACCAAAGTTAAATGGCCACTCACATTGCTCATGATAATAAATGATCAATACAAAGATGAAGAGGGCGATGTGAGGAGCAAAGGCAGATGCAAATTCAGACATGAAAAAAAAAAAAAACGAAGGAAAGAGAAAAGCCAAGACAAAGAAGAGTCAACTTCTGTGCTGTTGTCTCTTGTAGTGACCAGAAAAGAAACAGGGATCATGGCATAGATTCAGTGTCAGATGAGTATGGGGACCACAGATTGGTCAAGTCAAGGCAGATCTCATGTGGATCACGTGTGAGCCATGGATACCTACATGAAATTTTAGCCAACAACTGAGAGCTACTCTGATCAGATTAGGTACGATTTTTTGTTTGGTAAATATACTAGTTAATTAGAGATTTGAGAACTGTCCGTAAGTTGTTAACCAAATTCTCTCAGTAATGATCTGAAAAGAATCCTCAAGAATAATGTCACTGAAGATACCTCTGATGTATGCTTAACCCCATCCTCAAATTGGATTTCAAGAGGTTGCTCTTTTCTGTGCACCATATCAGTAGAAGTTGACTATTTTCAGTGTAACAGCAGGTTTGATTTATTGCTGTTGTGAGGCATTGGATATTAAATGAAACTGAACCGTGGAAATTTGGCTCCAAGTAGACATCATGGAAAAAACTGCTGGATTTACTTGACAGTACTGGGCATCATCGACCATGCTTTCTTTCATTTTTTTTTCAATGTCTTGAAAGCAGCGTCTGCGTGTGTGTGTATGTATGCATGTGTGCTTTTGTTGGCTTTGTTAAATGTTTAATTGTGAGTTTGTGGTGTGTATGTTTTGTCACTGATATATCTCTTGGTTAATCCATTTACTTGTCTTTCTTCAAAGCCTTTTCCATTATCTCTGAGACTGTCTTTGAAGTGCACACAGCATAAGAAAATTCTTGTGATAAATTATAAAAATCAAAGTTTTGTGTGCTTGATCTGCCTTTGTTTTTTGTTCAAACCATCTTTGGACTTGTTACTGTATTATCAGATGAACATATGTTAGATGATAATGACTTCAGCTGAGGTAGGTCTGGCAGTAGAGAAAATACGTCAGATTACAGACAGGTAAGTTCAGATGATGGCACCACCAGTATGAACCAGGTAAGTTCTTTCTTTGGAAAAGGGGCACGTTCCAGGGAAGGGTAAGTATGTATGGCTTAAGAGCGTACAATGATGTTATCCTTCAATGTGTTTTGATGATGTGTACTGGTATAGAAGAGAGAGAGAGAGTGAAAGTTTACAACTGAAACAGTAATACAACACATTCTAGCTGAAATTACGTGGGTTTCCAGCCAGAATGGGGCATTTGCAGACTTCATTCCTTTGAGATGCACTATTTTGGCCAGTAACCCTTGATTAGTATAGCTGTGTACGAATGTTCAATTATCAATGGTGCAGCTTTACAAAGAAATTGGTTAACATGAATGTATGTGTATATGTGATATGTATTAATTCATATAAATATTCATTTTTCTGAATATATTTTACATGTCAGACTCATTAAGAATGTGGGGCATGTTCTTTTAGTTTCTGTGGGGCATTTCATTGTTGTAGTATTGAGGGGATATATTCTTTTACGTTTTTGTGGGCATATGAATTGGTTCAATTGAATTTGGTTTTTTGTTTGTTTATTTCTTTGATTGATTGATTTGTGTTGTTTTTTTCCTTTAAGAGGGTTGAATTGGGAATCGTAATGTTTTATAGTTTTTGAGAACTGTATGTTTAGATATAGATGAATATAGCTGTGGGACTTTTTGCGTTCTTTTTTCGTGGGCTGTATTCTTTCATTTTATATAGGACAGAACTAATTTGCATTTGTGGGAAATACCTTTTGTTTAGATGTATCCTTTGGTATTGCATGGGACATTATCAAATATGCATTACTAGGTTTATGTTCTCATGTGGGATGCATTCCTTCATTCAGTTTCTGTGGGCTGTAGTCGAGTCTTGGTTTGATGTAGTTGTAGACCTCCCCTGTCAACCTGTTAGTCTCCCTTAGTCACTTTCCTGTGTGGGCATTGTATCCAGGTCATGAATAAATGGTTTGTGTTACTGTTGCCTGCGGTCACATGTCATTGAACTCCTGAAGGACAAGTCGACCAGCACATTGTGCTCGCAAGAAAGGTGTCAGATGCCTGGCGTGTTAGCCACAGACGACATTCAGATCTCTGTGGCTTATAACTCAGTTGATCATAGAAGCCATCTCGGAGCCCAAAACTGGTTCAGAAATTTGTAATGAAAATTGACCTTTTGCGCAGACAATAAACAAGAACATATCATGATCTATAATATGCAGTTGGAAAATATCTTTTGAGGAAGAGAGGAAAATGAATCCCTCTGTGATGCTTGATATCAAGATCATTGAAATGTCCAGGATACTAACTATGCTGTCTCTGATTTTTTTTACAAATGAATAATCTGCTATCCAGAATAGATAAAATCAGGACAATTAAGATGCCGAGAGTGATCATTCAGGTGTGAGGACTGTTGATGCTGTCCGTTTAGAATTGGAAACTATACAGATTCATTTCTATTGCCTAAAAGATGACGAAAAACTTTGTGAAATAGTTTTGTTGGTGTCGTAACTCAAGAGCAGCAAAAGAAAGAACATAAAACAGGACTTGTCCACTATATGTAGAATTTGTAAACAGTGCTGACAATCGAATAACAAAATATGTTGGTCACTGGCAGCATGATGCCCAGTTCGAAAGTACCTTGGAGATAAAAGGAGACATTTTGTAAACTGTTCTCAAGAGGAAACAAAAATTTGTTTTGACCCAGAAACGGTGTCATTGTCAGTACTGTGTAAAGCTCAGCCGACTGTGCAAAACTGTATCAGGACTGTAGCTATCTCAAAACACACAACACCTCGACCTTGACAAAAAATAAACTCTTGGAAAAGAAAATACAGCGCACATATCGCTCACATAATGTAAGAATATGCCCATGGTGCTGACAGTTCCGCCCAGTATATCACCAGTGAATTTAAAGCCGTTTGAATGGAGAGAGTGCAAAAATTAAGTTTGAATCGTGCAGTATATGTGGAAAAAGTGGAGAGTATTGGCTTTGTCCAGGTTTGTCTTTGTAAAAATCTTGCAGAGGCAGAGTTGATGGAAAACTTCAACTAGCAGTGCCACTCAGTTGTCCTTCCTAAACAATAGACAAGCTGTAGAATGAACTGTGTATATAGTGGTCTTATCAAGTATGGCATTCTCCTGTGTATGACGGCCCCACTTGGCATACATACTGGATCTAGTGTCAGTGTCCAGTCCACGAGCAAATGATTGTCGTTTGTCTCTGTCATTTAAGACAAAGATTGTATTTGTTGTTGCCATTCAAATCCGTGGGATAATATTAATGTTTGGGACAGATTTGGATATCTCTTGATCAGTGTTTTCGCAGAAGTACTGCCTGTCTTTGCCAGACAGTCTGCCGGTTCATTTCTGTAAATGCCTCAGTAACTATAAGATCACTGCATTCTTACTGGCATAATGAAAAAGAACTCAAGATGACACCCTGTGGGTGTAATGAGTGAAAGCAGAGGACAAGTCTCCCACACTCGTGAATCCATCAGTGGATATTTTCGGAAGAGAAATGAGACAAGAGAGGAAAATCAAAATGGTAAAGAGAACTACATCTCGTCAAGAAGTCTAGTGACTTGGTTATTGCCCAAGAAACAGGCCTAAATGGTTTCAGTAGGTGCTACGAAAGGACTTACCTTACCCAAAGACCAGCCATCTACCGTGCTACGAGTTTGTCAGATGGAATGACCATCAATCCCATAAAATGGTGGCTAATGCACTTGTGGAGGTGGAGTGAAGATTGTTCATAAGCAGAACAAAAGTTAAAAATATTTCAGTTTTGTCAGTTGGAAAGGGATTGCGTATGTCCATAGAAAAACCAGGCTGTATAAACTCAAAAGTTGTTAGGTGGTGTTAGATGGACAGAGATTATCTTTGCATGTTGGAAATCTGCATGAAATCTCCTTGACCAAACATTTGCTGGTGTCTTGGAATAAGCAGGAATAAGATTTACCCTCAGGAAAACCAGACTGGTGATGGTGACGTCTTAAATTGACAGATGTGGATTGAGCAGTCTCCTTTCAGCTTTTGTGAGTTCAGCTGTGACTTATGAGTTTGTTGTATCAGCTGTTGGCTTGTACTGAGCTTAAGACTACATGATTCCTCCTACTCCCTCCCCTAACCCCCCCCCCCCCCCCAAGGTAGGTGTTGTGGGATAGGACCAAGGTTTGCTCATGAAAACGAATTCTTGAAGGTCAGTGTAGTATGTATTACGAGAGTGGACGGATCAGATTTACCCAAAGAAAAACAGATAACAAAACCTGGGGTGTCTTGGGAGGAGGCAGGTTTGCCTTGGGGAAAACATACAAAGGCCTATTGGTGCTGTTGGAGAGGACTAAGTTTGTCCACAGGAAAATTGACAACACAACTCCAATAGGTACTGTTGGAGAGGACTAAATTTGCCCACAGGAAAATTGACAACACAACCCCAATAGGTACTGTTGGAGAGGACTAAATTTGTCCACAGGAAAATTGACAACACAACCTCAATAGGTACTGTTGGATAGGACTAAATTTGTCCACAGGAAAATTGACAACACAACCCCAATAGGTACTGTTGGAGAGTACTAAATTTGTCCACAGAAAAATTGACAACACAACCTCAATAGGTACTGTTGGAGGGGACTAAATTTGTCCACAGGAAAATTGACAACACAACCCCAATAGGTACTGTTGGATAAGACTAAATTTGTCCACAGGAAAATTGACAACACAACCTCAATAGGTACTGTTGGAGAGTACTAAATTTGTCCACAGGAAAATTGACAACACAACCTCAATAGGTACTGTTGGATAAGACTAAATTTGTCCACAGGAAAATTGACAACACAACCTCAGTAGGTACTGTTGGAGGGGACTAAATTTGTCCACAGGAAAATTGACACCACAACCTCAATAGGTACTGTTGGATAGGACTAAATTTGTCCACAGGAACATAGACAACACAAGCCCTGTAGGTGCTGTTGGAGAGGACTAAATATGTCCACAGGAACATAGACAACACAAGCCCTGTAGGTGCTGTTGGAGAGGCCTGAATTTGTTCACAGGAAAATACACAACACAACTTCAGTAGGTACTGTTGGATAGGACTCACTTTGTTCACAGGAAAATAGAAAACACAACCCCTGTAGGTGCTGTTAGATAGGACGAAGTTTGTTCACAGGAAAACTGACAACACAACCCCAGTAGGTAACTGTTAGATAGGACTCAGTTTGTTCACAGGAAAATAGAAAACAAAGGCCAGTTGGTGCTGTTGGAGAGGACTAAATTTGTCCACAGGAAAATAGACAACACAACCCGTGTTGGTGCTGTTGGATAGGACTAAGTTTGTTCACAGGAACATAGACAACACAATCCCTGTAGGTGCTGTTGGAGAGGACTAAGTTTGTCCACAGGAAAATAGACAACCCCAGTAGGTGCTGTTGGATAGGACTAAGTTTGTTCACAGGAACATAGACAACACAATCCCTGTAGGTGCTGTTGGAGAGGACTAAGGACAACACAATCCCTGTAGGTGCTGTTGGAGAGGACTAAGTTTGTTCACAGGAAAATAGAAAACAAAGGCCAGTAGGTGCTGTTGGAGAGGACTAAATTTGTCCACAGGAAAATAGACAACACAACCGCTGTAGGTAACTGTTGGAGAGGACTAAGTTTGTTCACGGGAAAATAGACAACACAACCCCAGTAGGTGCTGTTGGATAGGACTAAGTTTGTTCACAGGAACATAGACAACACAACCCCAGTAGGTAACTGTTAGATAGGACTCAGTTTGTTCACAGGAAAATAGACAACACAACCCCAGTAGGTAACTGTTAGATAGGACTAAGTTTGTCCACAGGAAAATAGACAACACAACCCAGTAGGTAACTGTTAGATAGGACTAAGTTTGTCCACAGGAAAATAGACAACACAACCCCTGTAGGTAACTGTTGGAGAGGACTCAGTTTGTTCACAGGAAAATAGACAATACAACTCCAGTGGGTAACTGTTAGATAGGACTCTGTTCACAGGAAAATAGAAAAAAAAGGCCAGTAGGTGCTGTTGGAGAGGACTAAATTTGTCCACAGGAAAATAGACAACACAACCCAGTTGGTGCTGTTGGATAGGACTAAGTTTGTTCACAGGAACATAGACAACACAATCCCTGTAGGTGCTGTTGAGAGGACTAAGTTTGTTCACAGGAAAATAGACAACACAATCCCTGTAGGTGCTGTTGGAGAGGACTAAGTTTGTTCACAGGAAAATAGACAACACAATCCCTGTAGGTCTGTTGGAGAGGACTAAGTTTGTTCACAGGAAAATAGAAAACAAAGGCCAGTAGGTGCTGTTGGAGAGGACTAAATTTGTCCACAAGAAAATAGACAACCCCAGTAGGTGCTGTTGGAGAGACTAAGTTTGTTCACAGGAAAATAGACAACACAATCCCAGTAGGTGCTGTTGGAGAGGACTAAGTTTGTTCACAGGAAAATAGAAAACAAAGGCCAGTAGGTGCTGTTGGAGAGGACTAAATTTGTCCACAGGAAAATAGACAACACAACCCGTGTTGGTGCTGATGGATAGGACTAAGTTTGTTCACAGGAACATAGACAATACAATTCCTGTAGGTGCTGTTGGAGAGGACTAAGTTTGTTCACAGGAAAATAGAAAACAAAAGCCAGTTGGTGCTGTTGGAGAGGACTAAATTTGTCCACAGGAAAATAGACAACCCAGTAGGTGCTGTTGGAGAGGACTAAGTTTGTTCACAGGAAAATAGACAACACAATCCCTGTAGGTGCTGTTGAAAAGGACAAGGTTTGCCCACAGGAAAGTAGATAATAGAAGGCCCCATAGGTACTGTTGAGAAGACTAACGTTTGCCCACAGGAAAATATTAAAAGGCTTGTAGGTATGTTACAAGGACCAAATATGCCCACAGGAAAATAGATAAAAGTCCAGTAGGCACTGTTGGAGAGGACTAAGTTTGCCCATGGGAAAATAAATAATGTCCAGTAGGCACTGTTGGAGAGGACTAAGTTTGCCCATGGAAAATAAAATAATGTCCAGTAGGTACTGTTGGAGAGGACTAAGTTTGCCCATGGGAAAATAATGTCCAGTAGGTACTGTTGGAGAGGACTAAGTTTGCCCATGGGAAAATAAATAATGTCCAGTAGGCACTGTTGGAGAGGACTAAGTTTGCCCATGGGAAAATAAATAATGTCCAGTAGGTACTGTTGGAGAGGACTAAGTTTGCCCATGGAAAATCAATAATGTCCAGTAGGCACTGTTGGAGAGGACTAAGTTTGCCCATGAGAAAATAAATAATGCCCAGTAGGTACTGTTGGAGAGGACTAAGTTTGCCCATGGGAAAATAAATAATGTCCAGTAGGTACTGTTGGAGAGGACTAAGTTTGCACATGGGAAAATCAATAATGTCCAGTAGGCACTGTTGGAGAGGACTAAGTTTGCCCATGGGAAAATCAATAATGTCCAGTAGGCACTGTTGGAGAGGACTGTTTGCCCATGGGAAAATAAATAATGTCCAGTAGATACTGTTGGAGAGGACTAAGTTTGCCCCATGGGAAAATAATGTCCAGTAGGTACTGTTGGAGAGGACTAAGTTTGCCCATGGGAAAATAAATAATGTCCAGTAGGTACTGTTGGAGAGGACTAAGTTTGCCCATGGGAAAATAAATAATGTCCAGTAGGTACTTTGGAGAGGACTAAGTTTGCCCATGGGAAAATAATAATGTCCAGTAGGCACTATTGGAGAGGACTAAGTTTGCCCATGGGAAAATAAATAATGTCCAGTAGGTACTGTTGGAGAGGCTAAGTTTGCCCATGGGAAAATAAATAATGTCCAGTAGGTACTGTTGGAGAGGACCAAGTTTCCCAACAGGAAAATAATTAAAGGCCAATAGGTATTGTTGGAGAGGTCCAAGTGTGCCCACAGGAAGATAGATAACAAAAGGCTCATAGATACTGTTGGGGAGGACTACGTTCGCCCACAAGAAAATAGCAAAAGGTCAGTAGGTACTGTTGGAGAGGACCAAGTTTGCCCACAAGAAAAAGACAGGAGATGTCCTAGGTATTGTTAGAGAGAACTAAGTTTTCCCACATGAAAATAAATAAGAAAAGGCCAGTAGGTTGGCGTGCTGGACAGGACCAAGTTTGCCCACAGGAGACTAGATAATAGATGTCCTAGATACTGTTAGAGAGGACTGAATTTGCCCACAGGAAAGTAGATAACAGAAGGCCTGTTGGTACTGTTAGAGAGGACTGGATTTGCCCACAAGAAAATAGATAGCAAAAGTGCAGTAAATACTGTTGGAGAGGACGTTTGCCCACAAGAACATAGAGAACAAAATTAATGTCCTAAGTACTGCTGGATAGGACTTATCGTGCCCACAAGAATGCACATCACAGAATACTAGTAGGCATCGAGGGATTGGATGGATATCGAAATTACCTACAAGAAAAGAAATTTTAAAAAGCATGGACATGTTTTGGCAAAGAGTCAGGTTAGGTTATTAGCAGATGGAGTACAAAACGCCTGTAGGTGTGGGAATGGCTAGGGTGCTAAGTTGACCTGTTGGTCAGCCAGTGAAGAAGGCTTTGAAGAGTGACATGCATTTCACACCTTTCTTGCAGGCCCTGCTTCGGCTGAGTCAGCCCAACCCTCCTCCTCCATCTCCCCCATCCCTAGCAGTGCCAGTGCCAGTGACACACCCACCAACACTTTCGCACAGGCGGTGGGCGAGGAATTAGTGCAGAACTACCGCCCTCGAAGCTCGTCCCGCTCCACCACTCCCGCCACCTCCACCATCCGCAGTCCTCCTGAAACCCCTACCTCTTTCAGCAACCGCTCCCTCACTCCTACGTCAACGTCTGTGGCGGCGGCAGCGGCTGCTGCTGTTGCCGCTTCAATGTCTATGGTGGGTCCAAGAAATGTTCCCATGCTGCCACCCTCCTCGTTTTACGGGTATGCGGGCCTCCCCCCACTTTTCCACCAAGCGTTCATGCCACTGAATATGGTGAAGACCGAGATGAACATGGCTGGTGGGTTGGACACCAATACTGTAGCGAAAAACGTGCGTGAACTGTTGGCTATGCATAATATAGGGCAGAGACTTTTTGCCAAAATGGTGCTGGGTCTCTCGCAGGGCACAGTCAGCGAGTTGTTGTCCAAGCCCAAAACGTGGGACAAGTTGACGGAGAAAGGGCGCGAGTCTTACAGGAAAATGCACTCATGGGCCAACAATGTTGACGAAATCATGAAGCTCAAAGCTATGTCACCGAAAAAAAGTAAGTTATGTTTATTCATCTCTTCTCTTTTTCTTTGTCCCCCTCTCCTTTCTTTTTCTGTGCTCCTGTTTGGTTTTTACGAGTTTTGTGTAATTTGTGTAATTTGCGCCAGAATGCAGTATTACTAAAGGAGAAAAAAAAAAAGGTAGATCACATCAATGTAGCAGGAAGCACTCAAAGCTTTATTGATCTTCAGATTAAAATTTTGTCGTTAAATTTTAGATGTTACTGTTTCGTATTGTGCTAGATCTGTATTGCTTCATGGTTTCCTGAAAGAATAGGAAAGATTAATTTTGAATGAACCGTATACAGCCAGTATTACCAGTAATATTAAAAGGAAAGCTGTAAAGCAGTGGTGAGGGGCATCGTTTACTTCGCTCAGTATAGTCATGTGACAGAAAACCAGCTTACAAATGACTAAATCATGTGACAGATATGGCAGCACCTTTGGCCAACAGTCACAAAGATGACACTGTTACAGAAGAGCGAATCATCAACATCCTGAATGAAGCGCAGCAAGCAATGCATGCCAAGAAAGCTGCTGAACAGGTATGGTCGTCAACTTGTCTGTTGGTGTCATTGTCTATTTAATTCATCCCCCCCCCCCCCCCCAAAAAAAAAAAGTCATTTGCAAAGACGAGTAAATACAGGTAAGACGTGGTCAGCCCCAAGAGGAGGACACCAGGGTTGTCTGCCTTTCAGTGGTAAGAACAAAACACACTCACTCACTCACACACACACACACACACACACACACACACACACACACACACACACACACACACACACACACACACACACACACACACACACACACACACACACACACACACACACACACTCACACACACTCACACACACTCACACACACACACACACACACTCTCTGTCTCTCTCTGTCCCTGTCTGTCTGTCTCTCTCTCTCTCTCTCTCTCTCTCACACACACAAACACACACACACACACACACACACACACACACACACACACACACACACACACACACACTTTTCTGACCAGATTGAATTAATCTTAAGACTGACAGATAACTCTTGAAGGGTCATCTAGGACCTAAAGACTGACACAGGGCATTGTGGGAAGGTCATCTAGGACCTAAAGACTGACACAGAACACTCTCAGAGGGTCATTTAGGACCTAACAACTGACACAGAAAGCTCTCAGAGGGTCATCTAGGACCTGAAGACTAACAGGGCATTGTGGGAGGGTAATCTAGGACCTAAATACTGACATAGGGCATGCTCAGAGGGTCATATAGAACCTAAAGACTGACACAGTGCACTCTAGGAGGGTCATATAGAACCTAAAGACCGACACAGGGCACTCTTGGAGGGTCATATAGAACCTAAAGACTGACACAGTGCACTCTAGAGGGTCATATAGAACCTAAAGACCGACACAGGACACCTTGGAGGGTCATATAGAACCCGAAAACTTAGAGTACTCTTAGAGGTCATCTAGGACATAAAGACTGAGACAGGACACTCTTTGAGGGTCATCTAGGACTAAAGACTGACACAGACACTCTGGGAGGGTCATTAGGACCTAACACACTGAACACTCTGGGAGGGTCATCTAGGACAAGACTAACAGGCATTTGAGGCTAACAGGACCTAAAGCACTGACACTAGAAAAGCACTCAGGAGGGTCAATCTAGGACCTAAAGACTGACACAGGGCTAGGGAATCTAGGACCTAAAGACTGACACAGGGCACTCTGGAGGTCATCTAGGACTAAGACTGACACAGCACTCTGAGGGTCATCTAGGACCTAAAGACTGACACAGGACACTCTGGGAGGGTCATCTAGGACCTAAAGACTGACACAGGACACTCTGAGGGTCATCTAGGACCTAAAGACTGACACAGGACACTCTGGGAGGGTCATCTAGGCTAAAGACTGACACAGGGCACTCTGGAGGGTCATCTAGGACCTAAAGACTGACACAGGCACTCTGGGAGGGTCATCTAGGACCTAAAGACTGACACAGGACACTCTGGGAGGGTCATCTAGGACCTAAAGACTGACACAGGACACTCTGGGAGGGTCATCTAGGAGCTAAAGACTGACACAGGCACTCTGGAGGGTCAACTAGGACCTAAAGACTGACACAGGCACTCTGGGAGGGTCATCTAGGACCTAAAGACTGACACAGGGCACTCGTCAGAGGGTCATCTAGGACCTAAAGACTGACACAGGCACTCTGGGAGGGTCATCTAGGACCTAAAGACTGACACAGGGCACTCTGGGAGGGTCATCTAGGACCTAAAGACTGACACAGGGCACTCTGGGAGGGTCAACTAGGACCTAAAGACTGACACAGGCACTCTGGGAGGGTCATCTAGGACCTAAAGACTGACACAGGCACTCTGGGAGGGTCATCTAGGACCTAAAGACTGACACAGGGCACTCTCAGAGGGTCATTAGGACCTAAAGACTGACACAGGGCACTCTGGGAGGGTCATCTAGGACCTAAAGACTGACACAGGGCACTCTGGAGGGTCATCTAGGACCTAAAACTGACACTGGCACTCTGGGAGGGTCATCTAGGACCTAAAGACTGACACAGGAACTCTGAGGGTCATCTAGGACCTAAAGACTGACACAGGCACTCTGGGAGGGTCATCTAGGCCTAAAGACTGACAGGGCACTCAGAGGTCATCTAGGACCTAAAGACTGACACAGGGCACTCGGGAGGGTCATCTGGCCTAAAGACTGACACAGGGCACTCTCAGAGGGTCATTAGGACCTAAGACTGACACAGGGCACTCTGGGAGGGTCATCTAGGACCTAATGACTAACGCAGGGCACCTCTGGGGGTCATCGTAGGACCTAAAGACTGACACACTGGCACTCTGAGCTCATCTGGCCTAAAGATGACTAAGGCACTCTCAGATGATCATCTTGGACCTAAATACCAGCTCAGAGTACTTTAGGTAGACCCTCCCAGAGTGCTGTATGTCAAGGTTTTAAATCCCAGATGATCCTATCCAGAGTCTTCTGTGTAGTCTTAGGTTGTAGATGACATCCACATCGTTATCCTGCAGTTTCTGCCTCCCAGGTTTTCTGTTTGGTTTCTGTTGTTACAAACCTGACTGGTAAATCTGCCTCATGAAAGGTCTTTTTGTGTTTATGTGTGCTTTTTTGTTGTTGTTCTTTTTGATTGTCATTTTGCAAGGTCGACAACTCTTGTTTTCTGTCTCTTTGGGATGAATACCTCCCCTGCACTTACTCTTCTTATTGCGTTGTGTTTTGCTGCAGTGTGTGTGTGTGTGTGTGTGTGTGTGTGTGTGTGTGTGTGTGTGTGTGTGTGTGTGTGTGTGTGTGGGGGTGTGTGTGTGTGTGTGTAGATATGATGAACACGTTCAGGCATGTGTGTGGGTTTTCAACAGTTTTTTTGTTTTTTGTTTTGTTTTGTTTTTTTGCAATGAAACGTTTGATAAGACACGTAAGGTTGTTCTTGTAGCTAGGTTATTTTAATTGTGTAATTTTTCTCATTTATAACATTAACATCTGTGTGTGTGTCTCTTTAAATGTGATTTTTTTTTGTGGATATATTATCCAAGGACTACACCTCTGGTATCACGATTTTTTTTTTCTATTAAGCGCTCACAATGCATGCTGTACACAGAATGCCAGTCGGTCATCATCTCATCCAAAACTATGACTAGGATTACAGGCGATGACGGTGTGCCATGTCAGTTCATTACCCCCCTGACTCCTTCACTCTATCCGCCAGCTTCCTGCATTGTCAGCCACGACAGCCAAGTAAAAACTTAACCCTTTCCCTCCCTCACCCTATCCACTCGCTTCCTGCAGGAAGCTGGTAGATAGGTGAGGGAGTGAAAGGGTTAAGTTTTTGCAGCTTATGGACAGGCTGCTGGAGTGAAAGGGTTAAGAATGCCAGCAGTGCAGAGGCTTGTTTTCCATTACTCATTGTCCTTATGTAATCCAACTCTCATGTCCTGTAGACACAGCTTATCATTGGTTCTTTTGCACGAATTTCACAAAGATTGGTTTTGGTCATCATTTTGATCTCTAGTGGGGTGGGGGGTATTGAGTGATGTCAGATTTTTCAAAGACTGTTTGGTTCTAATGGTATGAGTTAGAAGGTGTGTCAGTCCTTTTGTAAGAGTGCAGATAGGTAAGAACTGTGTTGTTAAAGGTCGCTGTATATGTGTGTGTGTGTGTGTGTGTGTGTGTGTTTTGTGTGTGTGTGTGTGTGTGTGTGTGTGTGTGTGTGTGTAGCAGGAGGTGAGCAATGCCATGGTGTCCACCATGTACCAGATGGAGATGAACCATCATCGCTTGATGCGCACCAACTCTCACCCCATCATGTCCCCATCCCCTCTCTCCCCCACCGCCTGCTCCCCACACATCAACAACAGCAGCAGCCAGAACCACCACCTCAACCACTCCCGCAAAACAAAGCGGGACCTGGACTCGCAGTCACTTCGGTCCAGCCTTGAACGTGAACAGCGTGAATCAGGGGAAAGCCCGGACGAGATGGTGACACGTATTTTACGGCAGGAGCTGGAGAGGCTGAAGAGAGATGCCGACATGACCGGCAATGCAACTGCCAGCACCAGTTACCAGAAACGTTTGGAAGAGTTGGATAAGAGCAGTCACGTGCGGGTGGATGGTGCTCTGACTTCGCCGCACAACTATCACACCACCACCACCACAACAACAACCACCACCTCCAACACCATCACCACAACGGTATGGCTGTCAAGTGTGAGCCTGCGGATAGTACCTGTGATGACCTAGCCTCACAGATGTACCTTGCTGGCCCTATGGATCTCAGCAAGCCCCAGCGTTCTTCCACTCCCACCTCCTCCTCCTCGCCCATGGAACGGCCGGTGGGAGGGAGTGGGGCCCGACCCCCCAGTGCCTTCTGTCCCGTGCAGCCTCGTATGAACGGTCATGACAGTGGGGGAGAAAGTCCCCTTTCCCAGACGCCCAGGACCCCAGTCTCGGGTCTGCCGGAGACCATGTCCCCGCTTCAGCGTATGCAGAGCATCGCCAACTCCCTGACCTCTCGACCTCACCTGGGCGTGTCCGGCAGCAAGCCATTACGCTGTGTCCTTCCTCCCATCACACAGGAGCAGTTTGACCAATACAGCAGCATCCACACTGAAGAACTGGTGAAGAAGGTGAAGGACACCCTGAGTCAGTATTCCATCAGTCAGCGTCTTTTCGGGGAGAGTGTCCTGGGCCTGTCCCAGGGCTCTGTCTCTGACCTCCTTGCCCGACCCAAACCTGGAACATGCTCACACAGAAGGGAAGGAACCCTTCATCCGCATGCAGATCTTCCTGAATGATACGGAAGCCGTTCCGAAACTGGTGCAGTCCCAGTACCGCATCCCCCCTGACAAACTGATGCGCAACAGTTCACGCAGCGATGGAGGTATGTAAACTGTTCTTTTTTCAGTTTTTTGTGTGTGTGTATGTGTTTAAAAGTTTAGTGTTTATGATTTCTTTTTTGTCAGAGTAGAATTGTTTTTATCTGGTGTTTGATTTTTGCATGAGTAGTGTAGACATAGTGGAATCCTTGGTGTGAGTTTGAAAAATAATGACGCATTTCTTCTGTCTTTTTCCTGTGTCTGTAGTCAGCTCCTTTTTGTCTTGGTATTGTGTTAGTGTGACCCAGTAGCCAAACTGTTTGTATTCTGGTCTCTGGTCGTTTTGTTACAGCTTATCTTGTGTATGGGAAAAAATATGTAGAACATTTTTAAAGTATTTGTAGTGGTGGTGATTGAATTGGATGAAAAGCCTTCACAGAAGATATAATGTAAAGTGATCTATCAGATTATTTATTATACAATAACAGTCGTGCTGTAAAGTGGTCTGATTAGTTGGAAATGTGTAGAAATGTTGTAGATTAATCAGTTCATTTGTCAAATATAAGGATATGTTTCATAAGGGTTAGATTGATTATAATTTAATGCAAACCTTATGAAACAAAATATGCGTGTATATCATAGAGTCATTAGATCAGTTTATGGCTTTTAGAACAGTAATGTTGTCGAATCATTAAACTAGCTGTAAACTTCAAGATTGACTTGTCGACTGGCCTTGACCGTCAGTTGTACATCTTAATACTAGACATGTTAAGTGATTGTAATCAGTTTAAAACCCAAAATAAGCCATCCGAGTTATTGATGGCTGATCCTATTCTAAAACCCAGTTATCATGCATTATCTAATTGTGTCCAAGGGTAGATGTTTTGTTTTTTAATATGTATACTGAGAAAATTTTTAGAAAAAATGAAGAAATATTACACCAACGAAATGAGCAGATTTTCTTTTTGTAACAATGTTATACGCTAAATTTGAACCTGATTGTCATATATCTTTTTTGAAATGTTCCCTTACCCACCCATCTACCCCCTCACACACACACACACACACACACACACACACACACACACACACACACACACACACACACACACACACACACACACACACACACACACACACACACACACACACACACACTACTGAGCTTGCCATACTCAGGAAAGAAAGAGCTGTTGGGGGAGTTTATAACTATGTAGGAGAGTTAACTTTTATAACTTGGCAGTTGACAATTGCAATGCTGAACGAAACACTGTCACTACTTTACCTGATGTTCGACCTATATCAGCATTTCTCTGGCAGTCGTGAATCATAAAACACATTGTGCATCAACAGTGCAGCCAAGAGGTTGACTAGGATCTACAGTGATCACTGGTGCCAGACTAGTTATTTATTAGACCAGTGAACTTTATTCATTCTTTGCTGTTTGATTTTGTGACAAAACTTCCATTGCCTTTACCCCTGAACTGAAGTTACATTGTTTGGTGATACATGTAGTGTAAAGTGCAGGGAATGTGTGTTGTTACTGTTGTTATTGTTGTTGTCGTTGTTGCTGTTGTGTGTTGGATGTTGTTTTGTTGGGTATCTGCATGTTCCATCTTCTGGAATTCTAGAGCTGCATACTTTCCTGTTGTCTCTACCTTAAGCCCTGTTACTGTCACTGCGCATAGTGGAAATTTGTGGGCATCTGCTGTCTTTCTGAGTAGGTCCAGTGGTGGTGAAATGTATGCTGGGAAATGAAGTTCAGACTCAAAGTCAAAATGCTGTATTACCTCTCAAATAGAAATCAGATACAGTACAGTTGCTGCCATATTGCCAGCTAGCCAGTCATGAAGCACATAAAAGTAAAATGAAATAAAAATACCCCCCCCCCCAAAAAAAAACAACAACAAAAAACAACCTGTACACCCATACTTTAGATCTATGCTCACTTGTAGTGTATCCAACCATGAGTAACTTCAGCAACAAGGATGTCACTACTCTTCAACAACACAAGTCAGTCTTGCCTTTTTGTGCCACTGGTCTTCCAACAACTGGTACATGCACCCGTGCTTCTTGTCTACAATTTTACCACACATAATTCGCACCATTTTTTGAAAATTTTCTGTGTATGTGAATAGCTTGTTCCCCAAGTAAGTGGCTATAAAGATAGGCAGATATGTGTAGCTGGTATTCTTCCGGTCTCGTCCACTCGGAAAGTTTGTATGTGAACTGATAAGCGGCTCCTGTCATGATTATTTGAATATCAATTACAAGGCATCCACATCATCTCCTGTCATGATTATGTGAATATCGGTTACAAGGCATCCACATCATCTCCTGTCATGATTATTTGAATATCAGTTACAAGGCATCCCATCATCTCCTGTCATGATTTGTGAATATTGGTTACAGCATTCACATGTTGGATACCTTAAGCAAACTAAATCCAACGCAGAGGGATGTCAGAGGGATAGGGTCTGTGTAGGTCTTTTCTGTGTCTTTTCCCATCAATTTTTAAACGAAGAAGGTAATTTCCGTTCATGACAGTTAGCCTTCGTACATATGATTTGGTTGTCGTTCTCGTTTTGGTGGCTTGAAACATGTTCAGATCTTTTATCTGAAATGCAGAGTACGTATTTCTTTTTCTTTCTTTCTTTCTTCTTTTCTTTCTGTTTAATAACCAGTCAATCGATCAATCAGGTAAATGAATAGTATGCTCCCCATTTTTGCCTGATCTTTGAAGAAAATAATTTTTGTGTCGGTATCATATTTTTGCAGCACCCTTCTTCTCTTACAAGCCAAAATTTTGTGGAAAATATGATGAGTTTCTTTGCCTTGGCTGAGTAAAGGTTCTTTAGTTTATCACAACATGCGTAAGGTTAAGTAGAGACAGGAACACCAATGACATTGTTATGTCCAGCCTATTATAATAATGCAGCAGTTATTTTCAGGTATGATAATACATTCCTAGCATCATCTACATACCCAGATTATTGAAACGTATTTCCTTTCGAATACTAAAACTTTTTAAATTACAGTTCAGCTTCCCAAGTGAACGGTAATTCTCTCTTACCACGAAAGATAGAAAGTATTTATGTTAAGTTTTGAAGTTGAAGATACCAGATGACTGGGGTATTTGACAAAGGAATGGTGACAGCTACTATAATTTCACTGATGGAGGGGAATAAACGAAGGTTTATAAAAGTGGATTCCCACGTTGTTATCTGATAGGAGTAATTAGCATGGTGGGAGTGTTTCGTTCGGAATGTGGGAGACCAAAAGGTAGAAGATGGTGTAGTATTTTTTGTAGGATTTGTGGAGGCGGTGTTGTTTGTGGCTGCAGTATAGTGTGTAGTGTGTGTGTGTGTTGGCTATCTGTTCTGTGTAGAGTCAGCTAGCACCCTGAGTGATGGTGAGCAGACAGCTAGAAGCCATGGTTACTCTACCACTTTACCTCCATCTCTCCTTCCTCCACCACCACCACCACTACCACCACCACCACTACCGATGGTACTACCACCTTCCTCCGCACCACCCCCTCTTCCTCCCCTGCCTTTTCCCGTGCCACCCTAACCTCACCACCATCCTCCTCAGGGCACTCACCCCCATCCCTACTACCACCGCTACCGCTGTCTATACCCCCCAGCACAGCTACAAGCACAGCGGGGTGAAAACGGGGCAGGGTCTTTGCCCCGCCTGTCTCCCCCAGGACTACCCCAGCAGCGGCAGTGGGGCTACTTTGCTGTCCCTTCCTCCGTGTTGGAGATGTTGGCCATGACCTCAGACTTGGAGACGCTGTCCCTGACGGCCAGGGTGAAGGACGTGCTACAGTTCCACAACTTGGGCCAGAAGCTGTTCGGAGAGGCCGTCTTGGGATTGTCGCAGGGCTCTGTGAGCGAGCTGCTGTCCAAACCCAAACCGTGGCACATGCTGTCCATCAAGGGCAGAGAACCGTTTATCAAAATGCATTTATGGCTGAGTGATGCCAGAATGTAGAGCAGCTTAAGTTCTACCAGAGTCACCTGAAAGGTAAGGGCTGCTGCTCACGCTTGCCAGCTTCATGCCTGATACCGCTGCTGCTGCTCCACTGCCCCCCTCCCCCACCCCAACAACCCCCTCCCTTCATTCACCCTGTCCGTGCCCTGCCGATGATTAATTCATATCATTCTGTATGGGAACTTCAACTGGCCTATGCATATAAATTGTATCATCAGAAATATGTAATCTGGCTTATCATGTGTAATTGAAGTAGTGGGAACTGTTTCACCACAACGCCATATACCATTCAGTGATTGGAACTAACTCGGCACAGAACCAACCCATGTTCATTTACGGATCTAGAAGCATTCTGTATCTTTGGATTTCATTCATCCAGATGTTTTTCTAATCCTTCACCGTCTGTAATCATCGCTGTTCAGGTCTGCTGCACGACAAGTAGAAATGTGTATTGAAGTTATATGCATTGTGTACTCTTTTGTCAAGTCATCTATCCCTATACCATGTAATGTCATACAATATAGTCATGCTTGAACATCATCAAGAATGCTTTATTTAACATATGCTATCCACTGTCTGCTTATGACTTGGAAGACAAAACATGCTTGCAAGCATTATGATGCGGTTTGCTCCCGGCTTTGTCATGTCATGTTTAAAACTAATAACAGTCATCACAATCGAGTTAAAGGGACTGTTGAGTCCTCTGTCAAATGTTCATTGTACTTTATATTGATTTCTTGCTAGTTAGAATGAAAACATTTAGAAAAAGGACATTTTTTTATATTCTTAAGGTTTCTTCATCTAAAAATCTTTAGTGTCTTGTCACTCTGTGAAACAAAGTATTTTCTCATCAGTAAACATGTTTGTATCAGTTTTTGTCTGTTGCTGTCCTTTTTAGAAATGAAGGAAGTTAAAGATTTCATATCTCGTTAAAAATAGACAAAAATAGACGGCAGACACCATGCATATTGTAAGAGAGACTATCAATTCCTCATGTAACCAACAACATTGAGTAAATCAATTCTGCCGACAGACTCATTAACATTTGTATCCAGCGTAGTTTTACAGAATGAACCTACGAGCCATGTTTTACCCTCCATTGTGTTGCTGCTATTGGCCTCAGTCTTCAAGTCACGGAGTTGGTTATTGATATACAGCCAGACGGACACTGTGAAAGATAACATCACCGTTTTCATGGAGACCTGGACCAGATTTGTTTGTTACATGTCCACTTTGAGCTTTTGATTTCCACTTTCATAAACTACCCACACACAGAGCTCACCAACTGGCCATCCTTAGTCATCAGTTGAAATCTGCTGATCATTTTCGTTTCTTGAAGGTGTACTATGCATCATTATGTCATTTGATTCCAGGATCTTTTGACAATGTGAATGTAAGTTCATGGGCCTAAATGATACCCATCATCAAGACAAGTAGCAGCCCGTTTTCCTGGAAGATCATCATCATTGTTCAGCCTCAGAGTTGGCCATCATCATTAGAAGTCAAGATTAGAAAATGGGCCAGCTTTCACCTGGAAATATAACACCACCACTCCCTGCCATTTCTATTGTGCCATCAGAAGTTTATCAGAATTATTCATATTGGAATTAGTCAGCAGTGGCTTATGTGTGCAGGCAGAAGCGTTTTATCTGGTCATTGTGTATAGACTTCAGTGGAATACTCTTAGAACTGTAAGAGTGACTGATTCATCCAGAACAGATGCCATATTCCAGGGCCAGAAATTTTCTAAGCTCATTTTTCATTGTTCAGGCTGGTATCTTTCATGGATACATTTTAATCTGCTGTGAAGATGTGACGTGATGAACTGTTGATCCTTTGTTGCATCACAGTGGACAACGGCGTGTTCTTCAGCATGGAAATGGGAGGAATAACATGTGAGCAAATCTAAGTGGTATTCAAAGTTTTGTTTACCTGTGAGTAGATAGCTGAGTGCAGTATGAGCTGTAAGTCATTTTCTCAATATTTTCACCATCTTATAGAGACTTCATCCTCTTCCTACCAGCTACTTTTCTACGCTCATTTGTAACCTAAAATATCTGGTGGCTTCTTGAAACGGACCCATCCCTCTCCTTGTGCGTTGGAAATGTTAAACTCTCATGTGAACTTATCAGGTCCAGGCTCCTCACCTCATCTTTGTCGTCCACTTTTTCCCTGGCTCTCCATGATCCAGTTGCTATATTTTCCTTTTGTTTCCCTGTGGTATTGGTTACTGTGTTAGAAAAATCTTGTAAATATAAGGAGGCTTCTTCACCAGATTTGTTTAGGTTCAGGGGCTTCATAGCTGAGGTCTTGGGTTTTGCATCTGTGTAAAAGTGTATATGCTTTATGCTTTATTTTGTACAAGTTTAGCAACCTGTATTGTACATTTTTCTTTATGCCTGTGTTTGTTCTTGCATGCTTTTGGTAGAAAATATCCTACTGGTGATTGATGCATACAGCCAGCGTTGTATAAAGTGGTCGTGTATTTGTGACCCATGTAAGAGTGAGAATGGGTTATTGTGATATTGGCTGTTATCCCTTTAGTGGAATTAGAGGAGTGAAGGTTTTACATGATTTTGTCTGCAGGTAACAGTAATATTTTGAAGACCAGTAATTGTAACATGTTAACCAGGTCAGTATTTGTTAAGTGTCACATGACTGAAGTAAAGGGTGATATTCATCAAAGGTGTACACACACAGAGGAACAGTGTCAATAGGGTCAACCCAGATCCAGTTTGATTAACTCTGATGGAATATGGAATGATCACGCTAGTTTATCATCAATACAGGGTAATGTTTGACATAATTGTTCTTAGGATGGAGTGCTGATTCACATGGTGGGAGGGGGGGGGGGAGAGAATTTTTGATGATGTCGCATTACGCCCAGTACCACATTTTTGCTGTGACACATTAAACAGTACTGTCTCTATGATATTGGGAATCAAGAATGAATTTTGTGAATGTGCTACTTGGTAATCTGGAGGGACGTTGGAATCATCGTGTTTTTTTATGTCACAGACCTGCATTTGATTTTTATCAACATTAAATTTAGCCCTTGTTGCAGCTAATTTCAAGTCAATGGCCATCATTATACACTATACATTTAATGCTTTGACTCCCACACCCTATCCACAAACTGCAGAAACTTAACCCTTTGACTCCCTCTCCATGTCTACCTGTAGGAGTCAAAGGGTTAAGTTTTTGCTTTGCTAGCATGGTTGATAATGCAGGATACTGGTGGGCAGGGTGCGGGAGTCAGAGGGTTAACCGAATGACTGTTATATCTTTTACTAGGCATATTATTCACTTCTTGGAATCCATTCACTAGATTATTAATACTGAGAGGAGGAGAGCTCAGATGTCAGTGTGTATGTTTGATGTGCTGTTGGATTAGACCGAGTAAATTGTTTAAAAAAATGTCACTTGAGTGGAGAGACACTGCTGTTGTTACCTTGTAGTGGTCTGTTTGTCTACTACTGAAGGCAGAGGATTGTCAACAAAGATCAGTCACTCAGACACTCGTATTGCTGTGATGACTTCTGCTGTACAGAACATTATTGTTGTTCCTGGTCAAGCTGGACATGTAACATGGGTTTCCTTCTGAAACTGCCAGTCTTGTTTTGTTCAGCAGCTGTCATTTTGAATCACAGTATGATCTTCATGAAATTTCTTGGTCACAAATTTTGCAGGATGAATGAGCCTAGGGACTGATTCATCTTTTAGAGAGACCATACATGTTTATAGATCTTTAGGATATCTCGAAATAAGCATAATTGAGTGTGTAGAAACAAATTTGTACTCAGTGTAAGAAAGAGATTGGGAGGGAGGGGGGGAGAGAGAGAGTGAGTGAGTGAGTGAGTGAGTTGAGTACTTGTGTGCAGATATGAGAATATTTTCATGAATTTATTCCTTGTTTGCAGAATGGTTGAAAATGATATTGCGTAGCCACACAAACAAAATAAGGAAATAATCCATATATACACAGCTTGCTTTCCAACCATTTCATATGTCTCATAGCATAATTTATGATAAAAGGGTTTTCCTTTTTTGTTATTTTTCCCACTGTTTGAGTACTGTTTTGTGTTCCTTTTATTTTGTAATCAATTGAACAAGTATCACATCACATACAGTTTAGTGACATGTATTATCAGTTTAAGTTTAACAACATGTTATTTAATTTTATTTTAATTTAGCAAAACATATCTCCTTACTCTATCCTGTCACTTTTAGCAAACCATCCCATCACATTAGAATTATCAAAATGTCTTGTCATTTTAAGTTCTTCAGAATATCACTTACAGTTCAGAACTTGATGTGATTGTGTTCATTTTCATGATATTTGAAGATATTATGTGTTTAGTGGTTTTCATTTTTGATTCAAAATCTGTAGGGCTACCAGAAAACTTGAGAGATTTCTGTGGATTAAATAATAAAATAACAATCGTGGATTAAGTAATAAAATAACAATGTAAACACCATATAGTTACAGTGTTTTTTATTCAGTAGTGTTTGCACTTATTGTGAAAAGATTTCTGCATGAAAATTTGCTTCTCAATAATCATTGTTTACTTCTTGTTTTTTGTGTGTGTTTTTTTAAGAGACAATGTACTGAATAACTATATGTGGCTCAGCTTTTTTCTACAGAATGTATCTGTCTGCCTGTCTATAAGTATGACCCAGAAATGTCACCATGATCCAAAAAAGTGTAAACTTCATATTACTTTAGTTGATTTTGAGAAAACTTTTGATTCAGTTGCTTGTGAAAGTTTAAGGGCAATTTTTCAGAAAATAAACATGCTATCAAAAATTACGAATATGTTGAAAGGTTATGTACAGATGTTAAGAATATTTTGTTGAGTGAGGATCTGAAGTTTCCTGTTTTGTTTATATCCAGCAGGAGTAACACAAGGATAAACATTGTCTCTACTGATTTTTCACTTGTGATAAGTGAAGTTGTTTACTTTTATTGTTGTTGTTTTATTTTGTTGAGCTTGGCACCAAAAGAGAGAACATTCTGAAATAATGAATTATGATGTATGTTACATGAGAAGTGATATTTTGTCTAAATTCTAACCATTTCTCCTAAATTTGCATACCAAACAGACATAATGTTGTGCTGTAAATGCAGTCAGTTAATAATGAATGCAAATACTCAAGAAAACGAGAGAAAAGAAAAACAGCAAGACTGTTAAACCAGGTGGGAAACTAAAACAGATACAGAATTGCATTTTTCTTGGTTGAATTAGACAAAGGCATAAACTGTAGCTTTGAATATATACCAGACAAGTTTTAACACAGTTTCACTCAAGTGTTAATATAGACAAAAGGTAAACTAGAACTAGATTACCCTTGACTAAAGTCAAGAAATATGCCTGGATCTATCTTTTTCAAGAGAATCATACAGCCTCAGTTTGTTGAATAAAATTGTCTTCCATCTCATCAACAGAGTGGGAGTGGGGGAGTACTGTTGCTTAACTGTAAACTTTTCATATACAGTTCAAGATTTTACATCAATTCAAACTGTGGAATGACTCCTCAAAACAACATGACTTTGTGATTTAACACCTTGTTTTGAAATGAAGTCCCAAGATAGTCGTCCTGTTTTGATAAAGTGATAATCGTTTTTTTTTACGTCATATATGGCGGGGCCTCATCTTTAGGGATGGAGACACAAAGTAAAGAAAGTGATGTTATCTGAGAGTGAAAAAGATTCATTACAAATTTGAGAAAGCGCCTTTCTGTCTGTCTGTAAGAACAAAAGTTACTTTGGACCATAATGCTTAGCTTTTCCCTTCAATATGTATTTATCAATTTCTTAACCCTTTGACTGCCACACCCTGTCCACCATCATCCTGCATTGTCAACCATGCCAGCAAAGCAAAAACTTTACACTGACTCCCTCACCCTATCCACCAGCTTAGGTTGAGGGAGTCAAAATGTTTTTGCAGTTGGTGGGCAGGGTGCTGGAGTCAAAGGGTTAAAGTTCAGCTTTTGTCAGAAGTGGATGATGCTCAAAACCACATTTTTGTTGCATATGTGGTAATACTCTTTGTCGCTGAGGCCAAACCATTGCACATCAGTAGATATGTATTGAAAAAGAAAATTAGATATAACTGTAGAAAACAGTTTTTGAATTCTTCAATAGAATACCGAATCCTTGAATTTTGGCAACTTTTGTTTCAGAGAGTGTAATCATGAAGGTACAGATGGTCTGATTACCAGTCACTGAGACCTTGAAAAAGTTTCAAATGAAATAGAACTTAACATGCATGTGGTAGATAATCACAAGAAGTGTTAGACAGTCATGACCGGGAAAGCAGATTTAAGATATTGTCAGAAGTTCTTGAGAATTTGCTGTTCATACACCCTTTAAAAGAAGTGCTAATTTTAGGTACTGTCTGGGTCTGTGTGACCTTGACCTTGTGCTTTATTTTTCAGACTTACTGTTTTGCAGCTCCTTAACAGTCCACATGACCCAAATTTGATAAAGATCTGTCCATAAAGAGCTAAAAAAAACTTGTATCCACACGTTTTTGTCACACACACACGTTTTCTTCTGGAAAGTCCTTACAAGTGTAGTCATAGGTAACACACTCATTCACCTATTAATACCAACCACAACATGAGTTGCTGAATGCATGCGCAGAGAGTTGATGCGAAATAATCTCACCTTTTTTGTTTAAAGGAAACTAAAAAAAAAAAAAACCCTAAAGAAAGAAGTATTGTGCATAGAAAGGAAATTTAATCAAGCCATTGTGTAATGACTGGAAAATTAAATGCAAAAGACTTCTTCAGTGACATACGTGGTAACAATGGCATGGCCAGAACTTGAAATTATCAGTAATACTGGCATGATTAATGAATACTGTAACTAAGATGATCCCATCAATAATACTGGGATGATTAATGAATACTATTGCTGAGAAATCATCACAGTTCAGTTTTTGCCTGGATTAATTTAGTTTCTGGGATGTGTTCAATGAAGATATAATAGCCGCAATATAGTAAAACAGTTAATATTGTTGCTTTTATTTTGATAGACAAAACAATAAAGACAGTGAACAGGAACATTTCATGAGTCACTTATTTGGGTTTTTGTCTCTTTACAGCTCACCGACGTAGGAAAAGCAGCGCTGATGATCGAGGCTTGGATTCTCCTGTACCCCCAAAGAGACCTCGTGTGTTCTTCACGGAAGACCAGAAAGAAGTTCTGCGGAAAGCATACAAACAAGAAGCCTACCCCAGCCAGTCAACGATCGACAGTTTGGCCAGTGAGTTAGGGGTGGGGGTGAAGACGGTCATCAACTGGTTCCACAATCACCGTATGCGGGCCAAGCAGCAGCACCATACAGGAACCTCCAGTGATGGTGACCATGGCAGTAATGGTGTCAAGTCAGAAGCAGGTGATGACAACTCCAACCAGAGTGATATGTCCAGCATGTCAGGGGACACAACCTGTCAGCAAGCGGTGGCAGCAGCAACGGCAGCAGCCTTCCGGCAGGTGGAAGCCTCTCAGTGGATGTTCCCCAAATTTGAACCAGTGGGACTGCTCCAGCGCAAGTCATCAGAGGAATGGGATCAGGACAGTCTGGACGACCGTCTGGACGAAACCGATGGACCTCCAGTGCCTCCAATGCAAAGAGAAAGCAGTAAAGTGAACTCAGAGTCTGTGTGTCACCCTCTCCCACCTCCTCCAGCTCCCCTGGCGGTAGTGAACAAGCGGAAGAGGTCAAACCCACAACGCGTGTACGAGGGTACTCAGTTGGACAGAACAAAACTACGCATATCATCAGGAACTTCCCCCACCATCCTTGACCAGTGCGAGGATGATGCCCCTCAGGCCGGCGCCAGTGAGGACCTTCAGGAACTTGACACAAACACTGGGGTGGCCTCTCCTCCAGCCCTGACATTAGCCAAAGATGAAGAAAGGAGCTTAGACAAAGACAAGCTGAAAACAGAGCGTGAGGAAAGGATCAGTAAACTGGAACAGGGTCTGGAGGATAGCCCAGGCTGGGGGGATGAGGGGGATGATGTGGAGGAGGATTCACGGCCAATGGTGAGTAGTGAACGAGAACAAGGTCAGGTGGAAACCAGCCCCATCCTTCATCAGACGTCGACTGGAATGACAACAGGCAGCCCTGATAACTGGGAGTTTTGATCTGCGCCTTTAGTTGTTATCATTTGTAGCAGATATGTTCATTGACAGAATCAGCCCAGTACTCAAATAGAATTTTAACGAAAAGGGGCTCACTTGAACAGTTTTTCCCTGTGTGTGTGTGTGGGCATGCATGTGTACACGTGAGTATGTTTCCTGTGGATTATTTTTCAATAATAAAGCACAGCTGTTCTGTTGCTTTGCTTTCATTGCTGTGTTGAGTGACATCAACTTTCTACTGCTATGCCGAGATGAAAGTGGTCTATTGGGGCATAGATTTTCTGCCAGGGTGCTGAAACCTAAGTCTCTATTTCTACCATGTTGAAGTGAAATCTTCCCATTATTTTCTACAATTTTGCTGACACATGACTCTCCACGAAGGCATTCAGGTGTCAAATTTTCCCACAGCGTCGCGGCAAAAGCAATCTGTTAATCGCAATCTACTAATGTGAAGGAGGCATCTAATTTACACCTTTACTCTTATTGCTGACCTGATGAGAACTTGTGCAGGCTGCCTTGCAGCATGTTTAATCTTTTGTCAAAAAAAGAAGGAGCGGGCCTGTGCAAGATTATGGTCAAGTTGGTACATCTCTGAAGCATGATTTTGACTTTGTGAATATGCCATTGTGACATTATTGCCTAATAATCTCTGCATCAGACTGATGTCTCAGAGCATAACTTCATTTTCAAGGTTGATATGAAAAGAGCGATAGTGCAAGTGAGGCATATCTGAAGATACTTTTCCTGTTCTCTTCTTCATGTTTAATGAATGAATCAACTCCCAATTTTACTGCGTCATAAGTTGAGAGGCATAGGCACTGTCTTGTTGACTTAACCGTTTCTTTTCGTCAGTTCTATTGTGTGTTACCAACTGCAGAAGGGTAAAGCATCTTTATTTTTATAATGTCGAAAAGAAGTAAAGGGAGTTTAGTTTTATTGCTCCATATTATTCTGAATGTGATTAATGTTTTGCTTGACTTATGCCTTTTCTTGTGGTGATTTTGGCATCGGCCACAACGTGTGCAGGTGTGTGAGTGTGCATTCACCATGTGCATATATGTTTTAACCATTGTTTTCTTGAACTGTGAAGTGTGTGGGAAGGAATGTAGAAGCAAAACAACAAGCCATTGATTGAAAATTCTATTGGATACTATTCTTTATTACATTATACTTTCATGTTCATGAGCTTATAGCGCAAACAACGTTTCTTTTACTGTAGCTTACCAGAGGTAGCACTATTTACCCAAGAACAAGTGTACTGCATGCCAAAGTTTGGGGATAACCCATGCCTAATTTTCTTTAACGAAGTCTTGAGCTGATTATCGACACCAGCTTTGATCCGTTTTGTGGACCTTTTGAGCATTTTTGCTTTTGTCAACTTACACAGCAACCTCTGTCTGAAGTGGTTTTGTTGCCGTCTTTTGCACAGTCTTCTCTTTGCGCTCATTTTACGCATTTGCATTTAGCTTCTTTGTGTGTGTGTATGTGTTTATTTTTGAAAGTTTGAATTTGTCAGAAACGTGTTTAAGTGTGAGTTGTTGCACCATGTTCACAACCTGTTGATTTACTTTTTCATGTGTTCAGTGGTTGTAGATCTGGTTTTTGGAGTGATTGACAGGTCTTCAGCACACCGTCGGCCCCATGTATAAGGCTAAGAGGACAGCTTGGTACCACTTTGTGTTCACTGGAAATGTAGGACAGTAGACAGACACAGATATGTTTTATCTTTGTACAGAATGTGCACCACAAGATGGTGACTTTTCTAAGGGCAGTGTGCTGCAGCATAAGAAGTGGTAAAATCACATGCGTTTCACGTGTGGCAGATTGACAGACGCTTTATGACAGCTCTGTGTGTGTGTGTTGAGTGTTGACTTTGTACACGTCTATGCATGGTCTTACAGCTGCATGCTAGCTTTACTAAAGCCTTGACCATCTCGTAGCGGAGCCAGGATTAAACAGTGTTCACAGTTGTTGTCGGTTTTCTCTTTTCCATGCACGACACAGAATTCCTGAGGCAGCTACGCAGCTCGATGTTTTTTCTTCAATCTCTTCTCTATTATGCACCTGGCAACACAGCAGAACTCACTTGTTATGATGATGTTTTCTCCGGCACTATATCCTGCATATGATCTGGTGTTTGTTTTGTGTGTTGGGCGCAGGACATGTCATGACATGTCATGTCATGCTTATGATAAGCATGTCTCATTCTTGTGGCTGACTTGCATTTATTACATCATAGAATTATGTTGCAATGCGTCATTTTCAAACTTTTTTGACCATAATTATTTGATGGAGAAACATGGAAATTTTATAGTATGAGTGTTGTGTATGTGTGATTATAATGTTGTTGCGATGTGCAAGTTAACTTGTGGTGCTGAAGATGCTGATCCTGAGTAAAATGACTCAAGTAGCAGTTGTGTAAATATATGAATTGGAAAGACACCAAATGTATCTGTGACAGTAACTGTATGCAGAACGATTTAAATTTGGTGATCAGTAGTTCTTTTTTTTTCCCCTTTTCTTTTTTTATTGATAAATTTGAAGTTAATGACCTGAAGTGACATTCCTCGCTACCTCAGTATGAGCTGGCTCAATGAGCGTTATCAAAAATAAAGTTGGCACAATCAGCAGAAACCTGTGTCCTTTCTTTCTCCCCTCTCCCAGTCTCCAGCAGCTTTCCTTCTGGTTGATCCTGTGACTTCCTAAATATGTTTTTGCCCTTGGCTTTCATTGGGCCCCTTTTCCCCACCCCTGTATGTACTTCACTATAGAGTTCAAATCTCCAAACCTGTTGACAGCGTATACTTGCCAATGCGTACTTCGCTTTGAGTTTTTAGTTTCCAATTCTGTTTACAAATTTTTTCGCATCTGACCCAGGTTTATTTTTGACTGAAACTGATTTAGAATTGTGAATTTTGAATTCTTATTGATTAGAACTGTTAATTTTGTATTTTTATTCAGTAGAATTGTGGATTTTTATTGATTGGAATCATGAATTGATTAGAAAGTGTGATTTTTATTGATTTTGTATCAAAAGCAGAACTGTTCATAGTTTTCACTTTATCAACATCTCCTCTCTCCCATCTCCATTTTGTATTATAGTTTGTTTTTTCCCCTTTATTTTTCCTTTTTAATGTAAATGGTTAAAAGTAATGAAAATGATTGAGTGTCCTTTAGAGCCAAAGTAGTCAGTTTTTCACAGTGTGTCATTGTGGTTATGTATGCATGCATGTTTGACGATACCATTTTAAATGCCTGTTCATTTTGTTGATGTACTGTTATCATCAAGCTCCAGTAAAGTGACTGTATGTTGACACGGAAAGCTGTCTTGCTCATTACGAGGGTCGTAACAAGCAAAACTGTATGGACAGGACATAGCACTTGGATACCTTTCAGACCAGAATGGAACACAAGCAAACTAGTTAACTGCTAAGTGCTATCAATGTATGAGTAGGATCTACAGATTTTAGACTGTCTGGTTTAGTGTCACGTAAGAGCATAGCCAGCATGTTCTGCACTTTTATTGTTTTGTTCATATGCTTGTTTCTGTCGGGATTCCTGCACCTTCTGATGCAGTAAGTCTGGCCGACTGTTACTTCGTAGGAAAATAAAACCAACTATGCGTTATTAAAAGTGCATATCTGTCTGTCACTGTTTTTTTTTTACATGATTTTAAGTGTGTCCATCAGTCCGTCATTACTTTGTATCTTACATACAAGAGTGTCTGTCTGTTGTCTTACATATAAGAGTGTTTTTCTGTCAGTCTGTCATCAGTATATATCTTATACTTAAGTGCGTTTGTCCGTCTGCAAACTGAGTATTAAGCCATTCCCTGGTCACTACTGGTTTTTGTTAGTCCAAAGAATGCAAAAAAATATTAATGCTTGATAACCTGTGAATAATGATGACTCCTAATTAGCATTCATTCCTTGATTTAGAATATCAGCCCAAAGTGCTGCAAATGCTTCCACATTTGGCCAATTGCAGATGCACACAGCGTGCATTGTACAGGGTGTCCACAAAAACACTCCCTGATTTCAAACAGGTTTAACAAGTAACTTTATTGTAATAATCTTTCACAGTTAGTAGCTTCATATGCAGGATTTTATTCAGTTTCATGTGGTACAGGGTAGCATTAAAGACACTCAATGTGCGCCCCTGTGGTTGCTCAGCAAACATCGATGCAATAGTCCAGTTCAGTCCAGACTCGCTGCAGCATACCTGGAGTTATCATGCAAACTGCTTCAGTGATGGAACTTTTCAGCTCTTCCAGGGTTGCAGGTAGTGGTGTTATGTAAACTGTGCTCTTCACATACCCCCAAAGAAAGAAGTCACAAACAGTTGGGTCCGGTGACCTCGTGGGCCACTTGCAGAACACCTGATCATCTCGTCCAGCACGTCCAATCCATCTGTTTGGCAGGTGCTCATTGAGAAATCTCCTGACAGCGAGATGCCAGTGCGGCGGAGCACCATCTTGTTGGAAAAGGTAGTTATCACCTTCAGCAGCGTTGTGGAAACATCCAATTGGTCAGCATCTCCAGGTAACTTTGACCAGTAACAGTTCCTCCCTCAAAGAAGAAAGGGCCATACACTGTCCGCTCTGATACGACACAAAACACATTAACTTTTGGGTAGTCTTGCTCAATTTCCTGGGTGGTGTGCGGATTTTCAAGCCCCCATATCCGCACGTTATGCCTATTGTCTTTGCCGTTCATGTGAAATGTTGCATCATCACTGAAAATTATTTTTGACAGCAGGTCATCATTATCTTCCATTAATTTCTGGATATTCTCACAAAATTCAAATCGCATTGCATTACCTTGCGGGTGGAGTTTTTGGACTAATTGCAGCTTGTAAGGGTGAAACTTTATGCGTTTGGTTAGGATCTTGCCAACTGTGCTTTTTGGGAGGTGTAACTCTCGGCTAGCTCTTTGTATTGACTTTTTTGGGTTGCGCATGAATGTTCTTCAGACTCGATCAACAACTTCCTCTGAGACTGGTGGTCGTCCAGAATGTCCCTTTCTCTGATCACAGATACACCCTTTCTGACTAAAATCGGTGTACCATTTCCGAATGGACTTGGGTATAGGTGGAGTCGTACGATACTTGAGTCTGAAAGCACGTTGCACGGTCACAACACTGTTTGTTCTTGCATATTCTAGTACACACCAGCTGCGTTGCTGTGGGGGGCGGCCATTTTTAGATTTCCTTCCGCTCCTGTGGTTTTCAGGTCAAAGATGTCTTTTCACCTGAAAAAAATGAAATAACTGTCGTTAGAGAATCAGT
The DNA here is from genome assembly GCA_030674185.1 of Monoplex corrugatus. Classification (NCBI taxonomy): domain Eukaryota; kingdom Metazoa; phylum Mollusca; class Gastropoda; order Littorinimorpha; family Ranellidae; genus Monoplex; species Monoplex corrugatus. Next base: position 15,985,971 of record JAPXFY010000022.1, read on the forward strand.
TCACAACATGTTTATCAATATATTTGAATTAGTTTAGATATCATAATATCTTGAAATCGGGGAGTATTTTTATGGACACACTGTATATTACATGCAACAGAACTTTATGGTGTGATAGGAGCAATGCAGATATTTTAAATTTTTAAAATTTTTAATTTTAATCTTTTTTTATTTTGTTCATGCGATTTTTTTTTCTCAAAAGTTTTTTTGTCCCAACCATTTTAGAAAAAGATTTGAGGAATGGGAGAAAATTACAGCTGATGCTTCCTTTAAACAGTACCATTTATTGTTCAGAAGAGAATGTTTGTGAACATTAAATGTTTCCTCGGAACCAGTATCTGCTTAAACTTAACCTAGACTTGGACAGATGCAAGAGTTTTCATGGTCTGACTGGCACTACTCATTTGACTATCTAGACCACTTGATGGCATATGTTACACTACAGTTCATTTGGTCAGTGCTTCATTGTGTACAAAGCCTTCCCGTTGTCTTTGGTTCAAGTTGTAAGCCACTCTTCATGGTGTCTAAAGTGAACACAAAAATGTATGGCCAGAGATCATTTAACTGCCAGGCTGCAGTCATCCGGAACTTTGTTCTGTGGAAGATCTTAATGTCTCACCTTCCCCCCCCCCCCCCCAAAACCCAGTTGGAAAAAAAGCATGTGTTTCAGTTAGCCTTCTCCACCTAATACTTTAAGACTAAAGAGAAAAAGACATAGGATCATATTCTGTAAATTTAGAGATACGTAGCCTAAGGTGTGTGTTGAGTGGTGCATTTGTGTGTGTGTGTGTGTGTGTGTGTGTGTGTGTGTGTGTGTGTGTGTGTGATTGCAACACAATATTCGTCAGAAGTTTAATGCAACGTTTTCTTGATACTAACATTACACAGAGTCCTGAGTATCATTTAGGTACTGGAGACTTTTTTGAGTCATGATAGGTTATCTGTATTATTATTATCACTCTCTAGATATTATCCGCATTATTATTATTATTATTATCACTCTCTCCTTTGCAAGTACAATATACATATGTTTGGTTCAACACCGATCTGCCGTATTCTTCTCCACAGGATAGAACAAAGCATGGAATTTCTACAGCACAGACATTTGGACGGTATTGAATAAGATTCAGTTTTTAGTCACAATGGGATATTTCTGCATGAATTTTGGACACTTTCCCTGCAGAAACTGTGTTGCCATGATACACCACTACTTGTTTTCTTTCTCTGCTCATGTACTTGTGTTTATGTACCAGAGCAAATGATCTTTGGGATTTTGCCAGAGACAACTTCTTTATCGTTGTGGGTTCTTTTGCGTGTGTTGGTGCGTGCTGCGCACAGGATCTTTGCACAGTCTCATCCGGAAGACTGGCGCCTATAGTGTCTGTTGGTGGGGAAGCTGCCCAGCCAGGAATCAAACCTGGGACCCTTCACTTCTCAAGTGGGATCTTAAACTTTAGGACTATCACTACGTATTGCTTGTTATTCAGCTTTGAATTCATGAGGGCCACACAATCACATTACCATATTGTTATATACTGTCAGAACATGCAGCTTCGCTGCACTCTGAAATATATATATAGCTGGGCCATACAGTGCATGTACTCTCTGTAAATCTTGTTTTATTAGATTCGTGGTTTCGCCGGTTTTGTTCATTGCAGTGTGAATTGTTTCTTTTGGTTATGCTGCAAAGCGTAGGCCGTGGTTCCTTTTCACTGTGAGTTCAGTCGCATTATTTATATCACTGCTCCATGAATCAGATCACATGTTATTTATACATGTTGCCATCTCAATGTCATATAAAGCTGTTCATTACCCAAATAAAGCGTCAAAACTTTGTGGCCCTGGTCTAAAACCTTCGCCATTCAAACAGTGCTTTTTGCCATCAGCCTACAGGGTCAGTCAGTCCAACATGTTTCTGTGGAAATGTATAGCATCACTTTTAGCTTAAAGATTGTCACCCATGGTGAAACAAGCTCTGCGTACATATATTCAACATACTGTTTGTCAGCACAGGCTGAAGTATTTTAACTCCCTTTACAAGTTTTTGAAATGTGTTGTGTTGAATTAAATTAATAAACCCTCAAAACAGTGTTTTTGACTAGATGTATAAAATTCCAGTCGAATAAAGCTTTCACATCTCCTCAAAGTAGTGTGTCCTAGCATATCCTTAGAATGTCATGTATTTTTTCTTTCTTGTTTTTTTTGTAATTCTTCAGTTAAATAAAAACAGACTTTTGACCAGCCGTGTAAATCTGTGTAAAACTTTTGAGACTGCTTTGGTAGATTAGTTGTTTAGAGCATCATATTGGTAACACAGGACGTGATTTGATCCAGACCAAAATTTTCTATGCCGTTGTAGTGGTTAGAGCTCATATTGAACACAGGGATCGTGATTGACCTCAAGGAGCCAAAATGTTTCCTAGTGGGCCGTTTGCTTAGTTGGTTAGAGCATCATATTGGTAACACAGGGATCGTGGATTTGACCCTCAAGGAGCCAAAATGTTTCTAGTGGGCCGTTTGCTTAGTATAGGATGGTTAGGAGCAAAATATGGTAAACACGAACAGGGATCGTGGATTTTGGACACCTCTCTAGGTAGGCACGCAAAATGTGTTTCCCTCAGATAGTGGCCGTTTGCTTAGTTGGTTAGAGCATCATCTGGTAACACAGGGATCGTGGATTTGATCCTCAGGGGGCTAAAATGTGTAGTTAGAGCATCTGCTGCTGGTAACACAGGGATCAAGGATTTGATCCTCAGGGGGCTAAAATGTTTCACAGTGGGCCATTAGCTTAGTTAGTTAGAGCATGATGCTGGTAATACAGGGATCATGGGTTTGACCCTTGGGGAGCTAAAATGTTTCACAGTGGCATGTTAGCTTAGTTGGTTAGAGCATCATTCTGGTAACACAGAGATCATGAGTTCGACCCTCAGGGGGCGAAAATTTAACAGTGGGCCGTTAGCTCTGTTGGTTAGAGCATGATGCTGGTAACACAGGGATCATGATGGGTTTGACCCTCAGGGGGTTAACTCAATCGAGTCGCAGTCTTCAGGGTCATTCCGCCCCCTCAATTCGCAGGATTTTTAGCACATTTTAAAGAAATATAGAAAAACAACCAAGTAAAGTAGACAAACAAAGTAAAGTGATACAGAAAGACCAGGATTAGATCTTTACAAATAATCTTACCTTATTTATGGTATTCCATATACTTGTAAATGATGAGGTATCCAAATAGGTATCCAAAGGGGGGTAATTCTTTTTTTTTGGGGGGGGATGGATATGAACACACACTGTGAAACAGTTTTAGATGAAGTCCAGAACATAATTTCCATGCCATGGATGTTTAAAATCACAAGATTACTGGTAGTTGTCACTTTTTGCATACAGTTGCTCCAGAGCACAAAATATTTACAAAATTGTGAGGTTCGACTTGCTTTCCTTGACGCCATTTGCGAAATTCACATGTCGCGGGTAGCGCTGAAAAAAGGCTACTATTGTCTTTGTTTCACATTGCCACAAACGGTCTAAGGTAAATAACTGCTGTTAACATACCCTAGTTTCGGTTCCCAGTGAGCTTTCCCTATAACTGACGCTTCTGACGTAAAAAAAAAACAACAAAAACAAATGTCCGCCGTCGATACATCGACGTCACGTCTCCAAGCAGTAAACGGAAGTGACGGAGATTTTTTTCCGGCACGAAGCGATTGAGTTAATATATTTCACAGTGGGCCATTAGCTCAGTTGGTTAGAGGGTCACGCTGGTAATACAGGGGTCATGTGTTCGACTCTCCAGCAGGCCACATTGATTTAATGCAGACCGGTTGGATCTTTTGATAGAGCTGCCATGGACTCAAGATCTGATCATCTTGGGTTCAGGCCCAATATACTGGCCAGTTCATTGTCCATCTCAACATTTCTATCATTCTGGTGGTGTCAGCTTAGTGTTTCTTATGGTCCCTTCTTGCCCCTCCCGTATCAAGACCTTGCCAGCGCGTAAGATGTTGCGATTACTCAGGGAGTCTGGCAGATGATTGCTGGCAGATTTGGTGAAGGGCATATGGGATTGCCCTAGTGCGGTGACTCCCTCTTGAACAAATTCCAGACTCAGAGTCAAACATCAAACAAAAGCTTTTGACCATTTGTACCAGCGTTCGTCTGACAGTGCTTTTGACTATTAAGTATTTTGCCGAACCCTTTGGAACTGCATCCTGAAACTGTGTAAAAAGTGCGAAAATAAAATAAAAGAACTTTTGACCATCTCTGTAAACCTGTTTTTTAAAAAAAAAGTATTTTGTCATTCCTGTTTAAGATTTTCCTCAAGGATAGTTTTTTTTTTATTATGTGCATGAAAGCCTTTAACTATACCTGTCAAGTCATTTGACAGTATGTGGAAAACTTTGATTGATTAATTAATCAGCTCAGACAGTACTGAAGAAGATGTGTTTATCTCTTGGAAGAGGTTGTTTTCCTGTTCTCCTGGTAAGCCTTGCTGCGTGATGCCATACTTTTTCTTTTTTAAACTACACAAAGAAGATTGTCTCAAATTAAAAGATGCAAATGAACCTGAACTTGCTGATGAAATGATATCAATATTTATCACGCTGACAGTTTTATTGGTAACTGTGTTTATGAGCCCAATTTTTGTCATTAATTTACAAGATCAACAACAAATGTAATAATAATCATTTGGCAGTCATTGTGAATTGTTATAAATGAAACCAAAAGCAGTTTACTCAACAAAAAGCAGATAAAAACCAATTGCGTTAAGCTAAAACTTTTTTCAGTTGCAGCAGTCCAGTTCAGACATTTTTTGAAAAAAGAAGCTGTGTGCTGTATTGTGTTGTATGATATCATTGTATTGTATTGTATTGTATGATTGCATTGCATTGCATTGCATTGTATTGTATTGTATTGCATTGCATTGTATTGTGTAATTGTATTGGTCATCAAAACTACAATAAATCGGTTGGTCATCGTCAGAAATTATAACGAAATGTAACCCGCATTGGGACATAAAAGAAACCAGTTCATTGATTTCTCCTGTGATAGCAATGTTTCAGGGATAACATTGTTTGACAGACTTGTGATTGTGAATATGAATAGAAATATTCAGGGGAAATTTGAATCCTGAGGTGGCTTTATGATGTCAGCTCATCAACATTTCCAGTATGAAAATTGACAGCATCATAATTGGTATGTTAAACAAAGAAAACTACTATTCAGTTTATAACAGGAGGCATTTTTAGAATCTTGAAAATATATTTTATTTGTTAATTCATTTATTTTGTTTATTCATTTACTTGTTTAAATTTGGTGATTTTGTGTGTGTGTGTGAAAAATTCTGGTTTGGTTTGTGTATAGTTACTGGGTTTTTTTTCCCCTGTTTATCTGTGTTCTACAAAGCCCATATGTTTTTTATTGTTGACCAGTGCTGTAGCTGCTATTTCCTTATCTGCCCTTTCATATTTATTGATCGCTGTCTGTCTTAGCTACATGACATGAGAAGAGAGCTTGAGGTGTCCTTCATGTAGATTATGGACATGTGTCTATTTCTGTGTTGGTACGTCGGCCAGATTGTGTCCATTTCTTACTCTCATTGGGATCAGGTAGGAGATATCCTGCTGGTTTCGGCACCACTGCAGGCCAGGGCTTCCTTTTCGCACAAACCAGGACTTATCCTGGTGGCACAAGCCGGGACATATCTTAGTGGTACAAGTCAGGATGTATCCTAGTGATACAAGCTAGCACATGTCCAGGTGGTATTAGCTAGGATATATCCAGGTGGTACAAACCAGGACGTATCCTGGTGGTACAAACCAGGACATATCCTGGTGGTGCAAACCAGGACGTATCCTGGTATACAAGCTAGGATATTTTCTGGTGGTACTAGCTAGGATATATCCTGGTGGTACAAACCAAGGTGGTACAAGCCAGGACAATATCCTGGTGGTACAAACCGGGACATATCCTGTTGGTACAAACCAGGACATATTGTGGTGGTACAAGCCAGGACAATATCCTGGTGGTACAAGCTAGGACATATGATGGTACAAATCAGGACATATCCCGGTGATACAAGCCAGGACATATCCTGGTGGTACAAACTAGGACATATCCCGGTGGTACAAACCAGGACATATCCTGGTGGTACAAAACAGGACGTGTCCACCAGGACATTTGGTGGGCAGAAACTGGAGTTCAGGGGGCTGTGCTGCCTTCACTTTAAGGAAACACTATTTTCTCAGTTCATGTAATGCGTTTTATAAGTCTTATTCACTAGCTTTTAACGTTTTTTCCTGTTTTGATGATGATAATAGAAGAACTACTATGTGTGTAGCATAATAATTCCATTAATAATAATTGTAATGATAATAACAATAATTGTAATGATAATGATAATAATATATGATAATAATGAACAACATAATGATCACTTGTACAGCCCCTATCTTGTAAGAGCCCTAAGGATTTACCAAAGCATAGCCAACAGAGGCAGACATGTACAGCAAAAACATACCAACCCCTATGGCTGCGTTGAAAGGGACAAATCACACTCCATACAGTGTTAAGGAAGCAATGAAATTTAATTATGATATGGTGAAATGTCTACCACTACATGTTAATTGCTGCTGCAACAACAATGGTAAACAATTCAAAGAAGTATTTAAAATCATGCATCTTTTAAAACACAAGCAAAAGCATATCAAGTCTCACACCTTTAAAGGTTTAAAACAATGAATACATTCTGTGTCTCTTTCAGTCTCTCTGTCTCTATCTGTCTGTGTCTGTGTCTCAGTCTTTCTCTCTGTCTGTCTGTCTTCTACTCTCTCTCCTCTCTCTCTCTCTCTCTCTCTCTCTCTCTCTCTCTAAAACAGATATTTCTGTGGAATAAACTTCAGTCCGTCAATGCGTCATGTAAGGCACAATCATCACAAAACTTACATATTTTGCTTGGTCTTGTCTATTCGACTCCTTTGCGTTTACTCTATTCAGCCCCATGCTTGGGACGGCTGCATTAAAATTTAATCAAAGGAAAGAACTAAATAACTGCTAATCTTGTGATATAGTCCTCTGTTCCAAATTCATTTTTGAAATTTCAGTATCATAGTATAATGTACGTTATACCGTTTTCCAAAGCTATCTTCCAAGTGTGCATGCAGGTTGAATTTATGATGAGCCTTGACAAGCAGCGAGCAACATGCAAATGTATTGAATCAAACCATAAATGCTTCACTTAGATTAGCACCACCCACGTTTACTGTGCATTCATTGGATCGGATGTTGTGGGTTTAATTCAGGAACTATAGTCTTTCAGTCTCTCTTTAAGTAAAAGGAATGGGGCTACTGAAGGAGATCAATTTGCATTATTCCATGGCGTGCGTGTGCGTGTGTGTGTGTGTGTGTGTGTGTGTATGCACTGTTCATATCTGTCAAGAGAACTGTGTTATAACCAATGAGGATTATTTTCACTGTTTACAGCTGGTTTGAACTATCTGTACCAAATACGCCCCAGCTCTGCCACATGCAAGACAACGGCTTTGTAAGTTTAAATAATGGGTTTGGCCAGTACATGATGTAAAATTACTATACGTTTAAAAATGTTACTGACCTGTTTCTACGCTGTTTGTCAATAGATTTGAACCAGTTGTAATCAAATGGTCAATTTGACAAGGGGCTTCAAGTCTTCATGTTAGACTGTGTTAATAGTACTTTGTACATTTTCCTTAATCATAAGTAGGCAGGATGTCTTTAAGTGCAGGAAAAAAGATTGTTCATGTGGCTTGGCTTTTTGTCAGTGTTTGGTTTGTTGGAATTTAGTTTTTGTGGGTGTTGTTTGGTTTGGTTGCCCTGTTCTATCTATATTTGAAGTGCTTTTGCTTTGTTTTCATTTTTTAGTTGGTAGTTTACTAAAGCCCTAAAGCTTTAAGTAGTTTTGTTTCCATTTTCAAATGTTGGTTTACTAAAGCTTTTTAGTGTACTAAACCCTAAAACTTTTAGTTGTAAGTGATTTTGTTTTCTTTTTCAGTTTAATGGTTTACTAAAGCTTTTAGTTTACAAAAGCCCATCAACTCTTCATTTCAAGTACTTATGTTTCCTTAGTTTACGAAAGCCTTTCAGCTCTTCGTTTTAGGTGGTTTTGTTTCCGTTTTCAAATGTTAGTTTACTAAACTTTTCTTTGTTTAAAGTGCGTTTACCGTGTTTCCATTTTCAAATGTAAATTTACCAAAGCTTTTCTTCGTTGAAGTATTTTTACCTTTTTTCCATTCTGAGATGGTATTTACAAAACCAATTATTTTATTGTTTCATAAAAATCTTTCCTTATTTAATCAGTGAGTGTTGGTTATAGAGTAAAATCTGTTCTGTTATTGAAAGGGTGTCAGATATATTGTGCATGTGGCCTAATGTAAAGTTTGGTGAGTCATTTTTGATGAAAGGATTAAGGCATCAATATTACTACTGTGGCTTTTTTTATTTTTTTTTTGGGGGGGGGGGGGGGAGGGGTGCATGTATTGTGACCATTGTTTACAGAATCAGTAAAGTCACTTTGCTTCACATATTTTTCATAGCAATTAATTTTTGTTATCACTGTCATCCTTTCTGAGGTGGTGGTGAGGCAGACAATTCACATTATAAACTGGAACATTTGGACTGTTGTGTTAATTGATAAATGCTGTCATACTTTTAACCTGTTTACTATGATTTGGTTCCCATTGAGATAGTCACAATATTTGAAGGACAAAATTTACTTGTGGTCTTTCCGGAAATTACGTTGAAGTGTCATGTCATATGAAGAAGTTCATGTCGATCACAAAGCTTTTGAGTTTAAAAATCTTAAGACTAATATTTTGCGTCATATGTTTCTTCAGAATATGTGGGCAAGCTTCCCACTATTTCTGTGATTACTGATTCCCCCCCCCCCCCTCCCCCCATTTCTTTGGGCTTTTCATTTGGTGGGTTGTTTCCTTTGTTTTGTCTGTATACTTTTGGTTTAGTGTTTTCATTGTGTGCTGTGTTTGGTTATGGGTTGTTCCAGTTTTGTAACCAACCCTGTTTTCAGGGGCCTGATTATAAGAGGACACTATTTGTGGACGGGCTGTCCTTATCAGCACTAGTTGTGTTGTGGTTAGATTACCATTGTACACCCCAAGTCTGGTTACTTACATTACGGTGATTGAAGTGATTTTGAGTATGAATTTCAGACCAGTTGTCTTTGTTAGATTACCATAGTGCACCCCAAGTCTGGTTACTTACATTAAGGCAATTGAAGTGACTTTTGAGCATGAATTTCAGACCAAATGTCTTCGTTATTTGACAACAGTACACCCCAAGTCTGGTTACTTACATTAAGGCAATTAAAGTGACTTTTGAGCATGAATTTCAGACCAAATGTCTTGGTTAGATTACCATAGTGCATCCCAAGTCTGGTTACTTACATTAAGGCAATTAAAGTGACTTTTGAGCATGAATTTCAGACCAAATGTCTTGGTTATTTGACAACAGTACACCCCAAGTCTGGTTGCTTACATTAAGGCAATTAAAGTGACTTTTGAACATGAATTTCAGACCAAATGTCTTGGTTAGATTACCATAGTGCATCCCAAGTCTACTTAATTGTACTGATGACGGTGTAGGTTAATTTTTCAGTGCAGGTAATGTTTTTGTGTGAGATGTGTTGTGGTTTGATCACGGTGTTCCTCAAGTGTAGTTACGTATGCTAATGACATTCAGGATGAACTTTTTTCATGTGAGAGTATGCTGATAATGGACATTGGCCAGTGGGGGCTTCCATAGTGCATCCTGATTTTAATGTTAATTATACATATACAAAGAAAGTAGTCTTATATACCATCAGTACAGTGTCACTCATTAAAAACCATAATAGTTATGTAAAAACAAACGAACAGCAAACAAAAGTCAGCCTGACTGTTGATGGCACTTCAGGATAACAAAAGTATGTGCGAAGCATATTGAAGGACCCCCAGGGTGCTGGATAACAAGTGATTGTACTTTTATGCTAGACTTGATCAGGTTTTTTTTTGTCTCCTCAGCACAGAGTAATTTGTTTCGAAGATGGGAGGGTGGTTAGGTGTTTATGTTGATAACAGTCTCGATAACTTCAGAAATAGATATGTTTTGAGGTACAATGTTTTGAGATATACTAATACATGTACTACCCAGACCATCTGTGTCAGATTGTGTGTGTGTGTGGGGGTGTGTGTGTGTGTGTTTCTAGCATTTTTGTCTCCCTGCTTTCAGGGCTCTTTAAACATAATAAGTGAGGTAGTTGCCTCGTTTGCCCAGTGGCTGTCAGGTCAGATAGCCTTCAATTTACCCAACACCTACATGTGTTTTGTAACCCGAATCAGTTTATCCCTGGATCAGAGTAATTTTGACTTTTGTGCCTGAAGTTACAGTACTGCAGTTCCACTCAAAATGTCTTAATGTGAACAATGATAATTGAACGATTCTGTCCATCCGTGGTTCTTAGTTTTCAGCGTAGTTGGTTTATCGATATCTCGCCTCTTAGATTCTTGTACGTTAGTTGTGTGGTTCGCCATACCAGAAACAGCCAGTTGTATTTCTTGAAAACATGTTTATTTTTGTTGCATTGTCCTTAGCCAGTCAAGTTTTCTGTGTACGTGCGCATTTTGTATCACAAAACTAAGTAGAAAAGATCGTTGAACAACCATTGACAGATGATGAAGATACACTAGCACAATTTTCGTTTTTTTGCATCAATGGATCAACAGTGAGGGCTGTCTGAGGGCTGTGCAAGCTCATCAGAACTGAACGTGTTAGTTTCTTAGTGAACATTTCAAACAATAAATAACCTGGCAAGCAACATGGTTGAATCTCTTTGAATCCAAAAGAAGTTTTTCTGTGGAAAATACTGTGGGCAGAACACCCCCCCCCCCCCCCCCAAAAAAAAAAAGAAGACAGAAACACTGCAAAAGACACAAAAAACCAAACACGGAAACAAGGAATCTGTTGCTCATAAAAGACACTATTTATAACAGAGAAAAAGCGCCTCTGACAGTCTAGTTTGCTGTCAGGTTGGCTTGTTTTACCATCAAGTTTATCGAGGAAAGAAAAAAGAAAAAAAAAACTAAAAGAGATAAATAAATTGATAAAACACAGAAAAGATAGCCGAAATCTAAATAGTGAAACAAGTTGCCATCAAACTAACAACACAGTCAGAGTTTGGTTTTACCGGACTGGTTTAACCCTTTGACTCCCGCACCCTAGGAAGCTGGTGGATAGGGTGAGGGAATCAAAGGGTTAAGTTTTTGCTTTGCTAACATGGTTGGCAATGCAGGATGCTGGTGACCGGAGTGCAGGAGTGAAAGGGTTAATTGATAACTGAATGCACTGTTTAAAGATGAAACGCACAGTATACCGTCACATGAAATGCAGGTTTTCAAAAGAAATGCAGTGTTACATTGCAGACATGTGGAACACAAGTATAAGTATGCATAGTGACATTATAGAATCAGACATGTTTTTGCATAGCAGATATGATTAATGCAGCTGTGAAAATGGTTTTCACTGTTCATTAACACCATTGTTGAAAATAGTGTTATTATTATGAAAACTGTGAAACATGCGACCATGCATTCATTAGACTATTGTGCAATACAGTGTTTAATTTGTGGCCATAAACAGTGTTCTTTTTTGTTGTTGTCATTTTCTCAGAATCACCAAAAAAAGCAGAAAAATAAACAGATTTTTTACCACATTTTCTGAGAATCATGGATGGTAGAAAGACAGCCTCGGCATGGCATTTTGGTTGGGGGAAAAGTGTCGATTGTGTTGATCATGTAATAAGAGCATAAATGTGGTTTACATATGTTTTGAACATATAAGTTCGGGTACAAATCTATCCATGGTTACCCACTAATTATAACCGAACGCATTGTAGATAGTATAAATGATATTTGATTTGATTTTATCAACAGAATGGTTATTTTTTTATGTCATGATACCAAAAATTTAAGAAACGTTTACTTTTGTTTTATACACTGTATACATCCAATTTGATGGCTTCTTGTTGCTATTCTTCTTCTTCTTCTTCTTCTTCTTCTTCTTCTTCTTCTTCTTCATAAAACTGACATGTATCTTGTATAATTCAACATTGGTTTCCCTATTAAAAGCTGAAACTATTCTCTCTGTCTCTCCATCACCCCCATCCCCACCCCTTTTGTTGTTGTTGTTGGTTCAGATAGTTCAGTCTTATGACATTTTGTACTTTTTCCTGATTATTTTTAGAATGCAAATAAGGCAGACGTGCACATAAAAAATTGCGGATGGTGGTGAATAAGAGACGCACACCCAGGATCTCAGAGTCATTGGAAATTACATGTATATCAAAATATTATTCAGGTTTTACTCACTACTGTCTGTGTGTTTTATTTTAGTGAATGTTTTGGTGCTTTTAAAATTTCTTTAGAGATGCATCAAAAGTAGCATTGTGTTTTGTGTTGTATTTATGTTTTATCAGAGGAAAGTATTGTGTTTATCCGCAGATGTCCATTTTCAGCTAGCACATCCACACATCCCCCAAATGGATTTATATTGGATGTTAAGTATACATATATGTTTAGCTTCAGGAATCCATTAATCTGATTGTGAAAATTTCAGCCAAGAATGTGTATTCTGATTTTTGCCTCTGTGGATTTGAATCTTTGATACAACACAAGATACCAATGCACTGTAGACCAATAACTCTGTGATTGTGGATATATTGAAGTGCTGAAGAACGCCGATTAACACTGAAATATCTCTCGTCTGCAGGGACGATATACATGTGCACGTTATGAGCGTGTGTAACTTCGAACAGAAAGCACGTTCTAATTTTTCTGGTAAGCATAAAGAGTTGTTAGCCACCGTTTTGAAACTGCTGTAAAAGTCTATAACAAATCTAAGCTTAATAGCATAAAGGGTTACCATATTTATTCTTCATCCATCCAAGCGGAGACAGGATCACTTGAGGTTATGTTGGACACTGTTTTTCTTTTGATAGAAGAACTACTCTTTTTGTGATCTGCTCATAGTGATGTACGATAAGCAATGGGGTTAACAGATTTGCTAGTGTAATGATATAATACTATGAACAGCTCATGTGGCCCTGTGGCTTACAGTGGATAAAAACACGGAAGAAAAGTTCAATTTAAATATCGTTGTTGAAGATTTGTGGAGGAATACTTCATTATCAGGTACAAAATTGCCTTTTTCTCTGTCTCTGTCCCTGTCCGTCTGTCTGTCTGTCTCTGTCTGTCCCTTTGTCTGTCTATGTCTCTCGCTCTCTTCCCCTCTCTCTTACACACACACACACACACACACACACACACACACACACACACACACACACACACACACACACACACACACACACACACACACACACACACACACCCTGCATGATCTTAATGAATTACCTCAGTTATCATGTTTTTATCATGATTTTTTTTTCAAGAATGAACTGCCGAAGTGGGAAAGCAATGTGCATGTACATGAATTTCAAATGCCTCCTGTCCCGCCACTTCAACCCGAGACCACCCTGTTCCCCTTTACTTTAAAAAAAAACAACCAAACAAGACACGCAGACAAACACACACAACCACACAAAACACCACACACACACACACACACACACACACACACACACACACACACACACACACACACACACACACACACACACACACCAACACAAACACACACACACAAACACACACGCCCCACACACACACACACACACACACACCACACACACACACACACACACACACACACACACACACACACACACACACACACACACACACACACACACACACACACACACACACACACACACACACACACACACACACACACACACACACACACACAGAACACACACACACACACACACAGAAGTATGGCAGTGTGATGTGTTTTTGAATATGCATGGCTCACACTTACCCACCCATGTGAACAGTGTTTGACAATGTTCCTAAACCTTTCATAGTGCGTGCACATTTACATATTCATTACTTTTTTTTTTTTTTTTACTTTATTATCTCGAGGAAAACCACTTTGGTGTACATCATGTTTTTTATATATCTACTGCGGTTTTACTGTGACCTTAGCATTTTTTTAGACCTGTAATTTTTCATTCTCATTTTATTGTTCCAACATGAACTGCTTAATTCTGTTTACAATGAATTGTCTTATTACAATTTTGATGTCCGGCCGCTCCTATGTTGTCCAGCTTATTGTTTAACTTGAAAAGATACGAAAGACAAATTGGCAGATGCTATTGATAAGAATTGTCACTGTGACTTTTTCTGAATTCAAACAGTAACTTAAGAAAAGAATTGGCTTTTTTGTTTGATTCATGGTTAATTTTATGTTTGTGTAGATCTGTGTGTGTATTTGTTAATTGATATGTTAATTGATTCATGATAATCTTCTCTCATAAATGGATTGATATTATGACTTGTAAGCCATACAGACGACAGTGGCAGACAGGTTGTTGCACTACCCACCACACAGTAATGTTAATTGGAAAGCACATTTGAATGACATGTTGAAAAATACATTTTAAAGATTGTTGTATTTCATAATTATTCTTGAAGAACGTAATTGTTAAGAAAAACAAACACTTTTGTGTGATTGTTGGAGATCACTTCTAATGATTCTTGAAGAATGTAATTAAATCACAGATTAAGTGAATGTTGAAAATTAAGAGAAGCTTATTTCTGAATGAGTCTTGAAGAATGTAACTGTTCAGAAATCGGACTTGAATGATCGTTGATAATGACCTATGAGTGATTAAGAGCAGGCTTCATGATTTGTTGAATGTTAAGGAAAATGTTTCTGTTGTTAACATTGGTAGATGCTAAAACTGTCTTTGCATGTCTTGATTTAATTAATTGGAACTTCTGGCGACTGTTGTTTGCATTTGTTTTCAAAATTCCCATGAACGTTTACTTGGTGTTAGCCTCTCAGTCCACGTACAATGTATACACACAAAACCATAGAATTGCTGTGATGGTAAACGTATGCACTTCTGTGCATTTTAAGGATTTCTGTTCGATTCCTTTCCCTCCTCCTTTTCTTCCTCCCTCAGAAAGGAGATACTACACATGTATAATTCAGCAGATTGCTATGAGTATAGTCTGAGGATGTAGGAGTATTATAACTTGACAACAAAGGAGTGTGCACATGTTACACTCATTTAGTCTGACGAATGTATAAGGACATATATCAATATTACACCTGTTAATTCCTATTGTGTTTAAGAAGGCTGGAATGGGTGGGGTGGATGGTTGTATGATTTGTGTATATGTGACCTGATAATCTTCCACCTGTCTGGTGTGTGCCAGTTTGTAAATAACCAATCAATAGCTATGAGAGCAAGCGAATAGTGGGCTAAGGTGGTATTTTGTTGTGAGCAAACAGAATCTCTTGGTCGTAGACCGCACATGATAGAACCCTGATCGATTACGCATGATTGAACTTGAGTAATAACATCTAACTGAATGCTGATTGATCAATACTCGATTAAAGTCTGGCTGATCACCCAGTTAAAGTGACTGAAAGCTGCCAGTGTTGATATTTCTCTGCAGTTCTACCTCTGGTCTTGCGGATTCTTGGTCAGCTTGTTAAGTGGCAGAGTCAGCTTCATGGTGCTTTGATATAATTAAGGAAGGCGCTCCTAATTTGTTAACAGTTCAGGCCTAAAGAATTCATGCACATTCTTCCTGTTTAACGCTTGACCGATTATTTAGTTATTTATACTAAGTGAAGGTAACCTTTTTTTGTTGACTGTTCATTCAATTGTCGCGCATTATGGGTTGTTTTAAGATTTTCATGATATGTTTGTTTTCGTGGCATTTACTCATGTGGATATTTCAGCCAGCCTGTGTTTTTTTCCCTTATGAAAAATTAAGCCTTGACCAGTAAGCACATTAATTGCGAAAAGGACTGAATGTTAAACTTTTTTTGTTGTGGTTGCAGATTTGATGCACTGAAGATAAAAACATACTTGTTTTTAAGAATTAATTGACTCGCACAAAAGATACAACATAACCAATAGGTACAGAAGATTCAGTACCTTTGTTTTCAAGCATGGAGTTTTTTGTTTACATGTATATTTTTGTCATCTTGAAATATTGTTATTTTTGAAATTTGAAAATGTTAGCATGTTTGTTTTCAAATGGATGTTTTTTTTTTAATTTAGGCAGAAGAGAAAACATTTGTTTTTAATCAGAAGATGAGTTACATACTTATGAACTTGGAGGCATTACTAGCAGTTACAATTATGTGGATGCTGCAGAGTATTTCAGAACAGAGATACTGAATTGCATTTCAAAACAGAGATACTGAATTGCATTTCAAAACAGAGATACTGAAGTGCATTTCAAAACAGAGGTGCATAGGTACATTTCAGAACAGAGATACTGAAGTGCATTTCAAAACAGAGATTATGAAGTGCATTTCAAAACAGAGGTGCATGGGTACATTTCAGAACAGAGATACTGAAGTGCATTTCAATGCAGAGATACTTAAGTGCATTTTAAAACAGAGGTGCATAGGTACATTTCAGAACAGAGGTAGTGAAGTGCATTTCAGAAAAGAGATGCTGAAGTGCATTTTAAAACAAAGGTGCATATGTACATTTCAGAACAGAAATACTAAAGTGCATTTTAGAATGCTGAAGTGAATTTTAAAACATAGGTGCATAGGTACATTTCAGAACTGAGATACCGACGTGCATCTCGGAACAGAGATACTGAAGTGCATATCAGAACAGAAATTCTGAAGTGCACTTCAGAACAATCAAAACAGTCAGTAGATCTAGCAATCCGAGGAGCAAAACAAATCGAAGCTAGCATAACCAGTGGGATGAAGCGTCCTGCAGGATCAGAATATGGTATCTGCTATGGTAAAAATGTGGTCACTCGATGGACGATGTGATGATAGACAGTAGCAGGGTCTGCAGTGGTTACTGCATGTGTCAGTGATAGACAGTAGCAGAGTCTGCAGTGGTTACTGCATGTGTCAGTATTTCGGTCAGACAGTAGCAGGGTCTGCAATGGTTACGGCATGTGTCAGTATTTCGGTCAGACAGTAGCAGGTTCTGCAGTGGTTACTGCATGTGTCAGTATTTGGGTTAGACAGTAGCAGGTTCTGCAATGGTTATTGCATGTGTCAGTATTTGGGTTAGACAGTAGCAGGTTCTGCAGTGGTTACTGCATGTGTCAGTATTTGGGTTAGACAGCAGGTTCTGCAATGGTTACTGCATGTGTCAGTATTTGGGTTAGACAGTAGAAGGTTCTGCAATGGTTACTGCATGTGTCAGTATTTGGGTTAGACAGTAGCAGGTTCTGCAGTGGTTACTGCATATGTCAGTATTTCGGTTGGTTGATCTGTTGATAATTGGAATGGGCAACATTAGATTTGAAGTGCACAGGATACTCACCAGTTTCAGCTAGTGTTTATCAGATATGGTGAAATCAAGCATCAAGTCTTCATTTGCGAATTTGATTCACATTAGCTTAAATCAGATACCAAGTCTTCATTTGCAAATATGATTTATATTAGCTTGAAATATGTAACTTTGGTAGAGCCTCAAGACCTTGTTAAGGTGCAAGGTTTTATATGCAGTCTTACAGCATCTACCATGTATATCCATGGTGTGGCACTGTGGTGTTTCGCACTTGATGTGATGTAGACTTTGTTCTGTGGTGTATTTCTAAACAAGCAGGAACACATGTCTTAACTGTGATAACAGTTTGATTGGGGAGTAAGGATGGTCTCTTTGGTGAACCCACTGTCAACACAATCTTAGAGCTGTTTTCATTGCCTCTGAACGTGACCTGTTGTCATCGTCTTTCTGTTGGGTCCAGTATCTTATGTGGAGTAATAGTCTGATGGCTAAGAGGCTCATCCAGAAAATGAGAAGTGGGTTCATCGTGAATTTGAGTCCAGGATTTATCCTGCCCCCACTAAGCCTTTGGGTCCACTGTCCCCTTGGCCTTGGCTGCAATTCTTTCCCAGGCTGTGAGTGACATCGTCTCCCAAATTTTATGACTGTCTTTGTTTTTCTGTTGGAACAATACTAGTTTGAGTCCAGGATTTATCCTGCCCCCACTAAGCCCTTGGTCCACTGTCCCCTAGATCTTGGTTGCAGTTGTTTCCCAGGCTGGTGAGTGACATCGTCTCCCAAATTTTATGACTGTCTTTGTTTTTCTGTCGGGGGCAATAGCATTTGTCTCACCGCTGTCAAAGCATTCATTGGCTACTTGCTGCCCGCTGCAGTGCTGGCATCTTCTTACTCACAACACATCCAGAGTCCACAAACATAGATGTGAGACAGGTTTTCTGCTATACGATACAACACATGTACACTTTAGCAAAGAAATTATGATTGCATTTTTTAAGTCATGATACTCGTTTTTCTTACAAATTGTGTTGAATTTGGATTTTTGTGTGTGTTTTAAATTCACTGCTATATCTGTGCTTTTCTGTGTGTATGTGTGTGTGTGCGCGCGTGTACACGTGTGTGTGTGTGTCTGTGTGTCTGTGTGTGTGTGTGTGTGTGTGTGTGTGTTGACTGATTGATTAGTTGTGTTCTTGTGGGTAGGGGAAAGGTATTGCTTTTGTTTGTTTCATATTGGTAGTTGCTGATTACAGTTTTTAAAGTTATCATGTTGAACTCTCACTGAATGACAATAAAACTTACAAGGGCTGCATTTTAGAGTTTCTATAATGTCAGCTTTGTTTGTATTGTTCTCTCCCAAAAAAAAAGTGAAAGAATCGACATGTTTAAGGCATGTGCTGTAATCTCATTTTTTCCCCTTGTTTTCCATGAATATTCTGTTCTGGAAATTTTTTTAAATTTAAATTTATAAGGATTATGAAATGGAATACTTTTTGGGTAAAAAGACACAACAGGCTTCCAGATTTTTTTTCAGCTTAATTAAAGAATAAAATGACAATAGGAATGAAACTGGTGTAGGCTAGTTAAAGGAAGGAATGGTTGAATAGTGTTGACGTTTTGGAAGGGATTGTAACTTTACTTGCAGTAAATCAAAGTGCTGGGTTTTTGCCAGTGAGAATGGCGGCTTTGTTTTTACTAAATTTTAGTTATGATATTTTGCTGGCAACTTTTTAGCTCCATGATACGTACATAGGATGTGCATTAAGAGAGATACAGACGATAAACAGATCTAGTACTGTAACAATTCGGTGAGATCTTTTATGTATATTTATATATGTATCTATATATATGTAATTGATAGATAAATACGAGAGTCTGTCTGTCTCTGTCGAATTCTCAGAATGTTGCCCAGTGTGCTTTGTATTTTGGTGGAAGCACTATAGTACTATCATGTCTATGATCTTCAAGTATGATCAAAAAACACTGTAAATGTAGCATATGATCTTGTTTTGGCGAAAACTTTAGTGCCGTATGATCTTAATGAATGGTAAAAACACCTTAGTAGTGGCATATAAGTTTCATTTGATGAAAACACACACCATAGTAGTCGCATATGATCTTGATTCGGCGAAGACACAACACCATAGTAATGGCATAGGATCTTGATTTGGCGAAAACACCATAGTAGTGGTATATGTTCTTCATTTGGTGAAAATAACATTGTAATGGCATGTGATTTTTATTTGGCAAAGACACCATGGAAGTGGTGTATGATCTTGATTTGCTGAAAACCCCATAGTAGTGGCATATGATCTTGATTTGTCGAAAACAGCATTACAATAGCTTATGCTCTTAAGGTATGGTAAAAAACCCATAATAGTAGCATATGATCTTGATTTGGCAAAAACATGATTATAATGGCATGTGATCTTAAGGTATCATCGTATGGTGAAAACCCTTAAGCAGTGGTATCTGAGATATATTTGTTTTTAGCATATTAGTGGCACGTGATCTTGATTTGGCGAAAACACCCTATATTAGCATATGATCTTAAGGTAGCATGCAAACACAATGATAATGGCATTTTATTCAGTTTTCTTGAAGCATATATGGACATGAACATGGAATAAGAGCAGCAACAAAATCCAGTTTTCTTTGATGTATACATTATACTAATAACAGAAAGAAAGGAGCTTTACATTGATGCAGACAGCCACTTGTAATTTTAAGATGAGGAGTCGAATTCGTATGGATAGCAAAATCAGTGAAGGAATTGTTTGGTCAGGGCGCATGTGGCACAAGTTCCTTCTACTGTGACTGAGAAAACGTGTTGATTTTTCTACTTGGCACTGAAAATAAACATTTCCATGGATTATTCACATGTGCACAGAGAGAAACAATTGAAGTTTACTGCTTCCATGCGTGATGTCTCCTCTCCTTGCATCTTGGCCGATGTTGGCCTGATGCGGTTATTTTTCTATCGAACTGGTTAACTTCATTATCATTTTTGTCCTGTTCTGCTTTCAATTTTTATCGATTGCAGTAGTTGTATTTATGCAGACACCATACCGTTGTTTTATTTGACACTTTTGTGCAGTGGATTTACAAGTGTACATATTGAAAATAGATATGAAACTACATTTTTAAAGACGAAAGTATAATCAAGCTATACTATACTGCGTGCCGTTTATGTTTTAGATAAAGCAGTTCTCGAAACTCGTAAGGTTGGTGATATTTAACCAATTTTAGTATTTCTTTGGTATTCACGATATGTCTGTGTGTGTAATCTGTTCTATTGTTGTTGTCATTGTTTTTAATTCCCCTTTTTTATACCCTGCTTTTCAAATCCCCTACCATGTTGTTAACTGCACCTTCATTCCATATATATTTACGTTGTTCTGCTCAGATGACCATAACCCCCTAAAACCTTGACCATCCTGATTACCCAATACCCCCAAGAAACCGTAACACCTTTCCTGAGCTTCAGGCCTTTTGCGAAATTTTAACCAAGCAAACATGCCTTGGGTTTTATACCATAATATTTGTTTAACCATAGCGACGTAGACTGTAAGCAGATAAGATGATAAACATGATTTCGCTGTTAATGCTGCTCTTCACATTATTTTCCGGCCTCTTCCCCTGACTCACACAACTGACTCGGACTGCATGGTTCATTATGATGCTCGATTTGATTATACACAAAATGACAGACTCTGTGATGTTGATTTATTATGTATAGATTGATAATGAAAGCCTGGCTAGCCACACTGTATAATGTAGCAGTGTTACTTTAACAGTGACCAAGATCTTACCTGACCTCCTGCTATTGGGTGGATAGTTTGGATTTTGTTGGGGGCCCATGTTTTTTATTGTCAGTTTTAGTAATGATCTTTTTGGGTTCCAGATTTTCTATGGTTATATGTTTCTTTGGATCTTGTTTTTTCTCCCATGTGTAGATCCAGACTTTGCCATTTAGATTCAGATTTTACAGCTTTTTTTGTGCTATTTTTGTTTGAATGGATGTACAGTTACTTAGACATGTCCGCATATTAATTTCAGGAGTTCAAAAATGTGAGGAAGGAAAAGACTGTTTGATTTTTTTTACACTATTTGCGTTCAATCTCTTATCACTGTATAGAAATTAACATCAGTTTTATGTGGTGTGTGATTTTTGAAATGCCAACTCCCTGCGGCAGACAGTCACTGTTTTATTTTCAAATTGCATTCATACAGTCGTCGTTTTTTTTTTTTTTTTTTTTTTTTCGTAGTGCATTTTATAATTATAGAAGCCATTAGGGGAGGAGGGAGTCATCGCTACTAGTGTAGTACTTGTTGTAAGAATAGATTGCTGTAGTATTTGATTTTTGCATCTGTGACATGATAATTGATGTCGGCAGTGTGATACGATGATATCAGTATTGTGTTCTCATCAGGGGCTAATTTTATTTCTTAATATGATGACAAGAGAGCGAAAATGAAGCGTTTCCGTTGCCACACTTTAACTCATGTTTTCTGCCCCCCCCCCCTCCCCCCCCCCTACCACCTGCTTCAAACAATACAGTGATCGGATGCATGCCCGAAAATTGTCAAGAAGTGTTTTGCTTTGCACCTAGTAAAAGTCAGTTTAGTGGACTTTGCACATGATGATTCAAAGTATTGCATTTTTTCTTCTGATAATGATCAGAAAGTGTTTACTTTCTGCCCGAAAATGAATGGTTAATTTTGTTTGTTTGTTTTTTGCCATTGCTCCAGACAATAATCAGTAATTAGCTTTGCTCACAATACGGATGAGCAAGGATTAATGATTATTTGTCTTACTGTCCCTGTCCCCAATTCACCTATCCACCTGTCGGAATCAAGCATGTTACGCATTGAATTTCCAGCACTAGTGGCACCAGTTTATCTTCGGCTATGTTCTCTATCCCTCTTGTTTGTATTGGTCTTTCTTTATTGTACAGTTAGATGAGTTGCTTCACTGTGAGGTCTCCAGCTGCTATCAGCTTTACTATGAGGTCTCCAGCTGCTGTCAGCTTCAGTATGAGTCTCAAGCTGCTGTCAGCTTCACTGTGAGGTCTCCAGCTATGTGAGTTTACTATGAAGTCTCAAGCTGCTGTCAGCTTCACTGTGAGGTCTCCAGCTATGTGAGTTTACTATGAAGTCTCAAGCTGCTGTCACCTTCAGTGTTAAGTCTTCAGCTGCTGTCAGCTTCATAAGAATGTCTCCAGCTGCTGTCAGCTTCACAGGAACTCTCCAGCTGCATCAGCTTTCACTATGAAGTCTCTAGCTGCTGTCAGCTTCACTGTGAGTTTCAGCTACTGTTCAGCTTCACTATGAAGTCTCCAGCTGCTATCAGCTTCACTATGAAGTCTCTAGCTGCTGTCAGCTTCACTATGAAGTCTCCAGCTGCTGTCAGCTTCACTGTGAGGTTTTCAGCTACTGTCAGCTTCACTATGAACTCTCAGCTACTGTCAGCTTCACTATGAACTCTTCAGCTGCTGTCAGCTTCACTATGAAGTCTCTAGCTGCTGTCAGCTTCACTATGAACTCTTCAGCTGGTGTCATGCTTCACTATGAAGTCTTCAGCTGGTGTCAGCTCCACTATGAAGTCTCCCGCTGCTGTCAGCTTCACTATGAGGTTTTCCAGCTGGTGTCAGCTCCACTATGAAGTCTTCAGCTGCTGTCAGCTCCACTATGAAGTCTCCAGCTGCTGTCAGCTCCACTATGAAGTCTCCAGCTGCTGTCAGCTCCACTATGAAGTCTTCAGCTGCTGTCAGCTCCACTATGAAGTCTTCAGCTGCTGTCAGCTTCCACTATGAAGTCTTCAGCTGCTGTCAGCTCTCACTATGAAGTCTTCAGCTGCTGTCAGCTCCACTATGAAGTCTCCAGCTGCTGTCAGCTCCACTATGAAGTCTCCAGCTGCTGTCAGCTCCCCTATGAAGTCTCCAGCTGCTGTCAGCTCCACTATGAAGTCTCCAGCTGCTGTCAGCTCCACTATGAAGTCTTCAGCTGCTGTCAGCTCCACTATGAAGTCTTCAGCTGCTGTCAGCTCCACTATGAAGTCTTCAGCTGCTGTCAGCTGAACTATGAAGTCTCCAGCTGCTGCCAGCTTCACTATGAACTCTTCAGCTGCTGTCAGCTTCACTATGAACTCTTCAGCTGTGTCAGCTTCACTATGAACTCTTCAGCTGGTGTCAGCTTCACTATGAAGTCTCTAGCTGCTGTCAGCTTCACTATGAACTCTTCAGCTGGTGTCAGCTTCACTATGAGGTTTTCAGCTGCTGTCAGCTCCACTATGAAGTCTTCAGCTGCTGTCAGCTCCACTATGAAGTCTCCAGCTGCTGCAGCTTCACTATGAACTCTTCAGCTGTGCCAGCTTGACTATAAAGTCTCCAGCTGCTGCCAGCTTCACTATGAAGTCTCCAGCTGCTGCCAGCTTCACTATGAAGTCTCCAGCTGCTGCAGCTTCACTATAAGTCTCAGCTGCTGCCAGCTTCACTATGAAGTCTCAGCTACTGTCAGCTTGACTATGAAGTCTTCAGCTGCTGTCAGAATTTACCTAAGAACGCCGTATTTTACGTGTCCCACTTTCACTGGTCCTTCAGTAGGATTCAGAACTTGCCATGCTACAGCCATTGAATTACTGAGAGCTATGATAGCACTTGCAGTTAACCTTTTAACCCTCACTCCCTCTTCCTATCCATCACTTCCTACAGAAATAGTGAAAGAGCTAAGTATTGTTGTAGAACCAGTAATAACAAAAAGTCTGAAGATTCTAAGCAGAATCTGTTACAGTTGTCACCTATTAGTGTATGGCTAGAATCAGTTATAACAATATCCGTAAGTTGTCTGATGAAAACGGTTAAGTGTGATAACAATTTTCATCAAACGATGTACCCTGTTACATCCAGTCATGAGAACTAGTTATAGTGAACAGCTGCTGAGCGGTGGACCTTTGTCAAAAGCCAAGGGCACTGTTCTGTTACTATTGAATGTTAGTCACTTATGAGTGTTGGGCACTCAGAAGCCGTTGAATGTTGGATGCTCATCAGAAACTGTTGAGCGTTGGATACTATCAAAGCCATTGAGTGTTAACACTTGTCAGAAGTTACTGAGTGTTGGACACTTATCGGAGTCTGTTGAGTGTGTGGACACTGAACCAACGTCGTTGAGTGTCAGGTACTTACCAGTTCCTGTTGTTAGATACTTGTTAGTAAATTAAGCTTTGGACAGTTATCGTTAGTTGTTGAACGTTGGACACTTACCAGAAGCAGTTCAGTTTTAGTTCAAGAAAGATTAACTCAAAAATTAAGTAACCCACACGGAGACGACTTATCTGAAGCTGTTGAGTGTTGGAAATTTATCAGAAGACACTGAATGGTCAACACAAATCATAAGCTGTCGAGTGCAAGACATTTCAGAAGCCGTTTCATGCAGGACAGGACTAGGAGTCATTAACATAGAACATGTACCACCAGTCATTAAGTGTAGGACACTTCCAGTATCTCCTCTATGATTGTAAGTAGGAGGGAGAAAACTGTTTCTTCTTCTTGTTCTTCTGTATGTTATTTATGCAGTACAGACTTGAAGTTAATCTTCCGTTCTGTGATTGCAGTTGGAGAGAGAAGAATGTTTTGTCTTTTTTTTTTCTGTGAGAAATTTGTGCAGTACAGACAGACAGGTAACTTAACTTCCCATCTGTGAAGTCTGAGTCAAAATGACTGTCAGCGTTCAAACTAATACGAACCAGTAATACACACAAATAGAACTAGAATGCGTATCTGATATAACAAGACAAAACAGTTGACCGAAAATCTGTGCCTGTCTTGCCATGTTATATTGACTGTGCATTCTAATTCCATTTTGTGTGTGTGTGTGTGTTTTTCTTGTCCTTCTCTTCGATGATTTCTTTATTTTCTTCGTCTGCATGCAATGTTTTTTGCAGTGCAAATATGGAAATAAGATTACAGGTATTTTTTTTTTTTTTTTTTTACAATTTCCCATGTTTTGTTGTTGTTGTTGTTGAGGTTCCCATTGTCTTCCTACCCCTTCCCTTTCCTGCCCCTACTACAGCAGTACTTTGCTGTGTTTGAATGCTCGTTTAACAGCTTCTCAATTCTGTGTGTGTGTCTCTCTCCGCCGCCTTCCTCATGACATGACTGTTACCACAGAAGCCGGAGTTAAAGTGAAACTTTTATTTAGCTGTGCAGTTGACAGGCTTCATTATACACATTTTATTATAAGTGACTGTCACGGGTTTTCCATTGTTGGTCTCTCCCCCCCCCACCCCACCCCACCCCTATTCTTGATTTCTTGGGTTATTTTATTTTTTTTAGTGACACTGTAATGCTGTCCTTTGCATCTACGTGACCCGACAATTTGCCATATTTGTTGTATGTATTGAGTGACATGAGTAACATTGCTGTTCTTTGAGTGCCTGTATTTGTTGTTATTATTGTTATTATTGTCATAAGTGTTATTGTTCTTATTATTACCGTTGTTGTTGTTTTTATGTGGCCGGGACTTTGGGTTTCTTTTTGTATTGTTTTGTGTGCGCATGTGTGTGTGTGTGTGTGTTTCTTTTTATGTATTTGTTTTAGTCGTTTATTCATTTTATTTATTATTTATTGTCCAGAAAGTAAATACGGCATTAGTTGAATAACTTTTTTTCAGATTGGACCTGTCACGTTTAGTTGATAACGTTGAAATTTATTTGAGTGACACTCTGTGTGTGTGTGTGTGTGTGTGTGTGTGTGTGTGTGTGTGTGTGTGTGTGTGTGTGTGTGTAATGCACATGCGTGTATGAGAGACCAGCGTAGTGCTCTTCAACCAGGCTGGTACCCTGACTTGTATGCCCTTGTGGATATTAATCATTTTCCAAGTGCGCCCCTCTTCTCTCTCTCTCTCTCTCTCTCTCTCTCTCTCTCTTCCCTTCTCTCTCTCTGTCTCTGCCCTTCTCTCTGTGTCCCTCTCTGTCTTTCTTGTCTGTCTCTCTCATATATATATTATATATATATGAATATATATATATATATGTGTGTGTGTGTGCGTGTGCGTGTGCATATCATTTTCCAGTGCGCTGCTCTTTTCGTCACTTTTACACCTGTGTTGTTGGTTTTTTGTGTTTGTTTTTAGTTGGTATTCTGTTTGTGTCTTTTTGTTTTTAAACTTTTTTGTATTTATTACCGACATGTGGCCAGTTAGCTTGCTATATGTCAGACAATCTGCCCTATGTATAGTTTTACGATCAGTAGTACCTGCTATCTGTGGATAATGCGAAGACCATAAATTTGTTTTACTTGGCATGCCCTATACGTTATTTTACGTTCAGTGCATTATATGCCCTTTTATGTTCTTTCATTTCTGTAAGTTATATGCCCTTTTTGTTAATTTATATGCCCTTTATATGAGTTTGTTTTTATTGGTCAGTGTATGCCCTGAATTTGATAAGTGTTTATAATTGGGAAATTTCTTTCATGAGTTGATACGGTGTTGACATATATTGCCCTTTCTTTCTAACGTTTTTTTTTTTTTTTTCTGTCTCTCTGTCTGTCTGTTGTCTGTCTGTCTGTCTGTCTTTTATTCTTTTGTCTGTTCTCTGTTCCCTGTCATCCGTCATGCTTCCCGTCTGTACTGCCCATGCCATTTTTTTGTTTTGTTTTTGTTTTTGTTTTAGCTGGCATGTTGGTGGGGTTTTTCTTTCTGTTGTCGGTGCGTATGTCTTTATGGATTTTTTTGTGTTTTACCTTCCTGTGTCCTTTTTCAGTTTTGCAATCACTTCAGTTGTCTTGGTTTTTTTTAATCCTGTGGCTTTCATCAGTCATCACATCCATTCAGTATCTTGAGTACTGTTATCTGATATTTTATTGTCAGTGCAAGGAGGTCCTTTGAACAGTGCGTTCATTCAAGTGTTGCGTTTAGTGACACAATAGCTCACGCAGTGTCAGTGAGTATCTTTGTGTATACAGTGTCTTCGCCGCGACGTGAAACGTGTGGGAGGGTGTGGGCTAGCCATGGGTCACTTCACGTTTTACGGCCGTTTCACTTTTTTTCTTCCCAAAGTTGCTATTTTGATATGATCGAACGTTCAGACTGGCACCATGTCCTTGATTAAACCTTAACCAGTCGAATGTATGTTCTAGATTACCAGTGTGATTTTTCGTTTTGTTTTGACTTGTGTGTGGTTTTGTTGTTCTCTTGTTTTAAGTGATTATTTTTTATTGTGTTATGTTTATTTCATTTATGTTAATTTTGTTTGTTTGTTTGTCTTGTTTTTTTTGTGGTTGTTTTCTTTTGCTGTCTCTGTGTCTGTCCTGCACTGCTGCCACTGTGTGATGCAGTAGACGACAAAGCCTTGTATTGGCCATGAGCTAGCCCATTGACTTCCCACGTCCTTAGATCACCTCACTCAAATTGTGATTATGGCTTGGATTTCTTCGTGTGTGTGTGTGTGTGTGTGTGTGTGTGTGTGTGTGTGTGTGTGTGTGTGTGTGTGTGAATGGGGGTGTGAGAGAGAGAGAGAGAGAGAGAAGAGAACAAAATTTTTAAGAAAAATCAAATGCGAACGAAAATTTTACACTTGAGCCATGTTTCCTTCGGGGCCTAATATATATATATGTGTGTGTGTGTGTGTGTGTGTGTGTGTGCGTGCGTGCGTGCGTGCGTGCGTGCGTGTGTGTGTGTGTGTGTGTGTGGCGCGCGCTGGTGAGTTGTTTAAGGACAATGCCATGATGTGACACGACACAACATTAATGTGTTCACTAACTCTTCACTGTCGTTACTATTTGCAGATATTTCAGTGACAGTTTTGTCGACTGGATATTTCAAGTTTGCCCCCTGTTTTTACCCTTAATTCCTCTTCCCAGCATGTGCCTCCGTAGCGCAAAACCAAAGTTGACCTGTACTTAAAAAAGGCCAATGGTACCATTATAAGCAAGTCTGTAGTTAAACAGCAGCTTTTATGTCAACAGTGTATGAAAACCAAGTCTCTTGTTGTACACAGCGTGTAGA
>JAPXFY010000022.1:16021905-16029405 GCA_030674185.1 Monoplex corrugatus
TGTTAAAAAGTGTATGGATTACAATCAAGGAATGAATGTGCTGAAATCAATTTCTTGTCAGCAATCGGAAAGAAAACAATCATTGCAACGATTGGAAGAATTGCTGAAGTAAAATTGTCACAGTTATATATGAAAAATTGAAAGCTTTTGTCAGAATTTGTCGCAAACTGAAATCAGTATTTTACTTGATGATTTACTGCGTGAAAATGAATATTGTATTCAGATGTCTCAATATTAACTAAAGTAGACCAACTGACAGTTGAAGAGAAGTACAGTGTTTGATTTAATGAGTTCTCGCTTCTTAAAAGGGAAACTAAAAATCACCAGTGTTATGTAAACTTCTTGTTTGTGTGCTTTAAAAATGTGAAAAATAGCAACCCGATTTGACGTAACCTTCCTGTAAATCAAAGGTGGGTGGAACATCACAGATAACATCTGCAAAAGGTTGTGTTTGATGACCACTGGCTTAGGTTAGGTTGGGTAAGTGAAACTGTGGAGAAGGAAAAATTGGCAGATTAGACGCTGAAAAGAAGACGGACAAATTGAAACAAAATCATCAAAAACAGGAGCTAACAGGCCTGTGGAGTTTATCGAGAGAGCTCGTTGCCTTAAGCGTGTTTTATTTTAACAAGTTTATGACATTACAGTCAGCTGAACTGTGTGACTACAGATTCGTTTTTAGCAAAGAGAATCTGTCAAACTAATGAATACATTTTCACTTCATTTGACTGCGTGCCATCTATTTAAATGATTGTCTCTATAAGTATTATCCCGAACAAACAGATGCACAACGTGTTTAGAACAGTCATCCTCCAGTTTACACAGTAGGTGCAGAATCTGCTTAACCCCTCAGCACAGTTAACTTTACAGATGCACAGTTACATACTGTATATGGTTTCTTCTAAGCTGCTGGTTTTCCAGAGGGGCGGGCATTGTGGTGACTATTCAGTGTTATATGTTTACAGTCTGCTTAACCCTTTGACTCCCGCACCCTGTCTATCAATTGCAAAAACTTAACTCTTCGACTCCCTCACCCTACCCACCACCAGCGATGGTCCACCAAAATGCTGGTGGACAGGGTGCGGGAGTTAAAGGGCTGATCTTTTGCTTCAGACTGAATATAAAGTATAAGGGTGCAAAAAAAAAAAAAAAAAAAATCTAGAAAAATCTCCATGGCAAAGCTCTTAACGAGAGCACAATATCATTAAAAGTATGCATAGCAGGAGTTAGTGCTCAGATTCGTATGTTTTTCAGGTCTGCATTCATCGGTCTTTCCCACAATCTTTCATATAGCTAAGTGTTTACTACACTCAGTTGTAGTGTAGAAATGGACCCATGTAGATTGTGCTGGAAAACACTGTAAAAGGCACGTTGTATGAAGTTCTGTTAACATTCAGGAGCCTGCAATATCACGTCCAGTTCTATGAAAAGTGTGAATGGGAGCAGTGTTGTTCATAGAGGCCCTGTCCTTGTTTACTTGCTAATCATAAGAAAACGTTTGGAGATTGTCGCGGTTCAAAGGAAACTTGTCAGAGAACAGTTTTGCTTCCAGCTTTTGTTAAGTAGAGAATTGTTTGCAGTTTACATTAGCCGGCTCTTCTTTTCATGTCAGCAAAAGAATATCAGTTATTGTTATTATTTCTGACGATAAAGACACGTCTGAAAAGATATTGACAACAGTGACAAAATGATTGATGTATGCTTTTAGTAATGACAACAACGTTTGTCGTATTCTGTCTACACCACGTATTAAAACTTAGTTGAGATTTGATGGCAGACAGCATCAGTGATAACAGTAATGTCATGTAACAAGAGTTTATCCTGTGCATCTATCAGTATGATAGTTAAGAGTATAATCATTGTATGCACTGTGAAGGACGCATTTCTATTTTTGTAAAAAGAAAACAATAGAAACAGATTATGCAACCCCTTCTCACCTTAACTCTTCTTCCTCCTCCCTCCCCCCCCCCCCCAGCCCCCACCCACGCGAACAAATACACAGATTTATATCAACGACCAGCATTATACATGACTGTAGTAAAAGTAAATGAATAAATATTGCTTTACGTTGGTATAATATTTTATTCTTTTCACCAGATGTTACTTTATTTTTCTCCTGTGTTCGTTTTGATTTTGAATGCGTAGAGGCCACAATAATGCGCATTGCTATGAGCGATCTTGTTTTCTATCTGATTATATATGTGTGTATATATATATAAATATACTCTTACCTGTTATTCACTGCGACGTTGTATCATCGCGAACGCAAAACCAACAGAACAACAAAGCGAAATCGACAGCAGAAAAGTTAGGAACCGATGTGAAGTGCCTTTGTAGCTAGAAATATGTTACACAGTATTTTACGTCTCTCTTTTTGGAGTCGAATTCATCATACCATTTCTGTTCAAGTACATTGCTAGTATTGGTGGATTTTGTTCATTGTCATCAGCGCGGAGGGAAATACAGTCAAGACCATTGAAACTATTTGTCTGTCTGTCTGTCTGTCTGTCTGTCTGTAAGACCATTGAAACTATTGTCTGTCTGTCTGTCTGTCTTGTCTGCGCGCGCGCGCGCGCACACACACACACACACACACACACTAATTATCTGTCTATATCTCTGTCTCTCTGTCTGTCCTCTCTCTCTCCCTCCCTCTCTCCCTCCCCTCCTAGGGTCTTTCTTGTGTGGTGGTCAGAGAAAACAAACATTTCTATTCCTCATTTCCAAACAACGCCGAGTTTTCGCCGACTTTTTGACTTTTTATGTATTGTGTTGAAAATCATGTTATTTGACTTATTTATCTTTTTCTTTCTCGCGTTTGAAACAGCCAGCGATGGCACCACTCAGCTTACTTTTTAACGCTTTTATTTCGACGATCGAAAACAAAGTGCCTTGCTGCTTTAAGGCTGGAGACTGTGGTATGTGTACCACCAAGCACCAGTATACCCGAAATCTTACTTTTTGAATCCATCAGCGTAAAATATCACCGTCTCGACATTGAGATTGACACAAAATGTCGTTTCGATCCATTTAGCAATTTTTGTAACTATCAGTTGTCTGTCGACGGTGAAATAAATGGACATACTCTTGTAAACGCAGGCGTGCACTCACTTGACTGCTTAGGTGTTATTTTACGGATGCGTGTATCAGGACTTTGTGTTGGATACCATCTCTTCCATATTAGAGTCATGTTGGTATCCGGTTTATGGAATTTCGGCTTTGCTCTTTACTGATCTGAATCTCCTCTTTCACCTGGCGAAACAACATGAAGAAAAAGGAGCATAGTTATCAGATTGGGGGAAATGCTGGGCGGGGGGAGAGTGGGGGTAGAAGTGTATAGCAAAATTTGATTTATTTCAACTTCGCTCAATTTGCAATGGTTTTCTTTGTCTTGTTGATTATGTTTGTGCTTTCTGTCGTTTACCAGGTCATATGTGTGTGAATATTGTTTTTTTGTTCCATTGGCGTGACAACATAATCTACCAGTGTTGAAAGGCGGAGAGTGAGGGTGGAGGCGATGTTTTTGACATTGGGGTGTGTTATTCCAGTAGTTAATCATGATGCTCCCTTTACCATCCCACATGTCCTGTTAGCTTTGCAGACTTGTCTTGTAACTCCCACGGCTGTGTCATAACCGTGATTCCACTCAACCAGATACCGTTATACTGACAGTGCCACCTCTCAACCACTCCTTCCCTTCCGCGTGAGCGAGTACGTTAATAGTTTGTCGAAATGTTTCTTCCCTCCCCTCCCCTCCCCTCCTCTACCTCTTTAAGTAATGCTATTATTCCAGTTGAATAATCTACCATAATGGCGATGCGCCCAGGTACATACATATCTGTCGAGTTGTCCCAACGGCTTTCATAAAACTACTCTACCAAGAGCTTCACATACCAGTGTCGTCACCAAAAGTTTTTACTGTTATTTCTGATATATTGTCGTTATGAACTACCCCCACCCCCCACTCTCCGCTATTTTCTCGTTTGGTATTCTCGCCAATAACTCCGCTGATACCATCCTCCCTTGAACAATCATACACCCAAAGTATCCTCTATAGTGGCTTACCGTACATGACCATAACCACGGCTTTTTAGTGATGTCCCATGAGATTTGTCCAGTCTAATATCACTTATAGTGAAAAGACGTTAAATCAAGGAACGATGAGATTTGCCCAGTCACCCTTACAACTTACCGTAACATTAACACTGATGTCCTCGAAGTAAGTCCCATCAGTTCAACAGCGTGCCACTACAGTGATGTTTCTCAAAGTGCCTCCCCTCCCCCTCCCCCCTCCCCCCCCCCCCACGCATGATTTCAGTATTTTACCACGATACTGACGCTTCCCAAGATTGTCCCACACACAAGGCAAGAAAGTCAGTCCCACACAGTTTGTTATTCAAAAGTCAGCCAACTACATCAGTATGGCTAGACAACGTGTTCCACAGATGCCACAAATGTGTCCCATCTTAGTTACCATTTTGCCATAACGATGTGTACCGGAAGTCTCGTGTTACGTTAATAGCATACGATATTGTCCCTATATATATATATATACCATGATAATGTGTTCCATATACACTTTACTGTTTTTAACGGATATCATTATTACAATTTCCTTGTATAGCATAACAATGTTTCTCTGAGCTGTCCTGTTTATTATCGTAGACTTTTTCAGTCAGTGTTCCAGCCAGACTTCCCTGTTGGTTGTCTTAGCTTAATGTCCCATTTTGAGTGTGTCCTTATCTCGATAATGAGGGGGGCTCAGTGGTGAGACACCCAGCTACGTGTTCATTTTGGTTTTGGGGGCACCCGCTGTTTGTTTATGAACGATCACGTTTGTTTCTTTTCTTTTCTTTTCTTCATTTTTTTTCTTTTTTTTTTTTTTAATGTGTGTTTTCCCATTTAGCGTATGTTTCAATTTCACCATGATAACGAACAATGACGTATTTGGATTCTGCATCCCAGAGTGACTCAGCCTGTTATTTTGTCATTTATTTTTAAGGCACCATGTATATGTGTGTGTGTGTGTGTTGTATGTATGTATGTATGTATGTATGTATGTATGTATGTATGTATGTATGTATGTATGTAGTATGTATGTATGTTGTTGTATGTTATGTATGTGTGTATGTGTGTATGTATGTATGTATGTATGTATGTATGTGTGTATGTATGTGTGTTATGTATGTATAGTATGTATGTATGTGTGTATGTTATGTATGTATGTATATGATATGTATATATATATATATATATATATATATATATATATATATATATATATATATATATATATATATACACATACATACACACACACACATAACAATCGCGCACGCATACACAAGTAGCTTTCTTATGTTCATGTTTGAAACAACAATGATTTTTTTCAAAATCCATGTCAATATTGCAGAATAAAGAAAATAACCATAAGCGTAGGATGCCAGCTGATATCGGTCATTTTTTGTTTTCCTGCCCCTTGTATGTATTGTGGTTTTGATTCTTTGTTTCTGTAAGAATTATGTCTGTGTAATTATGTGAGTGTAGAATTATGTCTGTGTAATGATGTGAGTGTGTTTTTATTTATTCCGTGCCCCATTTTTCTTTTGTTCGATGTTATTCCCCCTCCCACCGTATTCTAACGTTTGTGCCCTGCCTGTCGTAGGCCTGCCATTTTCTCCTTCTCCCATTGTTGAAAATTGAAAACAGAATCGGGCCTGGTGTCACCAAAAACCTTGGAACCCTTTTCGTACTGTTATCTCTGTGTGACGATTCATGTGTGTTCGCTTCCACCCACACCCACCCACCCTGTATATATATATATATATATATATATCCCACTTCTTATGCCGCATAAATGGCCACAGAATTTGGAACAAATTTTCACGATGCCACGCAGATGATGACGATGGAGATGATCATTCTGATGCTGTAGAGTTCCACTCTGGATTGTGACTGCTGTGGCAGTGCTGAACTCTTGAAGTCGAAAAAAAAATTTTTTTTTAAATCTTAATATATCCTGTCTTGTACCAAGCCTGAGAGATGCAGACACCTGTGGTGCTGGTCAGGAGATTCGAGCAACACCCTTGAATGACGTATCCGTGAAGTGGACGAGACTTGGAGTGTGTGGTCCCAGTCTTTGGTATTGAACCCATGGCACACTGAACCCTGAATAAAGGCCGGTTGAGGCAGAAGAATCCCACAACCTTAATGGGATTCAAGCTTAATGGGATTCAAACCCACAACCTTCAGGTTGGTACAACGGAGTATACCGCGCATCTCGTTTGTGCGAACCTCTGCTTCACAACAATTGGTGTGCTCAACATGTTTAGGAGCTGTGACTTTTTCGTGCGTTTCGCCACGACCGTTTTAGTTTTTTTCTTTCTCCTGGCCCACGCCCTCTCCGCTATATTATTTCTCATTTTAAGGTTGAAATCTTCATGTGTTCTTCCCTTAAAATTGTTTGGAAGGGGAAGTTTCCCCCGTTTACCCCCTTTTACCATAATCCACGGAACTTAACGCACTTTTGTTGATTTTGGGGGGCTTTACAGCGGTGTTCACATACCTTTAAAAGGACTGGTTTGGGGCGTTACAGCGGTGTTCACATACCTTTAAAAGGACTGGTTTGGGGCGTTACAGCAGTGTGTTCACATACCTTTAAAAGGACTGGTTTGGGGCGTTACAGCGGTGTTCACATACCTTTAAAAGGACTGGTTTGGGGCGTTACAGCAGTGTGTTTACACGCCTTTAAAAGTGTTTTTCTCTATTTGTTTGCTTGTTTTTTTTTAAAGCCTATTCATATGTTTTTAACAGGAGACGAAAATTATTAAGTTCAGTTTCAGACATGTTACAATGTATTCTTAATTCATATTATCTATACACTGTTATTTTATCCCCGTTACTTAATTTTCACCCTCTCCCCCTAATTTTTACAATTTTTATCACCCTCCTCCTACCTCCCCCCCCCCCCCCCCCCCCCCCCGTGGTGGTTTCGGGGGCTCTTTAGTATAAATTGTATCCCCCCTCCTCTTCTGGACAATTTTGTGCTTAAGATTTTCTCTTTTCTGTCTCTCTCTTTGTTTCTGCCTTGTTCCTTTGCTTTCTGTCATTTCTTCCTTACATTTTTCTGTCTTGCTGGTCCATTTACCTGTATGTGCTCGATAAAGTTTTTCGTACTTTCTTTTAGGACTGATAATTGGGTACATTCATTAAGTGTATTTTGGTTCTAAGGGAATGAGATATGCGGGAGCAGTTTTAGGTAACTTCGGATTTTTTGTTGTTGTTGTTGTTGTTGTTGTATATCCTTTAGTGTTCCTAGTTATGTTTAAATTTGTGTTCAGGTTTTTTTTATGCAGGTTTGTTTTTTCTCCTTAGATTATGTGCGCGAGTGCATTGATATGTGTGCTTAATTTTGTTTTGCCCTTTTTCCTGTTGAAATATTGTGTGTGTGTTGAAATGGTTATAGCCCTGATATGGCGCTACTCAGTCGGCTGTGGGCTT
>JAPXFY010000022.1:16034405-16069405 GCA_030674185.1 Monoplex corrugatus
GCGTGTGTGCCTGCTTCGCTTTTCTCCCAACGTTCGTCCTTTGCTCTCTGTCTCTGTCTTTCTGTCTCTGTCTCTCTCGTTGGTTCTGTCTCTGTCCAGTTAAACGTCTCCTTTTCATTTTTTTTTTTTTTCAAATGACTGTTTTTGACTGCACAGTCCCTATGATAACAGGTTGCTTGCGACCCGTACTTAGCGAAAGAGTCTTTTCCGTGTATAGATTTCCCTATTCCGATGTCATGGATCTTTTAAGGCCCACATGCGATAAAGAGTTGTTTAGCATTTCAGTCGCCATATGTCATGGGAACTGCTTAGCATTTCAGTCACCCTATGTCATGGGAACTGCTTAGCATTTCAGTCACCATATGTCATGGGAACTGCTTAGCATTTCAGTCACCCTATGTCATGGGAACTGTTTAGCATTTCAGTCACCATATGTCATGGGAACTGCTTAGCATTTCAGTCACCCTATGTCATGGGAACTGCTTAGCATTTCAGTCACCCTATGTCATGGGAACTGTTTAGCATTTCAGTCACCCTGTGTCATGGGAACTTTAGCATTTCAGTCACCCTGTGTCATGGTAACTGCTAAGCATTTCAGTCACCATATGTCATGGGAACTGCTTAGCATTTCAGTCACCATATGTCATTGGAACTGCTTAGCATTTCAGTCACCCTATGTCATGGGAACTGTTTAGCATTTCAGTCGCCATATGTCATGGGAACTGCTTAGCATTTCAGTCACCCTATGTCATGGGAACTGCTTAGCATTTCAGTCACCCTGTGTCATGGGAACTGCTTAGCATTTCAGTCACCCTATGCCATGGTAACTGCTTAGCATTTCAGTCACCCTGTGTCATGGTAACTGCTAAGCATTTCAGTCACCATATGTCATGGGAACTGCTTAGCATTTCAGTCACCATATGTCATGGGAACTGCTTAACATTTCAGTCACCATATATCATGGGAACTGCTTAGCATTTCAGTCACCCTATGTCATGGGAACTGCTTAGCATTTCAGTCACTCTGTGTCATGGGAACTGCTTAGCATTTCAGTCACCATATGTCATGGGAACTGCTTAGCATTTCAGTCACCATATGTCATGAGAACTGCTTAACATTTCAGTCACTATATATCATGGGAACTGCTTAGCATTTCAGTCACCATATGTCATGGGAGATGCTTAGTATTTCAGTCACCATATGTCATGGGAACTGCTTAGCATTTCAGTCATCCTATGTCATGGGAACTGCTTAGCATTTCAGTCACCCTATGTCATGGGAACTGCTTAGCATTTCAGTCACCATATGTCATGGGAACTGCTTAGCATTTCAGTCACCCTATGTCATGGGAATTGCTTAACATTTCAGTCACCATATGTCATGGGAACTGCTTAGCATTTCAGTCACCACATGTCATGGGAACTGCTTAGCATTTCAGTCACCATGTGTCATGAGAACTGCTTAGTATTTCAGTCACCATATATCATGGGAACTGCTTAGCATTTCAGTCACCATATTTCATGGGAGATGCTTAGTATTTCAGTCACCATATGTCATGGGAACTGCTTAGCATTTCAGTCACCATATGTCATGGGAACTGCTTAGCATTTCAGTCACCATATGTCATGGGAACTGCTTAGCATTTCAGTCACCATATGTCATGGGAACTGCTTAGCATTTCAGTCACCATATGTCATGGGAACTGCTTAGCATTTCAGTCACCATATGTCATGGGAACTGCTTAGCATTTCAGTCACCATGTGTCATGAGAACTGCTTAGCATTTCAGTCACCATATATCATGGGAACTGCTTAGCATTTCAGTCACCATATGTCATGGGAGATGCTTAGTATTTCAGTCACCATATGTCATGGGAACTGCTTAGCATTTCAGTCACCATATGTCATGGGAACTGCTTAGCATTTCAGTCACCATATGTCATGGGAACTGCTTAACATTTCAGTCACCATATGTCATGGGAACTGCTTAGCATTTCAGTCACCATATGTCATGAGAACTGCTTAGCATTTCAGTCACCATATGTCATGGGAACTGCTTAGCATTTCAGTCACCATATGTCATGGGAACTGCTTAACATTTCAGTCACCAAATGTCATGGGAACTGCTTAACATTTCAGTCACCATATGTCATGAGAACTGCTTAGCATTTCAGTCACCATATGTCATGGGAACTGCTTAGCATTTCACTCATCATATGTCATGGGAACTGCTTAGCATTTCACTCATCATATGTCATGGGAACTGCTTAGCATTTCAGTCACCATATGTCATGGGAACTGCTTAGCATTTCAGTCACCATATGTCATGGAAGCTGCTTAGCATTTCACTCACCGTATATCATGGGAACTGCTTAGTATTTCACTCATCATATGTCATGAGAACTGCTCAGTATTTCACTCACCATATGTCATGGGAAATGCTTAGCATTTCACTCACCTTATGTCATGGGAGATGCTCAGCATTTCACTCATCATATGTCATGGGAACTGCT
Organism: Monoplex corrugatus; assembly: GCA_030674185.1. Lineage (NCBI taxonomy): Eukaryota > Metazoa > Mollusca > Gastropoda > Littorinimorpha > Ranellidae > Monoplex > Monoplex corrugatus. The sequence continues at coordinate 16,036,918 of JAPXFY010000022.1, forward strand.
TAGCATTTCAGTCACCATATGTCATGGAAGCTGCTTAGCATTTCACTCACCATATATCATGGGAACTGCTCAGTATTTCACTCACCATATGTCATGGGAAATGCTTAGCATTTCACTCACCATATGTCATGGGAGATGCGCAGCATTTCACTCATCATATGTCATGGGAACTGCTTAGCATTTCACTCACCATATGTCATGGGAGATGCTGAGCATTTCACTCACCATATGTCATGGGAACTGGTTAGCATTTCATTCAGTGTATGTCATGGGAGCTGCTTAACATTTGACTCACCATATGTCTTGGGAACTGCTCACATGTCCCTCACCGTACGTCATGGGAGCTGCTCAGCATCTCACTCACCATATGTCATTAGAACTGCTTAGTATTTCACTCACCTTATGTCATGGGAACTGATCAGCATTTCAGTCACCATATGTCATGGGAACTGCTTAGTATTTCACTCACCATATGTCATGGGAGCTGCTCAGCACCTCACTCACCATATGTCATGGGAAATGCTTAGTATTTCAGTCACCACATGTCATGGGAGCTGCTCAGCATTTCACTCACTGTATGTCATGGAAATTGCTCACATTTCGCTCACTATACGTCATGGGAGATGCTCAGCACCTCACTCATCATATGTCGTGGAAATTGCTTAGTATTTCACTCACCATAAGTCATGGGGACTGCTCAGCATTTCACTCATCATATATCATGGGAACTGCTAGTATTTCACTCACCATATATCATGGAAACTGCTCAGCATTTCACTCACCATATGTCATGGGAGCTGCTCAGCATTTCACTCACCATATGCCATGGAAACTGCTCAGCATTTCACTCACCATATGTCATGGGAGCTGCTCAGCATTTCACTCACCATATGTCATGGGAGCTGCTGAGCATTTCACTCACCATGTGTCATGGGAAAAGCTCAGCATTTCACTCACCATATGTCATGGGAACTGCTCAGCATTTCACTCACCATATGTCATGGGAATTGCTTAGTATTTCTCTCACGAGATGTGATGAGTCCTGAGCAACTCTCAACAGGCAGTCTTCGTATATGGTCAAAACCACGTGACCAGTTATTGTGGTTGATTTTGATGCAGATCGACTTTTTTTGTGTGTGTGACTAAATGCTAAGAAGATTTTTTTAGAAACTAAAAGTTTCATGAAGAAAACACAAACCGTTGTGGAGGTACAGTTTTTCAGTTTTGAGCCCCTCTGGGTCGTGGATCTAGACCCAGGAAGCACGATAAAGGTTTTAAAGGACTGGCCATGTGACCCAGTGATCATCACATCAGTTGTTAAACAGAACAGAAATCTTGGTTCCCATTTTGTTATTGTTGTTGTTGTTGCATGCAACGTGCGCGTATAGGTGTTCACATATGCGCATGCGCACACGCGCTCGCACACACGCATACGCTACCTTGTTGATCGAAATCGTCCACATTTTTTTTTCCTCTTTTTTTTAAAAATTTTATTTTGAAAGGTAGGCAAACGGTAAAATTAGAAAATAAAAGCGCTTTAAACGTCTGCGTAAAATCTACAATTACACCGCCGTATACAATAATTAAATGTATTTATGTAAAATCAGTAATTGATGTGTTAATCTACAATGACTGATCAGTGTATAAAGTACGTTAACGATTTAGACTTCTTCAAAAAGGGTGGCGGAGGAGGGAAAACTTTAATTTCGTTTTTATCAGGGGAAAAAAAACAAAACAAAACATATGATCTACCGTAAAATACGTCACTCAGTGGTTCAAACTAATGCTACACTCGTACGCAGTAAACGTATACAGGAGAGTGCAGTATGGGAGTAGTTTTGTTTTACTGTGATGGCTTTACTTTCTTCATCTCTTCTAGCCCACGTCACAAATTCATCTCTTCTAGCCCACATCACAAATTCATCTCTTCTAGCCCACGTCACAAAATAATATCTCTTCTAGCCCACGTCACAAATTCATCTCTTCTAGCCCACGTCACAAATTCATCTCTTCTAGCCCACATCACAAATTCATCTCTTCTAGCCCACATCACAATTCATCTCTTCTAGCCCACGTCACAAATTCATCTCTTCTAGCCCACATCACAAATTCATCTCTTCTAGCCCACGTCACAAATTCATCTCTTCTAGCCCACATCACAAATTCATCTCTTCTAGCCCACGTCACAAATTCATCTCTTCTAGCCCACGTCACAAACTCCCTTGTATAATTACTGTACACTGTTCACCATACAAGTACATAACCATACACACATCATCACAATGAACAGGCCAGTAGTTTGGAGATTTTTAGGTTCTTTATTGAAAAGGGGCCATCATCATCATCACGTGCCCTGCCGCTTTGCGTTGGCGATCATGGCCCTCCAAACGAATCTATCCGCTGTTGCTGTCAGTATAACTTAGTTATCTCCCACCCTCTCTGTCCTCAGCCGCTCTGGAAGTCCGTCTAATATTTTCTCCCTAGGTCTACCTAATGCTTTTTTTTTTTTTTTTTTTTTGCCCAGCTTTCCTGATGTGACTAGGTGTTCTAATTTCTTTTGCCTCATAAAATGTCCTATAAATGTTGCTTGTCTTTTCCTAAACTTCTTCAGTAATGTTCTTTTTGTGTCTGCCTCCTTCAAGACTGTCTCGTTTGTTTTCTCTGCTGTCCATGGAACTCTTTTAACATTCTTCTGAGAAACTAAATTTCAGTGTCCCCAATCTTGTTCTGATTTTGCGTGTTGACTGAGAAGGGGTAAAAGTTATATATGACAAGCGCTTAGATTTGATTTTTTATCAAGATTTTGCGCTATATAAATATTGTAATTATAAATATTGCAATTATGACAAAATCTGCAGTGGAATACTATGGATGCAGAAACTAAGATCACCTCCTGTTTTGGAACCACAGGAACTTTCTCGTGTGCTTTTAGATGTCTTTCCTGTCATGCTTTTTTTTTCCCTCACAAGACTCTTTCATATTTCTGCCTTCAGATCATTCACCTGTATTTTTTTTCCAAATTCTTTCCTTAGCTCCCCAAAGTTCGAGTATGACTTGCCTTTTAGGCGGAATAAGGAACGGTAATACACGCAAAAATTCACTCCCCTTGCTAGTTTGGTAGGTATGTATGAAGTTTGTATGCTCAGATACTCTAGCCTGCATAAGAAGAAGAAGAAGAAGATAAATTACAAAAAAGAAGCTTATTGAGGCATAAGACTTGTACATAACTAGGCCAACTAAACCCAGTACTATAACACTAGCTCTCAGCCAGGGCTATCAAACCATAAACGGTCCTAAAACCGAAAGGACCAAAGCCCAAAACTAAAACTGATCCTTCGCCAGGACTCATCATCATCATCATCAGGTGCCCTGCCGCATGGCGTTGGCGATCATGGACTTCCATCTGCCTCTATCTCTCGTTGCCCCTAGCATCTCCCCCACCCTCCTCGTCCCTAGTCACTCCAGCATTTTCTCCCTGGGTCTACCTGGTGCTCTCTTTCCCTCCAGCTTTCCCATTGTGACCAGGTGCTCCAAATCCCCCTTCCTCGTAAAATGGCCTGTAAATGTTGCCTGTCTTTTCGCCAGGACTGCGCTACTGAAACACCGGTCCAACCCGTAGTCAGCAGTCTACCCGGCATACTCATGCATACTCTGACTCCATACCTTCTTTGTCGTAGAGTGCAAGTCACCGTCGCTTGCCTGTCCTACTCTTTAAAATATGAATTACTGTCAGGCAAAACGATACAATTAGGTAGAAAAAAAATTGATTATATTACTCACGACCATCGGAGCTCACATTAAGCTTTGTCTATCCCAATAATTATAGCATGATTGAATTAAAGCAATATTGATTGAACCATTTTTCTTAGCCCATGAGTCTCAGTGCTTTCTGACTTAGTCATATCAGCAGTCACACAAACTGCTCACCGTTACCTTACCCTCAAAATCACTTGTACATTCCCATATACATGGGTGCAACTTTTTCCGTTTGACGACGGAATCCGTTTTTTCAAAAGCGTCATAAACGGAAAATCCGTTTTTTGAAAAAGCTTCAGCGTCTGGGGGGGGGGGGGGGGGGGGGGGGGGGGGGGGGGGCATATAGCCCCCATACGGGTCGCTGCCGGCCCCTGGACCACTGTCAGTTTTTTTTAAAACTTTTTCTAAGTTGCATCCTTGCATAAGAATTACTTCTATAACCCAAACACTATATAACTAAGGTACTGCCTTACCGTGTCTGATCTCTGTCAGCGAGAGGCCATTAGTACAGCGTATTTTTTTACAACGATACATCGTACCACTACATCGAACATGCTTAAGACGAACCACTTCTGTGGGAGACAAAGGGGTCTGTGACATGCGCAATCGGTATTGCCGGAAACAGAATTGAGAAGAGGTCCGTTCCACAGACATTTTTAAAAACCCATATTGTACTCATTCCATTTGATAGTGAAAGTGCACATGTCAGGGACATCTGACATACCAGACCAATGAAAAACAACATCACTGACAGACAGCACACTGGTTAGAGACCAAAACCGATCAAAATGAAATACTGATGTAACGTCATTTAAAACACTTCAGACCAATGAAAAATATAATGATCATGTCAAAGGTGCACTTCTAAAAACATCAGATTAATTATTTTGAATGAATCTTGACAGCACAATAGTAAAAGAAAATACGTGTGTCTTGACCACCCACCCTTTATCTGTATTCACTCTTTTACATTCTGTATTTTCAGCATTTTCATCCTTTTTGTCATCCTCTTATTGGCTTCAAATACACAGTTGCTTTAAAACACTGCTCTTCTGAGGACGTCCTAACTTGTTCCATCTGTCCATGTATCTTGTCTGTTTATCAAAGTTATAATCATCGGTTTTGTCCCACTGACTTACCATGAGTGGACGAATGGTTCGATGCATAGCCACACAAGTTTTCATACACTCCATCGAATGTTTAACTGCGCAAAGACCAAGACTCCCACCGACATTCCGTGCACAGCATTATACATTGTACATGTATTTACAGTGACAAAGCAGATGAACGGTTTCATGCATACCACACATCCATACTCTTTATTGTATTTCAACCTTGAAGACTGACCAGCTAATCCCATACGTCCTAAGGTACATTTCATATGCATAACCATGGTATTACCTTTGCTAATCCCATACATTCTAAGGTTCATTTCATATGCATAACCATGGTATTACCTTTGCTAATCCCATAACATTCTAAGGTTCATCTTCATATGCATAACCATGGTATTATCCTTTGCTAATCCCATACATTCTAAGGTTCATTTCATATGCATAACCATGGTATTACCTTTGCTAATCCCATACATTCTAAGGTTCATTTCATATGCGTGCCCATGGTATTACCTTTGTATTTATTGTGTTCATGTTCAGTTTTCCAAGAAACCGCGTCATGTCAGCACGATATATGATATTCTTGTGTTAACCGTCTGAATTAGTCTAGACATCTAAAAGTTAAGGCTGCAAACCGTGTGCTTGGTACTATGTATCTGTAACCTTCATGGATTTCATGTCTTTGGCAGAAGCACATGAAATTTATCGGGTTGATATTGTATATATACATATATATATAGATTGACACTTACGCACACACGCGCGTGCATTCCCATTTTTTTCATATTTGAAGATTAAACACGCACATAACTAAAAATGTGATTAAAAACCAGAAGAAACTCAAAAAGAAATCTTGTCAAGAACACAGTTATTTTGTATGACAATTATATGAGATTTTCATATTTTGGTTGAATTACCATGGCACTCGCATGTAATATTCCCAACTTTGTTTTAACACTATGATGGTGCACTGTTGTTATGATCTTCAATATAAGAAAAATATCGTACGATTGCTATGTTATGCTCATCTTGACCTTAGTATTGAAGCACTACCACTATGGTTTTCGAATATGACGGAAGCACTACACTACTGACACATAATCTTTACATCTCTTGTAAAAGCACCATAGTGCTAGCATATGGTCTCAAGTATGGTATGAAGACATATTCGTGCTTATGATCTTCATATTTGGGTGGAAAAACAAACCTACTGTTATATGATTTTTTTTAAAAATGTTTAAGTAAAATGGAAATATCCGTAGTGCTGGTATGTCATAATAGTCCGGTCTTTTTGGAAGTATGATAGTACTGATGTATGATTTTCTCGATCAGTAGAAGTTTCATGGTACTGACATAGTCTGAGGATACTCTGTTGTTCTTAAAAGCGGCATGCAACTGGCAAACGACCTTATCTGGGGGTTTGGGTAATATTTGATCTCGTCCCTTCTCGTTTCTAATGGCCTGTGTAGAAAGGTTAGCACATAGATGATTTTCTTGATTAACCCTTTGACTCCCGCACCCTGTCCACCAGCATCTGCACTGTCATCTGCGACAAAACAAAAACTTAACCCTTTGACTTTTTCACACTGTGTCCACCAGCTTCCAGCAGGAAGATAGAGTTAGGGAGTCGAAGGGGTTTTCTTGTAGTTGGTAGATAGGGTGCGGGAGTCAAAGGGTTAATTGAAATTTCATGGTACTGACATGATATGAGGATACTCTGTTGTTCTTGAAAGCACAAATACAATTGGAATACGACCTTGTTTTGGTGGATGTCCCATAGGATAACGCTTGTACCTCGTCCCTCTTCGTTTTTGCTAGCCTCTGTAGAAATGGTGGCACAATGACAGCATGGCATGGTAATTTTTTTACTCACACATGTTTCCCCGTTGTCATGCCGGAGGCTGTTTCAGTATAATTAGTAGCCCTTCCTTCTTGACATTCTGTTCTAAAAATTTCCTGTTCACTGTCACTCGCTTTGTTTCTCTTGCTGGAAATTTCCTCTTCATTGTCACTGTCTTTGTTTCTCTTGCTCGAAATTTCCTCTTCTCTGTCACTGTCTTTGTTTCTCTTGCTCGAAATTTCCTCTTCTCTGTCACTGCTTTGTTTCTCTTGCTCGAAATTTCCTCTTCTCTGTCATTTGTCTTTGATTCTCTTGCTCGAAATTTCCTCTTCTCTGTCACTTTCTTTGTTTCTCTTGCTCGAAATTTCCTCTTCTCTGTCACTTTCTTTGTTTCTCTTGCTCGAAATTTCCTCTTCTCTGTCACTGCCTTTGTTTCTCTTGCTCGAAATTTCCCTTCTCTGTCACTGTCTTTGTTTCTCTTGCTCGAAATTTCCTCTTCTCGTCACTTCTTTGTTCCCTTGCTTGTTTGCTTTCTATCATCTTTCGTCATTTTTGCTTTGCGTCCGTGTATGTTTTCCATAAAGCGTTCCACCCGCTTTCTCCTAGGATTGATACTTGGGCACAAGTATTAACTGCGTTTGTGGCTGTATGGAAATGTGATGCGTAGAAGCAATTTTAGATAACTTTAAGTCTGTTTTTGTACATGTTTTCGTGTGCTTAGTAATGTATATACATGCGTGTTCAGATATATTTTTAAACCCCCTGTGATGGATTGAGCGAATGGGCAACGTCGGAGCATATGTTTAGATCAGTGATATGAAACCTTATTTTCTTTTCCAGGTTTTTCATATTCAGAGAGGTATTGATATGGTCGTGTTCCTGATATGGCTGTACTGTACGCAGTCGGCTGGGGTTTAACCAAATAATGATGATAATGACTCACACATGCCATCTGACACGATGCCTGGATTGTGACAAAGCACGTTACGATTTTTATGATGATACAACAAAACGAGCAATTCTCATTAATTTTGTTTTTGGTTGTTTTTTTTGTTTTTTTCTTTGTTTTTGTTTCTGGTTTTTATTTGTTTGTTTGCTTTGCACTTCCGATCCCAGTTTTTTATCTTATCACCAATATATGTGCTGCCTTGATGGTGCGAGTGAGTGTGCTATGAGATATTGCCAGTGCCAAGCTGCGCTTCTATGATAATGCGAGTGAGTGTACTATGAGATATTGCCAGTGCCAAGCTGCGCTTCTATGATAATGCGAGTGAGTTTATTAAGACACAATGCCAAGACCAGATTACAAAGTCTTTTACACAGACCAAGACCCAAATGGAAACTTCCAGAAAGAGAAACTGTGAGTTATATGTACAATAGCGAAAGTTAATGGTAAAATAAGATCAAGAGAAAAGTGCGTTACATGGGCAAGATAGAACTGAAAATTAAATTGAAAAAAGTATGAGTTACAATGGCCAATGCCATTCAAGAAATTCTAGAAAACGTCAGTTATAATAGCCAAGATCCGATGAAAAATTCCAATCAAGAAATAGCCATTTATGATGTCCCAGGAAATAAAAAAAAAAAAAAAAAAACTGACAGGAGTGATGTCTCAAAGAATTGAAACAGAAGGTAAAGAAGGTGTTCTGCAGGGACACTGTCAGATGAAAGAAGGAATGACCAAGAAAAATAATAAATAAATAATGATAATAAATAATAAATAAAATGATTAGATAATATAATAGTGATAGATGATAATAATATAATATAGTATACTATATGATACTATACTAATATATAATAATAATAATAATATGAATAAATAACCTACACTGTACTCCTCCACACTACTACTACTAATAATAATAATGATAATAATAATAAATAGAAATAAATAATCAAATGAGCATATGCTGCTGTCTAAAAATAACAGTGACCAAGATACCAAGAGGATTTTATGTACGATGACCAAGCCGTTGCTTTACTATGGGATTACAACTTTGGGGGAATCATTTATTTCAATCAAGACCCATTGGGGTTTCTATTCATGAAGGCCAGTCAGGATCGCATGTATTCTGACCAAGCCACAGTAGGGGAATGTATCTGCTATTTGGCAACAAGAAAAGAGAAATCATTTACTCTGATCAAAACACAAAAAGAGGATGTTTTATTATGGGTAGTATGGTTTGGTGAATCGATTACTGTGATTAATTGAAACTCAACGGGGAAGTTGAATATTATGACTAGAACTAAATGAAAAAAAAACCCAGTTTACTGTGACCAAGACCTGAAGCCAAGTTTGCTGAGTAAAGTAGAGAAGTCAATTTACTTCTACCCTGAGATTAACGTGTGTTTTGTTTGTTTGTTTGTTTTTGTTTGTTTTGTTTTTGTTTGTTTTTGCTTTTTTGTAATAAACTTTTTTATTCATTTTTCGCTTCACAACAAACGGACATCAAACACGTAATGTGGCAACGAAAAAATAACAAAAACGTACACACATATGAAAAGACGTGGTTGACATATGAACTCCTTATAGCATACAGAGTATACATAATGATAGTTTACACATTGAAAGCTTAGCAATGAACATAAAGATCTAAGCACATGTCAACATTTTTTTTTTTATGAATTTGTTTTTCAAATGATATCTTTTCGCCGTACAATAATCAAGCACCAACGAACAATGCGATGACAGATATGATATAAATTTATACATGGAAAACAAGTATTGTTCACATACACAAAACCTATAACATACAAAACATATACGACAATATTCTCATCAATGAAGGCACCCTGAGATGAACTTTATGATGGACCAGTATGTTTTGACCCCAAAAGATAAACTTTTTTTTTTCTCAGGAAAGGCAGATTGTTTTTATTATGAAAATCAGATTTCTTGAACAGTGGAACACCGTCGCTACCCCCCCCCTCCTCCCCTTTCAAAAAAATCAAGTTTTCTTTAAGACTACCCCCCCCAATAATCAAGTTTTGTTGTTGTTGTATATACAGTTATGTAATATGAATAAATGGTAAAGATTAGCTATGTAATATGAACAAATAATAAAGATAACTCTGATGTGAGCAGTCGCGTGCAGCTTTATTTAACCTCCTGTCATCCTGTCTACCAACTTTTAGCCCTGATATGGCTCTACGCAGTCGGCTGGGCCTTAATAAAACAACAACAATAACAATAACAATCTATCAACGTCCTGCAGAAAGCAGATGGAAATTGATGGATAGGACGAGGAAACGAAGAGGAGTTGAGTTCACATTGCCGATCAGCATCAATGAAAAGTTGACCAGGGCGCTTGTAGCACCTGTTTCTGATGGTCTCGCAGCGAGAAAAAAACAGTGTGTGTGTGTGTCTTCCTACTTTGCACTATAAGTTAACAGTTTACCGAAACTGTTCAGATTACTGCTTTTGCCGTCTTAGCCGATACATTTCTTTTCTGTTGAACTGATTTAACTTTTTAAGTACCATTTTATTTGGTCCTATTCCGCGTTCAACTTCAGTTTATGTGTGTGTGCGTGTGTGTGCGTGTAGTGTGTGTGTGTGTGTGTGTGTGTGTGTGTGTGTGTGTGTGTGTGTGTGTGTGTGTGTGTGTGTGTGTGTGTGAGTGATGTGTGTGTGTGTGTGTGTGTGAGTGGTGTGTGTGTGGTGGTGTGTGTGTGTGTGGTGTGTGTGTGAGTGGTTATCTCGTTGTTTGCGACGTTGTGTTGTGTTTGTTTGTCTTTCTTGTGTACAGTCTTTAGCATAGCGTTTAATCTAGTTTTATTATCAGACACGAATACTTTTGTTTTATTGATATTCATGTGACTAGTACATGTTACAGCTGTGCATTTGGAACTATTTATCAGTCACGAAGAACTTGGGATGTTCTTTGGGTTGTCTTTTTGACGTGTGTGCACTTTTCATTTACATGTCATTGGTAATTATGTCCTAGCACTTGGATTTCTTTGTGTTGTCTTGTTATTTTCTCTCTCTCTCTTCTCTCTCTCTCTCTCTCTTCTGTCTGTCTGTCTCCTTCCTTCTCTCTCTCTCGGCTGTTCTGTCTGCTTTCGGTTCTTTGCTTGTTTGGTTTGTTTGTTGTTTGTTGTTTGATTGATTTAAAATCCTTTTCTACCCTACCTCTTAAATTCCCTACCGCAGTCCCTTTTCTACCCTGATGACCATACCACCTTGATACATTGACCACTCCAGTGACCAGTCTGCCTCCATTAACTGATTAAGACCGTGATACCCTTTTCTGCTTTAGGCTTCTCGTGAAGTTTCAGCATTACGAAGCATACCTTGGCTTTTGTACCATTTAAAGAAAAAAAACAATAGCAACATAGATTGTTGAAAAAAACAAACAATACCTAATATCGCCTAACAATAATAGTCTCGTTGTTAATACTGCTCTTCACTGTTTTCTGCCCCATCATTTGACTCACGCAACTGACTTAAAATTACATCTGTTATTATGATACCTTTGATTTTACTGTATGCAACAACAATGAGCGAATGTGTGATTACGGTATACATAGAGATCGATGATAAAAACATCGGCCCATTACATCTTAATTTAAAGCAGCCAATTGCAGCAATAGCCGATGTTAAAAAAAAAAAATCTGTCTGCTATTGGATGTATAGCGTAGGTTCTGTTTGTATCCATTTTCTTTATTGCCATTTCTAGTTTGTTTTATAATCCTTTTGTGTCCCAGATTTTTTTGAAACTTGTGTTTCATTCAAACCTGATTTTGTACGGTTTATTATTTTTATCTTGATTTTTGAAGGTCATTATTGTTATTGTTGTTTTCTTTTTCAGTAATGTACTTAATTTTCTTGTGTGTGTTGTGGTTTTGTTTTATGTTGTTTTGCTTTGTTTTTGGAATGGAAAACCAGAAGAAAAGGGATATTTAATTCATGTTATATGTATATGCATTCTGGGTCCTGACATCGTGAAGAAATGAACACCAGTTTCATTTCATTGGTGATATGTCATAATTAACGTCATTTTATAAGTTTTTCAGTTTTCAATTTTTTGAACTGCCATACAGAAGATATACAATGGCTGCTCTCTTTTCATTGTACACTTTATGGTGATAGGAAGCAGCAGACGCTTTCGATTTTTAAAGACAATTGCAGTTTCAGTTAGTGCTGTGCTCTGTAAGTCCGAATGGATATAATGTCTGATGTTTGTCCAGTGATACGATATATAATCGATGTCGACAGTGTCCGTTAAGATATTTCATGTTAAATACTGATCGTGGGTTGATTTTTGAATTTATTTTTACGCAATGGCAAGAGAGCGAAACTAAAGCATTCCCAGTGCCACAACCTGCCTCAAGCAACTGAATGCTCGGACGCACACCCCGAAAATTATCACTATATGTTGTTGTTTTTTTTGTGTGTGTGTATGTGTTTTTCACACCAGATAAGAGAGTCTTGTTCATTTACTTTACTTTACACCCAAGAATTCGAATTGTCGGTGATTTTTGTTCTTTAGCCTCGTTAATGATCACAGTGGGTTTTTTGTTTTTTGTTTTGTTTTTGCTTTATGCCTGTCCATGATCATTTCAATGTCTTTACACAAATAGTTCAATGGTTAATGACTGACTGTGCGTATGATAATGATCAGTGATTTTCCTCTTTTTTTTAAAAAAATAAAAGTTTATGTCGAGGGTCAGGTGGCTGAAGGTGGCATTACTCTCCCCCATTATTTTGCGTTCATCGGAAAGAACCATTGTTTACATAATGGCACCGCTAGCACAACCACCCTAGTTTATGTTCAGGTAGCCTCTGTCTATCGGTCTGTGTGTACATTCTACTGTTAGACTGTTATAAGGCCTTTTCACACTACATTACACTGTTAGACTGTTATAAGGCCTTTTCACACTACATTACACTGTTAGAATGTTATAAGGTCTTTTCACACTACATTACACTGTTAGATTGTTATAAGGCCTTTTCACACTACATTACACTGTTAGATTGTTATAAGGCCTTTTCACACTACATTACACTGTTAGACTGTTATAAGGCCTTTTCACACTACATTACACTGTTAGTGTATAAGGTCTTTTCACACTATACTGTTAGATGTTATAAGGTCTTTTCACACTACTTACACTGTTAGATTGTTATAAGGCTTTTTCACACTACATTAACTGTTAGACTGTTATAAGGCCTTTTCACACTACATTACACTGTTTATGTTTATAAGGCCTTTTCACACTACATTACTGTTAGACTTGTTATAAGGCCTTTTCACACTACATTACACTGTTAGATTGTTATAAGGCCTTTTCACACTACATTACACTGTTAGATTGTTATAAGGCCTTTTCACACTACATTACACTGTTAGATGTTATAAGGCCTTTTTACACTACATTACACTGTTAGATGTTATAAGGCTTTTTCACACTACATTACACTGTTAGATTGTTATAAGGCCTTTTCACACACATACATTAGACTGTTATAAGGCTTTCACACACATCTATTAAAGCTTACACACTACATTATGTAACTTTAACACTATTAGTATAGCTTTACTCTTCAGTTATTATAAGCTTACCTCATTACTGTTAATGTAACTTTACATACATTACACGTTATTATAGGCTTACACATATGTATAAGCTTACCCATACACGTATTAAGCCTTTACATACATTCATGTTGTATAGCTTTCATATACTAGATGTATCTTCCCTACATACATGATGTTAGCCTTTCAATACTAATTGTATAAGCCTTCACACTACGTAATGTAACTTTTCACCTATCATATGTAAGCTTCACTCTTACATATTTGCTTCAACTACTTAGATTTTAAGGCTTACCTATGTAATTATAGCTTTTCACATATTGATTTAGCTTACACTACGAATTAAGGCCTTCACACTACTTAAGCCTTTCACACTACATTACTGTGGTTACTTCACCACTAAGTATTTTAGTCTTACACTACACTTAGTTAAAGGCTTCACAACTTATGTATAAGCTTCACATAACGTGATTAACTTCACACTAATATTATGAAGCTTCACCTACTTAATTGTAAAGCTTCACACTATTATTTTATAAGCTTTTCACACTAACCTGTGTTAACCTTCACTACATACCTGTATTTACTTTCACATATACGATGTAAGCCTTAACTACATACACTTTATTATAGCTTTACACATACTAGATTAAAGTTTCCATAACGTATGTAAGCTTTCAACTAGTAGTTTAAGCTTCAACTATAGTTGTATAACTTACATAGAATTTAAGCTTCCTACGTAATGTTAGCTTCAATTAAGTTATTTTAAGCCTTCATACTGTATGTAAGCTTACACTACACGTAGATTGTTATAAGGTCTTTTCACCTACATTAATGTTAGTTAGTTTTAACCTTTCACTACATTAACTGTTAGAATTTTAAGCTTTACACTACATTACACTGTTAGATTGTTAAAGGCTTTTCACACTACATTACACTGTTAATTATAAGGCCTTTTCACACTACATTACACGTTAGATTGTTATAAGGCCTTTTCACACTACATTACACGTTAGATTGTTATAAGGCCTTTTCACACTACATTACACTGTTAGATTGTTATAAGGCCTTTTACACTACATTAACTGTTAGACTGTTATAAGGCCTTTTCACACTACATTACACTGTTAGATTGTTATAAGGTCTTTTCACACTACATTACCTGTTAGATTGTTTTAAGGTCTTTTCACACTAATTACTGTTAGATTGTTATAAGGCTTTTCACACTACATCACACTGTTAGATTGTTATAGGTCTTTTCACACTCATTACACTGTTAGATTGTTATAGGGCCCTTTTTACACTACATTACACTGTTGGGTTTTATAAGGCCCTTTTTCACACTATTACTGTTAGATTGTTAAAGGCTTTTACACACATTACACGTTAGATTGTTAAAGGCCTTTTCCACTACATTACACTGTTAGATTGTTATAAGGCTTTTCACATAACTGTTAGATTGTTATAAGGTCTTTTCACACTATACTGTTAGATTTTTTATAAGGCTTTTTCACACTATTAACTGTTAGATGTTATAAGGCTTTTTCACTACATTATCTGTTAGATTGTTATAAGGCCTTTTCACATACATTACACTGTTAATGTTATAAGGCCTTTTCACACTACATTAACGTTAGATTGTTATAAGGCCTTTTCACACTACATTACCTGTTAGATTGTTATAAGGCCTTTTACATACATTACACTGTTAGATTGTTATAAGGTCTTTTCACACATCATTACACTGTTAGACTGTTATATAGGCCTTTTCACACTCATTACACTGTTAGATTGTTATAAGCCTTTTCACACTACATTACACTTTTAGATTTTTATAAGGCCTTTTCACACTAATTACCTGTTAGATTGTTATAAGGCCTTTTTCACTACATTACACGTTAGATTGTTATAAGGCCTTTTCACACTACATTCACTGTTAGATTGTTATAAGGCCTTTTCACACTACATTACATGTTAGATTGTTAAAGGCCTTTTCACACTACATTACACTGTTAGATTGTTATAAGGCCTTTTCACACTACATTACACGTTAGATTGTTATAAGGCTCTTTTCACACTACATTACACGTTAGATTGTTATAAGGTCTTTTACACTACATTACACGTTAGATTGTTATAAGGTCTTTTCACACTACATTACACTGTTACATTGTTATAAGGCCCTTTTCACACTACATTACACTGTTAGATTGTTATAAGGCTTTTACACTACATTACACGTTAGATTGTTATAAGGTCTTTTCACACTACATTACACTGTAGATTGTTTTAAGGTCTTTTCACACTACATACACTGTTAGATTGTTATAAGGCTTTTCACACTACATTACCGTTAGATTGTTATAAGGCTTTCCATACATTACACTGTTAGATGTTATAAGGCCTTTTCACACTACATTAACTGTAATTGTTATAAGCTTTTACACTCATTACACTGTTAGATTGTATAAGGTCTTTTCCACTACATTAACTGTTAATTGTTATAAGGCCTTTTCACACTACATTACACGTTAGATTGTTATAAGGCCTTTTCACACTACTGTTAATGTTATAGGCCTTTTCACACTACATTAACTGTTAGATTGTTTAAGGCCTTTTCACACTACATTACACTGTTAGACTGTTATAAGGCCTTTTCACACTACATTACACGTTAGATTGTTTTAAGGCTTTCCACTAATTAACTGTTAGATTGTTATAAGGCCTTTTCACTACTTAACTGTTAGATTGTTATAAGGCCTTTTTCACACTACATTACACTGTTAGATTGTTATAAGGCCTTTTTCCACTAACATTTAACTGATTTTATAAGGCCTTTTACACTACATTACACTGTTAGATTTGTTATAAGGCCTTTTCACATACATTACACGTTAGATTGTTATAAGGCCTTTTCACAATACATTACACTGTTAGATTGTTTAAGGCCTTTTCAACCTACATTACCTGTTAGATTGTTATAAGGTCTTTTCACACTACATTACACGTGAGATGTTTAAGGCCTTTTCACACTATAACTGTTAGATTGTTATAAGGCCTTTTCACACTACATTACACTGTTAGATTGTTATAAGGCTTTTCACACTACATTACCTGTTAGATTGTTATAAGGCTTTTCACACTACATTACACTGTTAGATGTTATAAGGCCTTTTCACACTACATACACTGTTAGATTGTTATAAGGCCTTTTCACACTACATTACACTGTTAGATGTTATAAGGCCTTTTCACTACATTACACTGTTAGGTTGTTATAAGGCTTTTCACACTACATACACTGTTAGATGTTATAAGGCCTTTTTACACTACATTACACTGTTAGGTTGTTATAAGGTCTTTTCACACTATATACTGTTAGATTGTTATAAGGCCTTTTCACACTAATTAACTGTTAGATTGTTATAAGGCTTTTTCACACTATTACCTGTTAGATGTTATAAGGCTTTTTACACTACATTATACTGTTAGATTGTTATAAGGCCTTTTACACTACATTACACTGTTAGATTGTTATAAGGCCTTTTCACACTACATTACACGTTAGATGTTATAAGGCCTTTTCACACTACATTACCTGTTAGATTGTTATAAGGCCTTTTTACACTACATTATACTGTTAGATTGTTATAAGGCTTTTTCACACTACATTACACTGTTAATTGTTATAAGGCCTTTTCACACTACATTATACTGTTAGATTGTTATAAGGCCTTTTCACACTACATTACACGTTAGATTGTTATAAGGCCTTATCTACATTAACTGGATTATAAGGCTTTACACTATTAACTGTTAGATTGTTATAAGGCCTTTTACACTACATTAACACTGTTAGACTGTTATAAGGCCTTTTCACACTACATTACACTGTTAGATTGTTATAAGGCCTTTTCACACTACATTACACTGTTAGATTGTTATAAGGCTTTTCACACTACATTACACTGTTAGATGTTATAAGGCTTTTTACACTACTACACTGTTAGATGTTTAAGGCTTTTTCACACTACATTACATGTTAGATTGTTATAAGGCCTTTTCACACTACTTACATGTTAGATTGTTATAAGGCCTTTTCACACTATAACTGTTAGTTGTTATAAGGCCTTTTCACACTATACGTTAGATTGTTATAAGGCCTTTTCACACTACATTACTGTTAGATTGTTATAAGGCCTTTTCACACTATACTGTTAGATTGTTATAAGGCTTTTTCACACTATACTGTTAGATTGTTATAGGCTTTTCACACTATACTGTTAGATTGTTATAAGGCCTTTTCACACTATACTGTTAGACTGTTATAAGACCTTTTCACACTATAATGTTAGAGTGTTATAAGACCTTTTCAACTGTACTGTTAGACTGTTATAAGGCCTTTTCACACTATACTGTTAGACTGTTATCAGACCTTTTCACACTATACTGTTATGAGACTGTTATAAGGCCTTTTCACACTATACTGTTAGACTGTTATAAGACCTTTTCACACTACAGTATACTGTTAGATTGCTATAAGGTCTTTTCACATTACATTATACTGTTAGACTGTTATAAAGGTCTTTTCACACCTGACCCTATTCACCTGCTTCTTATGTCTTGTTTATCTGTGTATCACTCGGTGTGTTTGCATGTGTTTGTTTTTCAGTCACTGACACGTTAACGCTGTCCTCGCTGTTAATGACCCGACATTTGGCCATGTTTTATGACAGATACTGAGTGACGTTGCTGTTCTGTGAGTACCTGTATTAACGTATAGGTGTTCTTTGTTATTCTCTTTTTTTTATGAATTTTTATGACACGGTGTTTTGCGGCGTTTTTTGTTAGGCATCCATAGAGCGACAACGATATTCTTTTGAGAAATTTGACTATTTTTTTGAAGACCGGACCTACAACTTGATTAAAAAATAAAATTCGTTAGAGCAACAAAATGTGTGTGTGTGTGTGTGTGTGTGTGTGTGTGTGTGTGTGTGTGTGTGTGTGTGTGTGTGTGTGTGTGTTGTGTGTGTGTGTGTGTGTGTGTGGTGTGTGTGTGTGTGTGTGTGTGTGTGTGTGTTGTTGTGTGTGTGTGTGTGTTGTGTGTGTGTGTGTGGTGTGTTGTCTGTGTGTGTGTGTGTGTGTGTGTGTGTGTGTGTGTTTTGTGTGTGTTGTGTGTGTGTGTGTGTGTGTGTGTGTGTGTGTGGTGTGTGTTTGTGACCAGTCCAGCGCCAATAACCAAGCTGATTTCCTGACATCGGTATATTCTTTTTACTTAAGTATTGGTTTCCATTTATCAGCTTTGAAGCCGTTTATATGGATTTCATTTTCCAGTTGTGCTGTCCCACCCCCCCACCCCCCCACCCCCACCTTTTTGTGCCATTTGGTGTACCCTGTATATCATTTTTTAAAATCAGATATGATTATTTTTTAAAATCTAATGTGCCAATTTTATCAGGTTCTTTTTCAATATGGTATGGACAGTTGTGTAGTTTTACGTCAATCATTCTGCCCTGTGCACTTTAAGGATTTGCCATGGCCCCGTTTTGTTGGATATTGCTAACAATATTCTTTTGTTATGTAGTTCCATTTAATTTATGCGCCCTATGTGTTGTTTGGTTTTGTTAGTTTATGTGCCCTGCTGGTTGTTATTTTATACCCTTTACGTTATTTATTTTCGTTTGATTTATGTGCCCTTAGTGTTATTTAGTTTCGTAAGTTCATGTGCCCTTTATGTTGTTTAGTTCCGATGATTCATGTGCCCTTTACGTTATTTAGTTTCGTTAATTCCTGTGCCCTGTATATTATTTAGTTTCATTAATTCATGTGCTCTGCATATTATTTAGTTTCATTAATTCATGTGTTCTGCATGGTATTTAGTTTCATTAATTCATGTGCTCTGCATGTTATTTAGTTTTATTAATTAATTCATGTGCTCTGCATGTTATTTAGTTTCATTAATTCATGTGCTCTGCGTGTTATTTAGTTTCATTAATTCATGTGCTCTGCGTGTTATTTAGTTTCGTTAATTCATGTGTCCTGCATGTTATTTAGTTTTATTAATTCATGTGTCCTGCATGTTATTTAGTTTCTTAATTCATGTGCTCTGCATGTTATTTAGTTTTATTAATTCATGTGTCTCTGCATGTTATTTAGTTTTCGTTAATTCATGTGCTCTGCATGTTATTTAGTTTTTTAATTCATGTGCTCTGCATGTTATTTAGTTTTATTAATTCATGTGCTCTGCATGTTATTTATTTTTCATTAATTCATGTGCTCTGCGTGTTATTTAGTTTCTTAATTCATGTGTCCTGCATGTTATTTAGTTTCTTAATTCATGTGCTCTGCATGTTATTTAGTTTATTAATTCATGTGCTCTGCATGTTATTTAGTTTCTTTAATTCATGTGCTCTGCATGTTATTTAGTTTCGTTAATTCATGTGTCTGCATGTTATTTAGTTTTTTAATTCATGTGCTCTGCATGTTATTTAGTTTTATTAATTCATGTGCTCTGCAGTTATTTAGTTTTATTAATTCATGTGCTCTGCATGTTATTTAGTTTCGTTAATTCATGTGCTCTGCATGTTATTTAGTTTTATTAATTCATGTGCTCTGCATGTTATTTAGTTTTTTAATTCATGTGCTCTGCATGTTATTTAGTTTTATTAATTCATGTGCTCTGCATGTTATTTAGTTTATTAATTCATGTGCTCTGCGTGTTATTTAGTTTCGTTAATTCATGTGTCCTGCATGTTATTTAGTTTCGTTAATTCATGTGCTCTGCATGTTATTAGTTTCGTTAATTCATGTGCATTTATGATGTTTAGTTTCATTCATTCGTGTGCTATTTATGTTATTTACTTTCGTTATTTCAGATTGTTCACATGCGTATGCCCTTAATTTAATAATGTCTGTCATGAGTCGATATGCCACTTATATGTTTTCTTCGTTGCTTTTTTTTTAGTTGTTATTGATATTTCGTCTTTCTTCATCTTGTTCTTTTCTCTGTTCTCTCTCTCTCTCTCTCTCTCTCTCTCTCTCTCTCTCTCTCTCTCTCTCTCTCCTCTCTCTTATTCTGGCACCGTTTATACCATTTTGTTGCTGTAGTTGGTATGTTTTTGTTTCTGTTGTCAGAATCTATGCCCTCGTTATGGAGATTTGTCTTCCTTTCTCTCTCCTTTTTCTTTCATAAAGTAAGTGAAATGGTCTCTTTATCCTGTGACTTTCTTCAGTCTCCTCGCCTGTTTGAGATCTGAGCGCTGTTATCTAATGTTTCATTATCAGTGTAAGGCAAGGAGGTCCGTTGAACAATACGTTCATTGAAGTGTTGCGTTTAGTGACACAAGAGCTCACACAGTGTCAGTGAGTAGATTCTTTGTATGCAGTGTTTTGGCCTTGACATGAAACTTGTGACAGGGTGTGGGCTAGTGAGGGTTATTTGATGTTTTATGGCCATTTCGTTGTTTATCTTTTAAATAAAATGATTTTATTCTTTTGGTGTGATCGAAATTTGACATTGATATTAAGTCGATATCAATATTCGGTTCTATTTCTATGATAACTATGATTGATATTATGTCGATATCAATATTCGGTCTATTTATGATAACTATGATTGATATTATGTCGATATCAATATTCGGTCTATTTATGATAACTATGATTGATATTATGTCGATATCAATATTCGGTCTATTTATGATAACTATGTTTTAGGTCATATTTTGGTATAACACGTATTTGAGGTCCTGCTTTGCCAAACACGATGTATGGATTTTAGGTTATAGGTTATATGTGGTGTAATATAACCTATATTTTTGGTCATACTTTGCTCTGATATGACATACGTATTTTAAGTAATACTTCACCTTATGTGACATACGAATTTAAGATAATATAAATATGTATATTTTTATGTCATAATTGGTCTAATATGACATTATGTTTTTGGTAATACAGCCGTCTTATTTGACATACGTATTTTAGATAATCGTTGTGAATTTTTTTTAATATGTTTTTTTTTCTGTGTGTTCATATTTTCGATAATTGTTTTATATGATTATGCTTGTTTTACTTACCTTTTGTTGGTTTCATTTTGTTTGTTTTGATTTTCATGTTTTTTTTCCCTGTTATTGAGAGGGGAGAGAGAGACAGAGACAGAGAGGGAGAGAGAAACAGAGAGAGAGAGAGAAAGAGAGGGAGAGAGGGGAGAGAGAGGAGAGAGAGAGACAGAGACAGAGAGGGAGAGAGAGACAGAGAGAGAGAGGAGAGCATGTGTGTGTATGTGTGTGTATGTTTGTTTGTGTGTGTTTGTATGTATGATGTTAGGTATCGCTAAAGAGTTGTCGTCACAGCTCTATGCTTTGGACAGTGACACGACTTGACATCAGTGTGTTCAGTGTTGGATGCGGTCACTATGTTCACCTCTTGCATATTGTCCAGTTCAAGGACTGACCGTAAATGTTCCGTAGCCTGAAGCTTGAGTGGAACGTGTTGCTCCTCCTTTTTGGTGTTTTCTTTCTTTCTTTATTTTGTTCTTATCTCAAGATGCACGCACATTCATAGAGCAAAACTGAAGTGGACAATATTTTATTATAAAGACCAATAGCATCGTTATAGCGACATCATCGTAATTACTAGTTTGTTGTTATTTTGTTCGTGCTTTGAGTCCTACCACACGTAATGTACGTTAAGACTAGATATGATTTTTCTTGAGAAAGGAGGCTGAGCATTTTGTGTTCCTCTTGTTCCCCCCCCCCCGCCACCCCACATCACACCCAAAGAACCCCAAAGTTGAGGAGGAGGTTATGTGATGAATACTCTAAATCCATGTTTGACCAGTGTGTACTAGGCAAACGCCCTTCGTATGATCAACTTGTAGAAAACGAACAGCCTCAGTGGTAAACAGCTTGTGAACCAAGAATCTCAGTGTAGACCCAGCTTGTGATTGGCCTGAACTTTTAACCCTTTCAACGTGTTGATTCCTCGCTCAGTTTGTTGCAGGGAGGTGGCGGATAGGATGAGAAGGGTGAAAAGGGTTAAAGCCTGGACAATGAATGACATTTGGTGTTTTGTCGACATCTGAATTCTCGTATATTGCTTGACGATTTTGCATTGAAGTTTGTTTCTGTTTGTAACACACCAACAATCATTCCCTCCTTCCATTTTTTTCCTATTTGTGTACCTGACCCCCCATCCCCTGTCCCTGCTAGTTTTTTTTTCTCCTTAACCCTTCGACTCCTGCACCTTATCCACCAACTGCAAAACCTTAACCTTTTGATACCCTCACCCTATCCACCAGTCTCCTGCAGAAAGCTGGTGGATAGAGTGAGGGATTCATACGATGAAGTTTTTGTTTTGTTAGCATGGTTGAAAATGCAAGATGCTGGTTGACAGGTGTGGGAGTCAAAGGGTTAAAGTTTGGACAATGAATGACATTTGGTGTTTTGTCGACATCTGAATTCTTGCATGTTGCTTGACGATCTTGCATTGCTGTTTGTTTCTGTTTGTAACACACCAACAATCTTTCCCTCCTATTTTTCCCTATTTGAGAACCTGACCTCTACTCCCTATCCCCAGTGGGGTTTTTTTTCTCCAAATATCTTGTTATCAAATTTGTTCTTGGCTTGTGTAGACTGTTAATTATGAAATGTCTTGCACGGTCGAGATGGGCAGATATAGTTTATGAATTGTAAACTGATATAGTTTATGAATTTTAAACTGATATAGTGTATGAATTTTAAACTGATATAGTTTATGTTTAAAAACAAAATAATACACATATGCTGGAATCAATGTCGGACGCATACAGTAAACTACCGACTCCCTGTCTCCCTCTGTTTCTCTGTCTCTGTCTCTGTCTCTGTCCCTGTCTCTCTCTCTCTCTCTCTCTCTCTCTCTCTCTCTCTCTCTCTCCCTCTCTCTCTCTCTCTCTTTCTCTTTCTCTCTCTCTGTGCAAAGTTTGTTATGAGAAAAGAAAGATGTGTGGTGATTATTTACCGTTCTTATTGGTTTCTTTAAGTTTACTGTTTTACAGAATGCATTGAAACAATCGTTTTCTCCTTTTTTTTCTTTTTCGAATATGTTTATAGAGACAATATTTTGTGAGCCATTAATAAACTGCCCAAAGTTCTGTGAAGCTAAACTGGTTATTTTAGTGCATATGTAATGTACCGTACAATATGTGGGATTAGCTGGCTAGTCAATCATCTTTTTTTCAATTGAAATACTATGGATTGTATAAAAGACTGGTACGCATGATACGATACGTCTGATGTGTCATTACCTGTTCAATGTACCATGGAACAATGGAAATCCTTTGGTTGAGTTTTGTACGGTTAAAAATACGACGTAGTGTACGGAAACATGTGCGACTATACTTCAAAGCATTCTTTGTTGTCAGTCAGTGGGGAGAAAAAAAAGGGATGACTATCACTTGTTCTGGCATGAAGAGACTAGATGCATGGAAAAAATGGGTCAGATTAGGACGTTGGGAAGAGAGAAGAAGATGACATTAAACAGCAACAAAGATATGCATCCAGGGTGAGAAATAAGGTGACAATAAACAGCAGCGAAGATATGCATCTAGAGCTAGAAATAAGGTGACAATAAACAGCAACAAAGATATGCATCTAGAGCCAGAAATAAGGTGGTAATAAACAGCATCCAGAACCAGAAATATGGTGACAATAAACAGCACCAAAGATATGCATCTAGAGCTAGAAATAAGGTGACAATAAACAGCACCAAAGATATGCATCCAGGGCCAGAAAGAAGGTGTCAATAAATGGCAACAAAAATATGCATCTAGAGCCAGAAAGAAGGTGTCAATAAATGGCAACAAAGATACGCATCTAGAGCCAGAAAGAAGGTGTCAATAAATGGCAACAAAGATATGCATCTAGAGCCAGAAAGAAGGTGTCAATAAATGGCAACAAAGATACGCATCTAGAGCCAGAAAGAAGGGGTCAATAAATGGCAACAAAGATATGCATCTAGAGCCAGAAAGAAGGTGTCAATAAATGGCAACAAAGATATGCATCTAGAGCCAGAAAGAAGGTGTCAATAAATGGCAACAAAGATATGCATCTAGAGCCAGAAAGAAGGGGTCAATAAATGGCAACAAAGATATGCATCTAGAGCCAGAAAGAAGGTGTCAATAAATGGCAACAAAGATATGCATCTAGAGCCAGAAAGAAGGTGTCAATAAATGGCAACAAAGATATGCATCTAGAGCCAGAAAGAAGGTGTCAATAAATGGCAACAAAGATACGCATCTAGAGCCAGAAAGAAGGTGTCAATAAATGGCAACAAAGATATGCATCTAGAGCAAGAAAGAAGGTGTCAATAAATGGCAACAAAGATATGCATCTAGAGCCAGAAAGAAGGTGTCAATAAATAGCAACAAAAATATGCATCTAGAGCTAGAAAGGTGTCAATAAATAGCATCAAAAATATGCATCTAGAGCCAGAAAGGTGTCAATGAATAGCATCAAAAATATGCATCTAGAGCCAGAAAGAAGGTGTCAATAAATGGCAACAAAGATGTGCATCTAGAGCTTGAAAGAAGGTGTCAATAAATGGCAACAAAGATATGCATCTAGAGCTAGAAAGGAGTCAATAAATGGCAACAAAAATATGCATCTAGAGCTAGAAAGGTGTCAATAAATAGCATAAAAAATATGCATCTAGAGCCAGAAAGAAGGTGTCAATAAATGGCAACAAAAATGTGCATCTAGAGCCAGAAAGAAGGTGTCAATAAATGGCAACAAAAATATGCATCTAGAGCTAGAAAGAAGGTGTCAATAAATGGCAACAAAGATATGCATCTAGAGCTAGAAAGGAGTCAATAAATGGCAACAAAGATATGCATCTAGAGCTAGAAAGGAGTCAATAAATGGCAACAAAGATATGCATCTAGAGCTAGAAAGGAGTCAATAAATGGCAACAAAGATGTTGAGAGTAAACAGAATTTAAAGAGTTTGTGGAGCTGTGCAGAAAAGAGCTGTATAAACAGAAATCGTACATAATGGTTTTAAGTCGTTTGTTGCATAAATTATTCAGCCACAATGTATATATTTGATTAGACTGAAACACGCGATGAATTTTTCTTATGAGGAGTAGTATTTCACAGTACAATTGTATTAACGTATTCATATCAGTAAGACTGAGGGTCGGCTGGCATGATGTACCGTGAAATGATGATGTGGATGCAGTTTGGGTTTGCAAGACTTTTTTTTAAAAGGATTATCGCTCTTAGGGAGATTTCCTTTGTGCTCACTCTCCCTCCCTCCCCTCCCTCCTCCCCTCCATTTTCTACGTCGCTGGCAGAAGTTTTATAATGTACTGATTATGGTGACGATGAGGATGATAATCATGATGCTGTGAAGCTTTTATCTAGAACTGAAACTGCGTGACAGGGCTATACTTTACTTTATCATGATACTGTACATCCTGGCGTCAACCAGGTCCGAGAGATACAGATATCCTGCAGTGTTGGTCAGAAGACTTGAGCAGCACCCGCAGGACTGAGAAGAGTGGTCATCAGAAGACGAACATTTTCACAGCATGGACTGTTGCTGGCAGACTTACGAAGCGTTTCTTTTTTTCTTTTCTTATTTTTTTTTTTCCTTTTTTTCTTAAAGTCTAGTTAGTGGAGTCCTGCTGACTTCGATCATGTACCCCATTGTGGTGACATAATGATACAATAGGTGTGGATACTCTATGTTTAAAACAATTGACCTGAAGACAAAGCCATGCGTGTTTGTTTAAACAGTACTAACCGCTTCTCATAAACGTAGCAGGGTGGGGGGGGGGGGGGGAATTTTATTAGCCATAATGACAAATTAATGACAGGAAATAGCTTACTACTATGTCATGCAGCTCGACCCGAGTCAGCAGCCTGTGAAGCTGTCGTTTGTAATGTAATAATGCTGATTCACAATGTACCGGCTATTGACTGCAGTGACATGACATAAGATATTGAATACAGCGACTAATGAAACTGACTTCTATGGATCTGACACGGAAGTAAAGCTAAGTGTGATATACATAACCCATGACAGAACCGAAGCGAAGTTGACTTTTGTCTTTTTTATTTTGTGTTATTTGTTTTTTAACGAGCATATCTGTTTCTTTTGAAAAGGACTGGCACATTAATAGATGAAATAAACGTTGATAAATAAATGGGAAATGGTGACTGATGATACGCACCCTGTCTTACTGTGCTTTATGTTTCCTGTGTGTGATGTTCTGTTCACGTTTCGGACACTAAGGAATCAGATTGTCCCGTCGGTAAACATTTTAGACATGTCTGTCTTTTGTTGGTTTGTGTATATGATTTGTTGTTGTTGTCTGTTGTTGAAAATAGAGACTGATGGACAAGTTGATTTCAACGTCCCAAAATGAGTGAATTAATTGATGACAATTTGGGAAGAATCACAGTTGCAGGAGTTCAACAGGCAACTGTCCTTTTCCTTGGCATTGTATACTTCAAAACACGTGCGACTGCCCACGTTCAAGCAAACAGAAACCAGAAACAAAAGACACGAAAATAGAATCAGAACGCGTATTCAAGACAACCAGACAAGACTGGTGCAAATTTTTGGCCAATCAGCCTTTGTCAAGCGTAAACGTAAGATCACGAACGAGCAAACACCAAAGACAAAAAATCAGGAGAAAAAGACTAAAACTTCACTGCTGCTTCGTCCAGCGGGACAAAAAGGACTAAAATGAAATCGTTATGGTCTACTTCATTCTCACACAGAAAACCCACCATAGCCATCATTTGGGTCCCAGTGGATGCCATTTTTGGTCCTAGTTGTGTTGTCTATCCTCCCACCTGATCTGTGGTATTCAATACTTGGTCGTGAACTTCCAGTTTTTTCTTTGTCAGCAAACGCCACAGACCCACTGTGTTCTGAGACAGGCGGTGCTGGTTCAGACAGGGAGAGTGACAGCGTGATTTTGTACGTAACCTGGTGAAGTTTGAGTGATCTGCCTGTTCACAAACAATGCAGGGGACAGGGCATTAAGTCACCACTTGGTAATTGCTTGTCCGACCTTCGTTATTTCTAGAACATCTTTGTTCAGGCTGTGTTTTGATTTGGCAGTCTGCTTTGTGCACCACGTGATTGCGTGGTGGTATTTTATCGGTTTCACGTGAGTACATCATATAATGATATATATTGGTGTGCGGTCAGTAAGACAGTTTACTGGTCTCTCTTCTCTTTTACCAACTTTTACGCTGTCAGTGTTTCTTGTTTTGGAATATTTTCGTATTTTTACGTGGCGTGTTGTCGATTTCATTACTATTGATTTTTGTACCTTTCAAAGTGGAGTGTTGGACTGGTGCCCTGTTGATATTTCAGTTTTGTTTGAAAGAAATGATTTCTTTCCCCAGGACGCTGTCAGTAGTAAATGTCCATGGTCTGATGTCGGTGATGGTTTTAGCTTATGTGCTGGAAGATCCAATCATTGCGAGATGAAATCACTGTCATGCATGTGTGTGTGGTGTGTGTGTGTGTGTGTGTGTGTGTGTGTGTGTGTGTGTGTGTGTGTGTGTGTGTGTGTGTGTGTGTGTGTGTGTGTCAGTTTGTCCATATATGTGTGTGTGTGTGTGTGTGTCAGTTTGTCCATATATGTGTGTGTGTGTGTGTGTGTGTCAGTTTGTCCATATGTGTGTGTGTGTGCGTGTGTGTATACGTGCGTGTGTGTGTGACTGAGAAGAGAGTGTGTGTGCGCGTGAGTACGTTATTCACGTTATTCAATATGTATGTGTTTCCTTGCATGCATATATGTATCTTCACTTGTGTGTGTGTGTGTGTGTGTGTGTGTGCGTGCGTGCGTGCGTGCGTGTGTGTGTGTGTGTGTGTGTGTGTGTGTGTGTGTGTGTGTCTGTGTCTGTGTCTGTGTGTCTCTCTGTCTGTCTGTCCATCTGTCTGTCCATCTGTGTCCGTCTGTCACTTATACTTGCATTTTCGTTGAAAAAGATATACAGCTGCCAGAAGCCATTTTCAAAATAAAGAATGATTTCATATTTTTGTGTACTTTTTTTGTTGAAGTTTCAAATATATAAATGCGTTCACTGCGTGTCTAGCTTTTGTCCAATCATTGAGTGAGGAAGACTACCGCGACAGCTCGTAGCAAACATGGCGCTCTTTCATTCATAGTACGTTTTTCTGCTGTGTCAATGAAAGATTCAAGCTTCTACACGTGTTCTTTTCAACTCTAAGATTCAAGCTTATACTTGTGGTTTTTCAAACTTCTTTTTTCCGATTTTTTTTGTTGGTAACTATATATATTTTTAATGAATAAATTGAAAATGTTGATGAGTCATTGAAAATGAATACTATCCCTGAATCATTGTTCATGAACGCATTAGCTAGTAAGTCGTTGTACCTGATATTTGTGATTGTGGTGGGTGTCAGGGAGACATGGCCGTTCAGGTGTACCTGACAACAATATGCTTTGCTTGCGCTCGGTATGTCTGCCTTTTAAGTAATGGATAAAGTGTGTGGATTCTGATCAGCCAGGCAAATGTGTGTGTGTGTGTGTGTGTGTGTGTGTGTGTGTGTGTGTGTGTGTGTGTGTGTGTGTGTGTGTGTGTGTGTGTGTGTGTGTGTGTGTGAGCGCGTGCGCGTGAGAGTGAGAGTGCAGGGCATGCATTTGCAGTTACCACTAAACAGATGTGATCCACGATTTCTGTGCTGTTTATCGACTGATATTCACGACATTGGACCACATGATTCGATGTGTGCGTGTGTGTGTGTGTGTGTGTGTGTGCGTGAGAGAGAGAGAGAGAGAGAGAGAGAGAGAGAGACAGACAGACAGACAGACAGACAGACAGACAGAGAGAGAGAGAGACGGGGAGAGAGAGAGCATGCCTTTGCATTTAACACCAAAACAGAATTTGTGATTGAACATTTCTGTGTTGTTTATTGACTGATATTGACGACATTGGATCACATGATTCTGTGCATAAGTGTGTGTGGGGTGTGTGTGTGTGTGTGTGTGTGTGTGTGTGTGTGTGTTGTTTGTGTGTGTGTGTGTGTGTGTGTGTGTGTGTGTGGAGAGAGGAGAGAGAGAGAGAGGGAGAGAGAAAGCACATGCCTTTGCATTTAAAACTAAAACACTTGTGATTTAAAATTTCTGTGCTGTTTATTGACTGATATTTACGACATTGGGTCACATGGCCAGACCTCTGATCGTTTGACAAGACCCTTTTCTTTTTATATTCACAGGGTGCAGAAGACGAAAATATGTTAGCGAGCATTCTCTGCTCAGTGAGTCTCAAGGGCTTATAAAACATAATATCACAGAAAAGGATCTCACATCGGTTTTAAAGGATCTCACAGCTGTTTAAGGATGAATTTGTGCCAGATGTATTCATTTGGGTCACTCCTTTGTTCAAAACCTTTTTCGCCGATTAAGTTATTTTTTTAAAATGTTTCTATGAATACCAGTTTGAATTGATTTGGCTTGTTTTCACAATTCCCATTGTAAATATGTTTTTGTTATGGTTTGGGTGTTTTTTTTTATTTGTTATTTTTTAAAATCTGTTTTTGGCTTCAAACTGGTTTCATGCAACACAGCCTTTTTTATTTGATGTCGCTGCGATGGTTTCCAATTGGCTTCGTATGTTACCATTTAAAGCCTACATTGTACTTCAGAATGAGTTATTACAGCTCACTGCCTCTTTCCGTCACATGTAGTACGACATTTTATTTATACATTGTTATTATTCTATTTGAAAAAAACAAACAAAACAGAAAAAAACATTGCCTCGACAAATTTGAAATGCCATTTCCTGTTCAGTGTTTACATAATTATGTTGTTTTGCTGGTATTATTTGTAGAAACAAAAACAAACAAACAAACAAACAAAAAAGGCAGACAAGATCATGGTGCAGATTTTACAAATGTGACGAATGTGAAGCTGGAGTTTCTGATATAATCATATTGATCAGTTTGTGTTGTCATGGTTTTTTTTTCTGACATAATTATATTGATCAGTTTGTGTTGTCGTGGTTTTTTTTTCTGACATAATTATATTGATCAGTTTGTGTTGTCATGTTTTTTTTCTGACATAATTATATTGATCAGTTTGTGTTGTCGTGGGTTTTTTTTCTGACATAATTATATTGATCAGTTTGTGTTGTCATGTTTTTTTTTCTGACATAATTATATTGATCAGTTTGTGTTGTCATGGTTTTTTTTCTGATATAATTATATTGATCGGGTTTGTGTTGTCATGTTTTTTTTTCTGACATAATTATATTGATCAGTTTGTGTTATGTTTTTTTTTCTGATATAATTATATAGATCAGTTTGTGTTGTCATGTTTTTTTTCTGATATAATTATATTGATCAGTTTGTGTTGTTATGTTTTTTTTCTGATATAATTATATTGATCAGTTTGTGTTGTCATGTTTTTTTTTCTGATATAATTATATAGATCAGTTTGTGTTGTCATGTTTTTTTTCTGATATAATTATATTGATCAGTTTGTGTTGTTATGTTTTTTTCTGATATAATTATATAGATCAGTTTGTGTTGTCATGTTTTTTTCCTGATATAATTATATAGATCAGTTTGTGTTGTCATGTTTTTTTCTGATATAATTATATTGATCAGTTTGTGTTGTCATGTTTTTTTCCTGATATAATTATATAGATCAGTTTGTGTTGTCATGTTTTTTTTCCTGATATAATTATATAGATCAGTTTGTGTTGTCATGTTTTTTTTCCTGATATAATTATATAGATCAGTTTGTGTTGTCATGTTATTTTTCTGACATAATCTTATAGATCCGTTTGTGTTGTCATGTTATTTTCTGATATAATGATATTGATCAGTTTGTGTTGTTATGTTTTTTTCTGATATAATCATATTGATCAGTGTGTGTTGTCATGTTTTTTTTCTGATATAATCATATTGATCAGTTTGTGTTGTCATGATTTGTTTCTGATATAATCATATTGATCAGTTTGTGTGGTGTTATGTCAGTGTAACCAATCAAATTTAACAGTGTTACAAGCAAGTCCAGAAAACGTTCTTTCTATGATCAACAGTGAATGCACTACACAAAACAACAGGCTGAAAACTACGTATCTACGTCACTGAATAAATGCAATACACAAGCTCACATGTGGTCCACCAATGGCAAACAAAAAATAGTCCTACCTCATGTTTGCAATGTACGTACATGGTGTACACGCTGACAGATCCCAACTAGCTGTATATGTCTGGGATGTGTTAACATTAACAAGCTTACAAGGAGCTTGTACACTGTAAGAAATGTAATCTGCAATGGGTGTACTACACAGGCCAACGGCCTCAATTAGCTGTTTACTTCGGAGTAATGAATGCAAGCCTACAGTTAAATCATTTAGAGGCACAGGAATGAACCAAATAAGTTTCTACATCTGTAAATGATACGACCAGTCGTCGTGGTGTAGTAGTTAGCGCAACGGATTACCGACTGGAAGGTTGTGGGTTCGAATCCCCATCAATCCCTTCAAAAATCATTGAGGGATTTTTCGGCTCTAACCGACTCCTACCCAGAGTTGGGTGTGCTATGGATTCATTGGGAAGACTGGGACCACACAGTCGAGTCTCATCCACTTCCCGGATTCGTCATTGAGGATGTTGCTCATGCTCAAATCTTCTGACCAGCACCGCAGGTGTCTGTATCTCTCAGGCCTGGTTGACGCCTGGATATATTATGGTAGTAAGTGTGGAGTACAGTCTTGTCACCGCAGTCTCAATTCTAGATGGAACTCCATAGCATCATGATTATCATCTTCATCGACATCATCATTATCGCATTGTAAAAAAATTGTTCCAGCTTTTGTGGCTGTTAAGGTGGCGTAGAAAATGGGACGAAAATAAAAGGTAAGCACAAAGGTAACCTCTTGAATGCAATGATCCTTAAAAAAGAAAAGAAAAGAACTAAATGGCACAGTCTAGGAATAAACGAAATACAGAAACTAACAAGTTAAAGCTGACGACTATCGTCTAGGAATACAATTAAACCAAAAACAGTCAGATTGTCGTCTACAAACGAAACAAGATGGCTTTAAATTTGGGAAGAAATGCAACGCACAAGGTTACAATTAGGTGTCTGCAACTTAACAATAAATGTAAAAGCGATGAGTTGTTTACAGCGAGGGCAGTTCAGGAACAATTGTATGCATGCTAACAAGTGATATCACTTTTCTACATATCATTTACATATAA
>JAPXFY010000022.1:16074405-16084405 GCA_030674185.1 Monoplex corrugatus
TCCTTTTTTCTTTTTCTTTATCGTCTTCTCCTTTTTCTGTTTCTTTTTTCTCTCTCCTGTCTCCACTGTATGGTAGATATGAAGAGGTGTGTTATAGACTCATGTGTGTGCAGTAATGTGCTCTTCTTGAGCAGACTGAAATGTATGCTGCCATTTCTCTCTGTCTCTGTCTCTGTCTGTCTCTGTTTCTCTGTCACTTTCTGTCTGTCTCTCCCTGTCTCTCTCCGTCTTTCTCGGTGTCTCTGTTTCCCTGTCTCTGTCTCTGTGTCTCTGCCTGCCTGCCTGTCTGCCTCCCTGCCTGCCTGCCTGCCTGCCTGCCTGCCTGTCTGTCTGTCTGTCTGTCTCTCTCCCTCTCTTTCTGTCTCCCTTCTCTCTGTCTCTGTCTCCCTCCCTCCCTTCCCCCCTCTCTCTCCCCCCCCTCTCTCTCTCTTTCTTTATCCCCATCCCCAAATCTCACTTTGTCTGGTGGTCCGAAAAAATACCCACTTTCCCGTCCGCGTCTCCAAGCAACGCCGAATTTTTTACTTTTTACGCAACTAGAGACAGTGTTATTTACATGTAGCTTATGTTGAAAATACTGTTGTCCTTGTCTGTTTGGCGCAACTAGAGACAGTGTTATTTACATGTAGCTTCCTTTTTTTTTCTTTGAAGCTTTTGGGTGATCGAAAACAAAGTATTTTGCCTCTTGAAGCCGAGAATTTTTTTGTATACTAACACTGACACTGCCAATCCGAAACAAATCTCGAAACAAATCTCTCTAACAGAAATTTGACTTTCTGAATCCATTAGTCCAAAATAACTTTGGCCCAGGACAAAAACCAGAACAGACTGTGACACTTAAGCACGTTTGGACGGGTATCAGTTGTGTTTGTGTTTGTAGAAATGAATGGACATACTCTTGTAAACGCAGGCGTGCATTCGCTTCGTTGGTTACGTGTCATTTCGAAACACGGCATGAAAATGGTGGAATAATACTTTACCGTTGGGTGTCTGTTGAAAATACTGCATGAAAATGGTGGAATATTACTTTACCGTTGGGTGTCTATTGAAAACACAGCAGGAAAATGGTGGAATGATACTTTATCGTTGGGTGTCTATTGAAAACACAGCAGGAAAATGGTGGAATGATACTTTATCGTTGGGTGTCTATTGAAAACAGCAGGAAAATATTGGAATATTACTTTACCGTCGGGTGTCTTTTGAAAACACAGCAGGAAAATGATGGAATGATACTTTACCATTGGGGGTCTTTTAAAACACAGCAGGGAAAGGGTAGAATAATGCTTTACCTTTTTAGGAGTCTTTTGAAGACACAGCAGGAAAAAGGTAGAATAACATTTCCCGTTAAAAGTCTTTTGAAAACACAGCAGGAAAATGGTGGAATGATACTTTGCCCTTCGGTGTCATTTGAAAACACAGCAGGAAAATGGTGGAATGATACTTTGCCCTTCGGTGTCATTTGAAAACACAGCAGGATAATGGTGGAATAATACTTTACCGTTGGGTATCATTTGAAAACACAGCAGGATAATGGTGGAATAATACTTTACCGTTGGGTATCATTTGAAAACACAGCAGGAAAATGGTGGAAAATACTTTACCGCAAGATGTCTTTTGAAAACGCAGCAGGAAAAAAATGGAAAACTGCCTTACCGTTTAGTTCCTAAGAATGCATTAATCAGGGCTTTTTGTCTGATTCCATCTTTTCCTTATCAGTGTCATGTTGGTGTCTGGTTTCTGGAATTCCAGCCTTTCTTTTTAGTCCCCCTCGTTTCTCATGTGGCGAAACAGCAGACGAGAAAAGGAGGCGCCGTCATCAAATTGAGGAGGCGTGTGTCGGGTGGGGCTGGGGGTGGGGGTGGGAATGCATGACAAGAAATTGTTTTTCCCTTAGCTTGATCTTTCTACGTTTTTGGTTGTCTTTTCGATTGTACTTACGTAAGCTTTCAGTCGTTAATCAGGTATCTGAATTTGTGTGCGGGTGTGTGTGTGTGTGCTCCGTTGCCACTACTATGACAACCTTACGCCATCTCCTAGTGGTGAAGGTATGGGGGGAAAGGGAGGGGAAGGAGAGGGAGAGGATGTTTGACACAGGAAACCATTATTTTCAAAGTTTATCAGGATGCACCTTTTCCCATCCCAAATATCCTGTCAACTTGTTTTTAACTTTGTTTTTGTAACTCCTACCGCTTACCATAACCGTGATTCCACTGAACTATAATATATCGTGACTCCGCTCAACTACATGTATAATATATCGTGACTCCGCTCAACTATAATACATCGTTATACTGACAATGCTGCATCCCTGCTAAACCCCCCTCCCCCTCCCTCCTACGCTTGAGCGATTATTTTACTTGTAATAATAATAGCTTGTCGTGATGCCGCTGCCGTCAGTTCCTCTACCTCTTAGCTTTTTTTTCCATTTTCCAACAGTTTATCACAATGGTGATGTCCCCGGATAATAATTATCAGTCCAGTTATTCCAGTTGTTTTTATAAAGCCATTGGCTTCAAGAGCTCACCATACCAGTGTCGTGACCTAAACTTTGTCATTTTGTTTCTGGAAGAGTCTACCGTCATGATTTCGCCCTCAACTATTTTCTCCCTCTGTGTTCATTTCTAACAAACCCCCATTAACCCTTTCATTCCCGCACTCCGGTCACCAGCATCCTGCATTCCCAACCATGTTAGCAAAGCAAAAACTTAACCCTTTGATTCCCTCACCCTATCCACCAGCTTCCTGCAGGAAGCTGGTGGATAAGGTGAGGGAATCAAAGGGTTAAGTTTTTGTAGTTGGTAGATAGGGTGCGGGAGTCAAAGGGTTAATGAAATAATTCATGCCCCAGATAGCTTTGTCGTAAGCTTAGCTCTGCCTGGGACGTCCCTTACATATAAAGCCCTACAGAGTGTGTTCCATTTACTGTGTGTTCCAGATATGCACTAAATTATTATATCCCATCTTTTTGTTTACCAGTATGTCATAACAGTGTCTCCAGTTATTGTCTTGTTATTATGATGAGTTATCACAATTTTCCTGTATGTAGTAACTGTGCGTTTTTAAGATGTCCTGTTATTATCGTAGCTTAAGGTAATAAATATCCCACACTTATCTGTCCCTGTTATTATCGTAGCTTAAGGTAATAAATATCCCACACTTATCTGTCCCTGTTATTATCGTAGCTTAAGGTAATAAATATCCCACACTTATCTGTCCCTGTTATTATCGTAGCTTAAGGTAATAAATATCCCACACTTATCTGTCCCTGTTATTATCGTAGCTAAGGTAATAATCCAAGGTAATAAATATCCCACTTATTTCTGTCCCTGTTATTATCGTAGCTTAAGGTAATAAATATCCCACACTTATCTGTCCTGTTATTATCGTAGCTTAAGGTAATAAATATCCCACACTTATCTGTCTCTGTTATTATCGTAGCTTAACGGTTATAAATATTCCCACACTTATCTGTCCTGTTTTATCTAGCTTAACGTATATATCCATGTATTGTCCTGTTATTATGTAGCTTAAGGTAATAAATATTCCACACTTATCTGTCCCTGTTATTATCGTAGCTTAACGTTATAAATATCCCACACTTATCTGTTGGTCGACAAGGCTGCTGGCCATTTGGATCGTATTTGGTTTTTTTGTTTGTTCGTTTTTTTTTGGTTTTTTTTTGGTTGTTTTTTTGTGTGTTTTTTTTTGGGGTTTTTTTTTTAACATGTTCTTGATGCAAACTACCTGCTCGTTTTTGACTTCGAGGGATTTCATGTCTGGGTGTGTTTGTTGTCAACTTTCTTTTTTAAATTTTTAAAAATTTTTTAGTATCACTTTTCCCATTGTTGGTATGTCTTCATTTCACCATGTTGACAGGACAATGACGTTTTTTTGCCTCCGCATCCCAAGTGGTTCAAGCTGTGCTGTGTGGTAACCTTGTTGAGAGATTTTGTTTTTTTTTGGATTATGGCACTCTTTTTGTGTGGTTTTTACGTTTATTCACATATGTACACACCCATAAACTGTTTTTATATTCCTTTTTCAAACTATGATCAACTTTTCTTTTTTTGGTTTGTGCCAGTATTTTGTATATATACCAATGAACCGTTTTGATATTGCTCTTTCGAGACCACGATGGATTTTTCGTTTCGGTTTGTGTCAATATCTGTTTAAAAAAAAAAAAAAAAAAAAAAAAAAAAAGACGAGCGTAAGACGCTAGTTGATGTCTGTCATTTTTGTTTTTATCTCTTAAAATTTAATGTATTATGATTTTGGTCTGACGTTTGTATATAGCTTATAATTATGTGAATCTTACATGTATTTTTGTTATTGTGGTCACATTTTGCTTTTGTTGTTTGATGTAGTCGTATCCTTAAAGTTTGTATGCCCGACCTGTGGCACCATTTCTCCGATTTGTTTGGTAAGAGAATCTTCCCTGATGTCACTGTACCAAAAAAGACTGGAAAATATTTTTTGATTTTTAATCCGTGATTGACAACTTGCGGGTATGTTTGCTGCGGTCTGTCTGTTTACTCTTCACAGCCCGGGGCCTTCTTGTTCCTACGGTTCTTCACTTTTAAATTTAAATCTTCCTTGGTTCCCCCCTCCCCCTTCCTCCCCCTCCCCCTTTCCTCCCCCTCCCTCCCCCGTCCACACACAGAAAGGACACAGGGTCATTAAAACAGCAGTGTTTTCCTATGTTCACAATAATGCACGTAAGTGACGCAACTTTGTTGATTTTTTTTGGGCCTTTTATAGCCATGTGTTCACACTTTAAAGAATACTGGGTTTTGAGTCTTTTTTTGTTTGTTTTTGTTTTTGTTTTTGTTTTTGTTTTCTTTTCGTTCATTGCAATAGGAGGCAAAGTTTATATTTTGCAATCACCTTTAAAAGCACTGTTTTATTAGTGTTTTTTTTTTTCTCGTTTATTTTTTAATACAAGGCGAAGATCATGTAAAACACCTTCAAAAGCACTGGTTTTTGAGTCTGTGTTGTCATTCATTTTAATCGGAGACGAAGATTGCCTTGTTAATACTCTTGATTGTTTCTTCTTAATTCGTACCACGGATTGTATTTTTATGTACCTTGATTATTTCTTCTTAATTCATTCTACATATTGTATTGTTATGTCCCTTGATTGTTTCTTCTTAATTCATGCCACATATTGTATTGTTATATCCCTTGATTGTTTCTTCTTAATTCATGCCACATATTGTATTGTTATGTCCCTTGATTGTTTCTTCTTAATTCATGCCACATATTGTATTGTTATGTCCCTTGATTGTTTCTTCTTAATTCATTCTACATATTGTATTGTTATGTCCCTTGATTTTTTCTTCTTAATTCATGCCACATATTGTATTGTTTCCCTTGATTGTTTCTTCTTAATTCATTCTACATATTGTATTTGTTATGTCCCTTGATTGTTTCTTCTTAATTCATTCTACATATTGTATTTGTTATGTCCCTTGATTGTTTTTCTTAATTCATTCTACATATTGTATTTGTTATGTCCCTTGATTGTTTCTTCTTAATTCATGCCACATATGGTATTGTTTTGTCTCCTAATTGTTTCTTCATTGTTTCTTCGTAATTCATGCCACAGATTGAAGTGTTATGTCTCTTAAATAAGTGTGACTGCCCCCAGTCAAGCAAACCAGGAACCGGAAGAAACAAAAACAAAAACAAAAAACAACAACAAAACAAAAACCCCAAAAAACAACAACAACGAAAAAAAAAAAAGAAAAAAAAAAAGAATCAGAACCCGTATTTAATACAACCAGACAAGACAGTCGCCTTTATCACCAAACAAGACGGGCGCAAATTTTCGGCCAACTGCCCTTTGTCAAGCGTAGACGTAAGATCACAAACGAATAAAAACACCAAAGACAAAAATTTGGAGAAAAAGACTGAAACTTTCCTGCTGCTTCGTCCAAGTGTGAGAAAATGGACTAAAATGACTAAAATGACTAAGATGACATCATAATGTGTGAGTGTGAGTAAATGGAACGTCAGAGCGGAAGTGAGACGAATTCTGCAATTTGAAAAAGGGTCATGCCATATTAATATTGTTGTATCCTGAAGAGGGTCCAGGGCTTGAATGAAAAAGCTATGATGCTCTAACGCCTGTCTTGTCTGGTTGTATTCAATACGCGTTCTGATTCTTTTTTCGTAGGGTTTTTTTTTCCTGATTCCTGTTATGTCTCTAGGTCGTTTCTTCTTAATTCATGCCATACTGTGTTTTTCCCCCCTTTTCTGAACTCTCGCATCCACTTTGCTTTTTTCAACTCTTCTTTTTTTTTTTTTTCAAATCAGTCTATTGTTCCCCTCCCTTGGAGTTATTGGAGTTATTTCAAGATGGATTCATCGCGCTCGGACAACTCCATCTGCGCTCCACCCAAATTTGCCAGCAATGATCTGGCAGATTTCCTGAGCCTGCACAAAACCTTATGCGCTGGCAAAGTCTTGAAAACAGAGAAATGTGGAGAAGGGACCTTTCAAACACTAAGCTGATGATGCCACCAGAATGTAACCTAGGAGAGGAACGACAAAAACACACAAAGAGCGGGGGAAAAAAAAAGCAAAAGTCACAAACAGCACTGAAATAGATACGGAACAAGTTCAGCTTCAACGTATTAAAAATGTCAGAAGAGTACATAGAGCGGAATTCTATTTTTAGCGATATGACTCATCAATATTATGTTTTTTTGTGTGTGTGTGTGTTTTTTTTTGTTTTTTTTTGTTCTCAAAATACATCAGAATATAGTCATGTTGTACCTCGTTTGAAAACTGGAAAGTTTCTCTGACCAAATACAGTAGAAGAAAGATAACTGGATGCCATTGTAGAAAAGACTGCGCAGAATGTGATTATACAGAAGGCAGCCACGACAATCACTCTGCACAGGCCGGTTCGGTTTTACGCATCCGATAGTTTTGCGTTCCGCGAGATCGAATAGAGTTCGATTTTCAAATGAATATTTAGGTCTTTCCGCTTTATATATTGTTCTACATATTATGTATGTTAGATAGAATTTAGTTCTATCGACGGCATTGCATTGTATTTTTTTGGCAGTTTTTTTTTTCCCTTGGTTTTTCCTTCTTCTTCTATCTTTCGTTTTTGTTTTTTTGTTTTGTTTTTGTTGTGATAGGGATGAGCGTCGTTTTCGTGGTGCTGACCCCGTGAAAAGTTGAGTCTCTTCCACCTCACTTACCTACGACCCCAGGGTTATGGCATTATCTAGGTATGACCTCAGGACCTGGCCAGCTCATGTGTTTATATGCAGGCCTTAAGGCTTGTGCCGTGATCTTCTGGATCTTGTGCCGTGATCATTCTGGAACTTCTCCATCACATGGCATTTGTGACGTTAGTGCA
This sequence comes from Monoplex corrugatus, assembly GCA_030674185.1. NCBI lineage: Eukaryota > Metazoa > Mollusca > Gastropoda > Littorinimorpha > Ranellidae > Monoplex > Monoplex corrugatus. The sequence goes on from JAPXFY010000022.1 coordinate 16,081,778, forward strand.
TAATGGATTTCATTCCGAGCGCGGAGACGTTATCTTCAGAAATTGAAACTGAAACTGAAACTGTTTTCTTTCGTTTTGTTTGTGTTTGTGTGTGTTGTGTGGGGTGTGTGGTGTGTGTGTGTGTGTGTGTGGTTGGGTGTTTGTTTGGTTTGTTTTCTTTTGCATGTACGTTTACTCCAGGCGCGAAAAGATCACGACCAGAACCAGAAGCGAATAGATGTTGATTACACATTTACCAGTGTTGTAACACTAACTGCGTATCTTTTTTTAAATTTTTATTTTTATTTTGTTGTTGTTGCTTAAATTGATGATTTATGTCTGCAATCATAGTTTACCACCACCTCAATAGTTGACCTTTCTCTAATTTATTTGACCTTTATCTCAGTTTCCGGTTACCCTGATCTCAGTCAGTCGAGGAAGGTGTGCGTGTGTGTGTGTGTGTGTGTGTGTGTGTGTGTGTGTGTGTGTGTGTGTGTGTGTGTGTGTGTGTGTGTGTGTGTGTGTGTGTGTGTTGTTTGTTGTGATGGATGCGTGTGTTCAGTAGCATTGTGAGATAATTTACATGTGTGTCAATCAACTAGAACAACATGTCAATGTCTGCATATGATGCTTTCAGTCCATTTCATTTTGACTGACTGTTTTATATACATTGGTTTTGTTTATATATATATATATATGTATATATATGTATATGTATATATACACATGTATATATATGTATGTATACATGTATGTCTACATATGTATGTATGTATGTGTGTGTGTGTCTGTATGTCTGTATGTGTGTGTGTTGTTCAAAGCAATTGAGAGGAAAACAGAACAACAAATGAGAAACAAACATGATCAAAGGCTGCAATATGATGACTTTCAGTTCATTTCAATTTGACTGACTGTGTTTTTACATTGGTTTTGGTTTAGTTTTTTTCTTGAGACAAGCATGAAGTCCGCTGAGAAGAAAAAAAAAAAGCGTACACTAGAACGTATTGACCATCTTATGTATTCGTCTGTTCATTTAAAAAAATTATTATATTTTTCTGCTATTTTTCTACGCCTTCTGCGACTTTGCGTGTGACGATGATACATTTCAAAACAAATCGTGAACATTTGATATTGATTCATCATCATCTACATCATCATCATCGTCGTCGTCGTCGTCATATCATCATCATTCTCGTCATCGTCGTCGTCGTCGTCATCATTCATCATCGTTATTGTTATTGTTGTTATTTTTATCATCATCATCATTATCATCTCATCATCATCCATCATCATCATCATCATCATCATCATCATCATCATCATCATCATCATACACAGGGCGCTTATTTCATACTATTGCAGTTAGCAACGCTTCGAAGTATGTGTGTGTGTATATGTGCGTGCGTGTGCGTGTGATCGCGTGCGTTTGTTCAACTCCTCTCTTTCCCTCTCCGGGCGTGGTAGTCAGGTGGGTAAACGGCAGACTTCCCATCGGAATTTCCGGGGTTCGGTTCCTGTCAAGGTACCTCCTCCTGGTGGGGTGAAGACTGAAGACCCCCTCCCTCCCCGTCTTCCCCATCCCCGATCTTTCAGGTCGATGTATGTGCAGATCTGCCAGTACCTAATCCCCCCATCCCCTTCGTCTGTGTACGTATGCAGAATGTTAAAGATTCTTGATATTAATTAAGTCAAGTCAGATGGTGGTGTGTAAAAACATACAAAGAACAGCAAAGTTTTACACACTAAAATGGCGTTTATCAGTCAATTACGTCAACTGTTGGAATATAATCACCATTTTTCTGTCTGTCTGTCTGTCTGTCTCTCTTTCCCTCTCTCTCTCTCTCCATCTCTCTCTCTCTTTCTCTCTCTCTCTCTCTCTCTCTCTCTCTCTCTCTCTCGCGCGCGTCTTTCCCTACCAAATCTCTCTCTCTCTTTCTCCCCCTCTCACTCTCTCTCCCTTTCTGTCTTTCTCTCGTTGTCTTTCTGTCTGTGTCTGTCTGTGTCTGTTTCTGTCTCTCCTATTTATCTCTCTCTCGCCTCTTTCTCTACCTAATCTCTCTCTCTCTCTCTCTTTCTCCCCCTCTCACTCTCTCTCCCTTTCTGTCTTTCTCTCGCTGTCTTTCCTGTGTCTGTTGTCTGTTTCTGTCTCTCCTATTTATCTCTCTCTCGCCTCTTTCTCTACCTAATCTCTCTCTCTTTCTCTCCTTTTCTCCCTCCATCTCCCTCTTCCTCCCTCCCTCTTTTTCTCTCAGTCTGTCTGTCTGTCTGTCTGTCCCTATGTCTGTCTGTCTCTCTATTGCTCTCTTTTCCTGGGCAAAATTTTACAAACTAACATGGCTTTTATTAGCCAATAACGTCAACTGTTGGAAAATAATCATCATTATTCTGTCCGTCTCTCTGTCTCTGTCTCTGTGTCTCTCTGTATCTCTCTCTCTCTCTGTTTCTCTCTCTCTCCCTCTCTCTCTTTCTCTGTCTCGCTGTCCTTCCCTCTCTCTGTGTCTCCCTCTCTCTCTCTCCAGCTCTCTACTTTAATACACGTATAGCCGCATATACATGTAGATTTACATGCACATACACACACACACACACACACACACACACACACACACACACACACACACACACACACACACACACACACACACACAC
>JAPXFY010000022.1:16091905-16094405 GCA_030674185.1 Monoplex corrugatus
CTCACAGACATCAAACAAAACAAACCAACCTCACAGACATCAAACAAAACAAATAAACCTCACAGACATCCAAACAAAAAACCTCACAGACATCAAACAAAACAAACAAACCTCACAGACATCAAACAAAACAAAATAAACCTCACAGACATCAAACAAAACAAACAAACCTCACAGACATCAAACAAAACAAACAAACCTCACAGACATAAAACAAAACAAACAAACCTCACAGACATCAAACAAAACAAACAAACCTCACAGACATCAAAACAAAACAAACAAACCTCACAGACATCAAACAAAACAAACAAACCTCACAGACATAAAACAAAACAAACAAACCTCACAGACATAAACAAAACAAACAAACCTCACAGACATCAAACAAAACAAACAAACCTCACAGATACAAACAAAACAAACAAACCTCACAGACATCAAACAAAACAAACAAACCTCACAGACATCAAACAAAACAAACAAACCTCACAGACATAAAACAAAACAAACAAACCTCACAGACATCAAACAAAACAAACAAACCTCACAGACATCAAACAAAACAAACAAACCTCACAGACATCAAACAAAACAAACAAACCTCACAGACATCAAACAAAACAGAATAAACAACCTCACAGACATCAAACAAAACAAACAAACCTCACAGACATCAAACAAAACAAACAAACCTCACAGACATCAAACAAAACAGAATAAACAACCTCACAGACATACAAACAAAAACAAAAAAACCTCACAGACATCAAACAAAACAAACAAACCTCACAGACATAAAACAAAACAAAACAAATAAACCTCACAGACATCAAACAAAACAAACAAAACCACAACATAAACATCACAACATCAAACAAAACAAAACAATAAACCTCACAGACATCAAACAAAACAAAACAAAACAAATAAACCTCACAGACATCAAACAAAACAAACAACAAAACCAAATAAACCTCACAGACATCAAACAAAACAAAACAAAACAAAACAAATAAACCTCACAGACATCAAACAAAACAAAAAACTCACAACATCAAACAAAACAAATAAACCTCACAGACATCAAACAAAACAAACAAAAATCACAGAATCAAAACAAAACAAACCTCACAGAACACACAAAAACAACACAAACAAAACAAAACAAATAAACCTCACAGACATCAAACAAAACAAAAACAAAACAAAACAAAAAATAAACCTCACAGACATCAAACAAAACAAAAACCAAAACAAACAAAACAAATCAACCTCACAGACATCAAACAAAACAAAACAAAACACAAACAAAACAAATAAACCTCACAGACATCAAACAAAAAAAAAACACAACACAAACAAATAAAAACCTCACAGACATCAAACAAAACAAAACAAAACAAAATAAATAAACCTCACAGACATCAAACAAAACAAAACAAAACAAAAAAATAAACCTCACAGACATCAAACAAAACAAAACAAAACAAAATAAATAAACTCACAGACATCAAACAAAACAAAACAAATAAATAAACCTCAAAAGAACAAACAAAACAAAAACAAAACAAAACAAATAAACCTCACAGACATCAAACAAAACAAAAAAAACAAATAAACCTCACAGACATCAAACAAAACAAAACAAAACAAATAAACCTCACAGACATCAAACAAAACAAAACAAAACAAATAAACCTCACAGACATCAACAAACAAAACAAAACAAATAAACCTCACAGACATCAAACAAAACAAATAAATAAACCTCACAGACATCAAACAAATAAAACAAATAAACCCCGCAGGCATCAATTAAATCAAGATGACCAGATGAGACAGGAGAGTTGATTAGGTGAGACAAGAGAGTTAACCAGGTGTGAGGCGCGGGATTAAACCAGGTGAGACAAGAGAGTTAACCAGGTGAGACACGAAAGTTGAGAGGTGAGACACGAGACTAAACCAGGTGAGACAAAAGAGTTAAGCAGGTGAGACACCAGATTAAACCAGGTGAGACAAGAGAGTTAAGCAGGTGAGACACGAGATTAAACCACGCGACACATGAAAGTTAATCAGGTGAGACAGGAGAGATGACCAGGTGAGACAGGAGAGTTAACCAGGTGAGACACGAGATTAAACCAGGTGAGACAGGAGAGTTAACCAGGAGAGACACGAGATTAAACCAGGTGAGACAGGAGAGATGACCAGGAGAGACACGAGATTAAACCAGGTGAGACAGGAGAGTTAACCAGGAGAGACACGAGATTAAACCAGGTGAGACAGGAGAGTTGACCAGGAGAGACACGAGATTAAACCAGGTGAGACAGGAGAGTTAAGCAGGTGAGACAGGACAGTAAACCAGGTGAGATATAACACAGTAAACAAGGTGAGATGGAACAGAAAGGCAGGTAAGACAGGACAGTAAATGCAGGTATGTATCCTCGGCCACAGAGAGAGAGAAAAGTAGTGGCATGTCCCTTGCAATAGAAGAAAAAAA
>JAPXFY010000022.1:16111905-16114405 GCA_030674185.1 Monoplex corrugatus
TGTTGTGGTAATGTGTTGTGTTGTTGTGTTATGTTAATTTATGTTATGGTATATTGCGTTGTGTTGCTTTATGTTATATCCTGTCCTGTCCTGTCCTATCCTGTCCTGTCCTATCCTTTCCTGTCCTAAGCTATCTATCCTAACCTACCGTTTCAAAGGGTATCGTATCATATGGTGTCATGTCATGCCATGTTAAGCTGTGTTGTATCGTACCATGTTATGTCACATCATGTTTTCATCATACAGGTTCGCAGAACACATGTTCAAGATCCACGGAGAGAAGGAGATGCAGGAGATCCATCCTGAACATTTCGGCCTTGACCTTGGGGGTCACGACGGCAGGTACCAGAATGACGTGGACTGAGGTCAAGGTCAAACCTCGACCTTGACTATGATTGACACCGATTTGCATTCCTTGCCTGACTTTTCTTTGGATCAGCCAAAAATGCTGGGTTTTGACTCAAAGTGCCCACCAGCCTTCAGTGACAATACAAATGACAGTGATACCTTATTTTTCAATGGTAGAACTTATGACTAAAAGCCAGTTTTCAAACTTGGGATTGCTAATCTATGCATCAGACTAGAATTTAAATACTGAAAAAAAAACCGCATTGATAAATGTGTCCTGTAAGTATATACAGCCAGGAAGCACACGAAAGGAGAAGAAGAGCTTTTTATTAATCAACGAAACAGCACAGGTGAAAAATTTCAATACAAAACCATTTTTCAAAACTTGAAATGGCTAATCTGTGTGTCTAACTAGAATTAAAAATCATCATCATCATCACCAGGTGCCTTGCCGCATGGCGTTGGCGATCATGGACTTCCATCTGTCTCTATCTCTCGTTGCCTCAAGCATCTCTTCCACCCTCCATGTCTTCAGCCACTCTGCAAGTCCGTCTAGTATCTTCTCCTTGGGTCTACCTGGTGCTCTCATTCCCTCCAGCTTTCCCGTCGTGACCAGGTGCTCCAATTCCCCTTTCCTCATAAAATGGCCTGTAAAGAAAACAAATACATTGATAAGTCTCTCCTGTAAGTATGTACAGACAGGAAGCTTATGACAAGAGAAGAAGAACGTGTATTGAACACTTTGACTCCCGCACCCTGTCCACCAGCAGCCTGGTTTGTAAACCGTACTAGCAAAACAAAAACTTTACTCTTTGACTCCCTGACCCTATCCAGCAGCTTCAAGAGTTACGTTTTTGCATTTGGTGGATAGGACACGGGAGTCAAAAGGTTAATCGACGAAACAGGAGTGGTGTAAATTTCAACACAAAGCCACTTTTCAAAACTTGAAATTGCTAAACTGTGCATCTACCTAGAATTAAAAACACAGAAAGAAACCCGCATTGATAAATTTGTCCTCTAAATATATACAGTCAGGAAGCACATGACAGGAAAAAAGAATTTGTGTTTAATCAACAAAACAGCACAGATGAAAATTTCACGACAAAGCCATTTATCAAAACTTGAAATTGCTAATCTCTCCATCTACCTGGAATTAAAAATACCGATAAACAAACAAACAAACAAACAAACAAACAAACAAAACCAAACAAACAACAACAAAAAACAACAACAACCGCATTGATCATTCTGTCCTGTAAGTATATACAGACAGGAAGCACATGCAAAGAGAAGAAGAACGCTGATTTAATTTAATCAACGAAAACAGCAGGAGTAAAAATTTTCAACACCAAGCCATTTTTTTGAAATGTGAAATTGCTAATCTATGTGTCTACCGAGAATTCAAAATACAGAGGAAAAAACACACTTGTAAATGTGTCCTGACTGAATATACAGACAGGAAGCAAATGACAGGAGAAAAAGGACTTGTGTTTAATCAACGAAACAGCACATGTGAAAATTTCTGTGCTTCTGGGCAAGCGTAGCTGAATGCTTTCTTTGCAGATCACACAATACAAGCCGCTTTTGTTAGGAAGCTGGTGGATAGAGTGCGGGGATTAAAGGATTCCTTGATTTTCTTTTTGAGTTATTGTATAGTTCCTAAAATTTTAGATTACTGTCGTTTTTTGGTGTTGGTGTTGTTTTATTTTACTTTTTTTGAAAACACATTTAGAGGGCTGAGTAGCTAAGGTATGTTTCATCGTCAACAACAGTAACAGCAGCATCAGCATCAGCATCAGCAGCACAGCAGCAGCAGCAGCAGTTACAACAACAACAACCGTCTTACCAACAAACATCAAGAAAAACGAATTTCAGTTCTCTCTCTCTCTCTCTCTCTCTCTCTCTCTCTCTCTCTCTCTCTCTCTCTCTCTCTCTCCTCCCCTATCTCTGTCTCTGTCTGTCTGTCTGTCCGTCTGTCTGTCTGTCTGCCTGTCTGTCTGTCCGTCTCTTTCTTTCTTTCTGTGTCTCTGTCTGCCTGTCTGTCTGTCTCTGTCCGTGTCTATCTGTCTGTCTGTCTCTGTCTCTTGTCTGTCTGTGTGTCTGTCTGTCTCTCGTTCTCCCTCTCCCTATCTCTCCCTCCCTCTCTGTCCTT
>JAPXFY010000022.1:16126905-16129405 GCA_030674185.1 Monoplex corrugatus
ATCTATCTATCTATCTATTATCTGTACTGTCTGTGTGTGTGTGGTGTTTGTCTATCTATCTATCTATCTATCTATCTATCTATCTATCTATCTATCTTATTATATATCTGTCTGTTTTTGTCTATCTGTCTAATCTTATCTATTTATTTTGTCTATCTATCTACTATTGTTTATCTATATCTATATCATCTATCTATCTATCGTATTATGTATTTATATATATATCATGTCTGTCTCTGTATAGTGTGTTATATTATCTATCTATCTATCTATCTATGAAATAAAATATCTACATGTTAATAAGATTGAGAGATTGAAATTATGCATTCGAAAGCAAACGTTCAAACAGTATTTATGTTGATTACATCGTATGCATATCATATAACGCTTTATCAAGAATTATCAACTTAAATGATAACAAGTGGTAATCTATGATTCCTTGTCCTATCATTTCCCTGTATCTATAGCTACATACTTATAACTTGTTTTCTTTGTTTCTTTTACTTTATTCTTTCATTTATCATGAATTACGTTGTTAATGTTCTTGTCAGTACGGCTTTAGTTATTCTGACAGTAAATGGTTATTGAATGGATTAAAACTGATTGTCTTTTTTTTTTTTTTTTTTTCGTGTTCTTTTTTTTCGTCTGAAAAGGAAAAATGCTGAAAAATTCGATGGTTTTATTGTGTGACCCACGTTGTGCGCACTAATGCGTGACCATGTCTTAGTTTGTTTCATTCAATGAATGAATAAATAATACATAAATAAATAAGTAAATAAATGAATAAATAAATAAACAGTAAATGAATAAATAATTGAATAAATAAATGAATGAATACATAAACAAATAGATAAAGAAACAAATAAATAAATAAACAAATAAATAAATGAACAAATAAATAAATAAATAAATAATAAATCAATCAATAAATAATAATAATAATAAACAAAAATAAATAAATAGATAAATAAATAAATAAATAAATATATTAAAAAAAAAAAAATTAATACAATTCAGTTGAAAAAAAAAACCCAGCATTATCACACGTCCTTTCATCCATATCTCTCATAAGTCTTCCTTTTAATCTGGCACCAAACTGGATAAATAAAGGGGAAATGGAGCCAGTAGGGGGTAGGGAGGATGGGAACAGATGTCACAAGGGAGGAAGGGGAGGGCCCGCAAATGGTGTTCATGGCATTACCTGCCTTTGGGACAGAGGGCAAGATGAAATTGAAACAATCGTTTTGGGGACGGTACATGAAGGAGGAAAAGTTCTAGGCCATCATCAATGAGGAAAGATTGGTTTTGACGAAAACGTCAGGCCAGTGTGACCTCACGCAGAATGCACTCAGTGATCGTGTCACCTTGATGATCACTCGATGGCTGGTTGACTGTTTATGAACCCATAGACTCAACACTTTGCAAGGGTGGCTGAAGACAGACAGGGTGGGAGGCGATGCACTTGCAGCGACAGGGATAGATTCGTGTGGAGGGTCATGATCGCCAACGTCATGCGGCAGGCACATGATGATGATGATGATGGAATGATGATGATGATGATGATGATGATGATGATGATGATGATGATGAGACTCAATATCTTATGTCTCGAATTCAATCCCATCCCGCAGAATAAAAGTCTGGTGTGTTCGCTGCCTATCTCAATCCTTCAACCATTCTTTTTTTTTTTTTTTTTTTTTTCTAGGATCATTGCACTCAGGAGGTTACCTTTGTGCTCACCTTTTTTTTTCCGTCCCATTTTCTACGCCACTTAATGGCCACAGAAGCTGAAACAGTTTTTATTATACGATGATGATGATGTGAAAAAATCCTATGCTATGGAGTTCCATCTAGGATTGAGACTGCGTGACAGGGCTGTACTCTACGCTTACTATCATAATATATCCTGGCGTTAACCAGACCCGAGAGATACAGACACCTGCGGTGCTGGTGGAAGATTTGAGCAACACCCTCAATGAAGCATCCGCGAAGTGGATGAGACTCGACTGTGTGGTTCCAGTCTTCCCAATGAGCCCATAGCACGCCCAACTCTGGGTAGGAGCCGGTTAGAGCCGAAAAATCCCCAAGGATTTTTGAAGGATTGATGGGGATTCGAACCCACAACCTTCCAGTCGGTAGTCCGGTGCGTTAACCACTACACCACGGCGACTGGTCCTTCAACCATTCTGGTGGTTCACTGTTTTACAGGTCCAGTTTTCCTCCCTGTTTCAGTACCTTGCCAGCGCATATGGCTTAGCGCAATTCTAGGAATCTGCCAGGTAACCGCTGTACAAGTAAAACCCTATCATGCTTCAAAGCTTGACTTGAGTAGCTTCTCATGGACATCTATACTGATATAACAAGAAACTGCTTTGGACAGAGGCCACTATAAACTTGAGATAATGTAGGGTCTGTAGGTCGACAAAGGAATAGAATGTTCCAAGATCATAAGTTAATGCTGGCACAGAACGGCACCGTGGCAGGGAAAATCTTGGTTGTG
>JAPXFY010000022.1:16156905-16159405 GCA_030674185.1 Monoplex corrugatus
TTTGCCGTAGAGTTCTGGTCTAGTTAGGTGGTAGATGACTGAATGCAACGTATCTTACATGAATGATATACCTATTGCCAGTGCTTTCAGTTTCAGTTTCAATTTCTCAAGATGAGTCTCCGCGCTAGGAATGAATTCCATATGCGCTTACGTCACAGGTGCTATGTGATGGATAAGATCCAGCATGATTACGGCACAAGCCATAAGCCTGCACATAAATCCATGAGCTGGCCAGGTCCTGAGGTCCTACCTAGATAGTTCCTGAGGTCGTAGGGGAGTGAGTAGGCGGAGATCTCAACTTTTCCCCGGGGCCAGCACCACGAGGGAGGCGCCCATCCCCTCTCCCTCGCGCCAGTGTTTGTGTTCTTTGGTTTAAAGCTGTTATAGTAAAGATCAGAGTTTGTATGAATACAGCATCACTGATATGTTGAGAACTATAGCATGAAGGTTATTACCAGGAGGGGGAGTAAAGGGGGCATAGAGGTAAGTTTTTTATGTTTTCATCAACGTAATGCAAGGGGACAAGGGACAGTCATGGACAGTCACTTCGGAACTGAAATGAAACGAAATGAAATAAATCACACTCACTCGCTCATCACTCACTCACTCACTCACTCACTCACTCACTCACTCACTCACTCACTCACTCACTCACTCACTCACTCAATCACTCAATCAATCACTCACTCACTCAATCAATCAATCAATCAATCAGTACAATAAATCAATGCAAAGGGGAGGGGAGGGGATGGGCGCCGCCCTCGTGGCGCTGGCCCCGGGAAAAGTTGAGGTCTCTGTCACCTCACTTTCCTACGACCTCAGCGTTATGGCACTATCTAGGTAAGACCTCAGGACCTGGCCAACACATGGGTTTATGTGCAGGCTTAAGGCTTGTGTCGTGATCACTCTAGATCTTCTCCATCACATGGCACCTGTGACGTTAGTGCATATGGAATTCATTCCGAGCGCGGAGACGTCCTCTTGAGAAACTGAAATTGAAATGCAAAGAAACATTTTGATGGTATGTTTTCGTCTTATAAGTGACTTGAGGAAGATTTTTTTTTGTTCCTGCAGCCTAGGTCTTGTCTTATCAGAAATAATAGACTATTGTCAACGCTGTTCTTGTAGCGATCATTGTCATTTTGCCATTGACACATCTGACACATAGAATCTCTATCATTTTGTAGTTTGTGTTATTAACCTTTTGACTCCTGCATCCTGTTTACCAGCATCCTGCATTGCCAACCATGCTAGTAAATCAAAAACTTAACCCTTTGCTTCCCTCACTCTATCCTCCAGCTCCCTGTAGGAAGGTGGCGAAGAGGGTGAGGGAATCAACGGGTTAACCTTTCATCGCCGATGTCGCCTTTTAGCGACCGTCTGGCAGATCGCCAACATACTTTATTGTTACGTAATCCCAAACCCCAATCATTCTTCTTTCTTAAAAACAAACAAACAGAAAGCAATTCGGTTGAGAAATAAGAAAGTTACAGTCATTTGAAGTAGGTAGGTGCATTTTTCTTTGTTAATTTTTAAACAGCTGGCGCTGAGGACTTTAACATTCTAAAATCACTGGCAGTGAAGGGGTTAAGTTTTTGCAGTTGGTAGATATGGTGCAGGAGTCAAAGGGTGAAAGAATCTTCTCAGCTATTAAAGGCAGTTATTCCAAGGCGTTGAAAAGAAAGGGGACAGAAAATGACGGGAGAGAGAAACGGGGGGGGGGGGGGGGGGGGGGGGGGGGGAGATGGGGGGGAGGAGGTGGGAGGGAGGGGGCATTAAGGGGCCATGAAATGAAGCAAACAAGAACAAAACGCTAATCACTCTCCTCAAGCAGTTTCTGGGGTTTCACCCGAATCGTGATGTCTTACAAGTGTGCTCGCTCCAAACTTGTCACCGTGGTTTTCCCTAAAAAGACGGACTTTTGACGTCTCGCGTGCTCGTGTCTCGAATAGAACGGCGCTGCATGTCGGGAAGAGATACTATTTTTGCCAATTTACAACTCGAGTTTCCAAATTACCCCCAAGTGAAGTGTCACTTGAGTTCTTTTGTAGGTTTGAGTTTCTCGCTCTCTCTGTCTGTCTGTCTGTCTCTGTCTCTCTCTCTCTCTGTTTGTCTCTGTCTCTCTCTCTGTATCTCTCTCTGTCTCTGTTCTCTCTGTCTGTCTGTCTGTCTCTTTCTTTCTCTGTCTCTCTTTCTCTCTCTCTCGCTCTGTCTCTCTCTGTCTGTCTTTCTGCCTCTCTCTGTCTCTCTCTGTCTCTTTCTCTCTGTCTGTCTCTTTGTCTGTCTCTCTGTCTCTCTCTGTCTGTCTCTTTGTCTCTGTCTCTGTCTGTCTATCTGCCTGTCTGTCTGTGTCTCTTGTTCTGGTTATACACAAAGTCCGATTAAATTCGAGTCAAATGCTGTACCCAGTAGGCTGATTAATACATGTTTGAAATCAAAATTAAAACACAAGAAATTTGCAGATGACCGGAGATTATTTACAAGACATTGCTATCTTTTT
>JAPXFY010000022.1:16169405-16171905 GCA_030674185.1 Monoplex corrugatus
CTCTCTATAGAGAAGTTTTTCTTTTTCAAAGTTGATAACATTTTCCTTGTCACAATTTAAATTGGCGTTTTCAGGAACAATCCCAACTGTCACATAAGAAAGGGCAAATCTACTTCCAGAACAATAACAGAAAGAGCCAGCCAGAGAGAGAGAAAGAGAGAGACAGAGATAGAGAGAGAGAGAGAGTGAGAGAGTGAGAGAGAGAGAGAGAGTGGGAGAGTGAGAAAGTGAGAGAGTGAGAGAGAGAATGGGAGAGAGAGTGAGGGAGAGAGAGAGAGAGATAGAGACAGAGACAGAGAGACAGAGAGAGAGAGAGAGAGACAGAGTGAGTGAAGGAGTCAGAGAAGGGGGGGAGGAGATATATATATAGAGAGACATACACACACACAGACAGAGACATAGACAGAGAGAGAGAGAGAGAGAGAGAGAGAGAGAGACAGAGAGAGTGAAGGAGTCAGAGAAGGGAGGGGGGAGATATATATATAGAGAGAGACATACACACACACAGACAGAGACAGAGACAGAGGCAGAGAAACAGAGAGAGAGAGAAAGAGAGAATGAAGGAGACAGAGAGACAGAGAAGGGAGAGAGAGACAGAGACAGAGACAGACAGAGACAGACAGAGACAGAGAAACAGAGAAACAGAGAGACAGAGACAGAGAGAATGAATGAGACAGAGAGACAGAGAAGGAGAGAGAGAGAGAGAGGGAGGGAGGGAGGGAGAGAGAGAAGGAGGGAGAGAGAGAGAGAGAAACAGACAGAGAGAGCGACAGAGACAGAGAGAGATAGAGAGTGACAGAGAGAGAGAGAGAGAGAGAGAGAGAGAAAGAGAGTGAGAGAGACAGATATATATATATATATAGAGAGAGAGACAGAGACAGAGACAGAGAGACAGAGAGACAGAGAGACAGAGACAGAGAAGAGAGCGAGAGATCATCAGACATTTAAATACGCTTACGCGTGGGCACACATGCGAATCGACAGACAAAACAGAATGAGAGACAGACCGAGGAAAATCGATATCCCATCAATAGTACTGAAAGAGATCTCAATCTTCGGACGGCACTGGTCAAGTTTTTCAATCAAGCCGGCTACAAAAGAACAGAAAAGTACCATTCATTGCTTGGTACCAATCAAACTTTACCATTGTACCCACGAGCGTCAATTGCCAGGGTAGCTGTCTGACTCGGCAGACGACTTTTTGATTTCCGCTTTTCATCCATGTCCTACCGAGGATCATGGGACGACTGAGGTCTCCTGGGAAATCAGGAGTAGACAATTCATTGATGTGGAAATTCTGTTTGTTTTTTTTTTTTCTTCTTCTTCTCCCTTCACCTATCCTGGTGAATTGGAGAAGGGAAACGAGCGAGGGAAATTCTGCTGATGTTTTCTTCTGAGCAATTGAAATTTTGCTGATGTTTTCTTCTGAGCAATTGAAATTCTGTGATGTTTCTTCTGAGCAAGGAAATTTTGCTGTTTTCTTCTAAGCAATTGAAATTCCGCAGATGTTTTCTTCTGAGCAAGGAAAATTCCGCAGATGTTTTTCTTCTAAGCAATTGAAATTCTGCTGATGTTTCTTCTGAGCAAGGGAAATTCTGCTGATGTTTTCTTCTGAGCAAGGAAAATTCCGCAGATGTTTTCTTCTGAGCAAGGGAAATTCTGCTGATGTTTTCTTTTGAGTAAGGGAAATTCTGCTGATGTGTTCTTCTGAGCAAGGGACATTTTGATGTTTTCTTCTTCTCAAGATGGGATGGAAAAGTGGTGGAAATTATTGTAGATGTATTTTGTTGTTGTTGTTGTCGATGTTTATATGTGATAGTGGTAAAGGTAGTGGTGGTGGTACGTGAGCGTGAGAACGTCAATGGAGAACTGTTCTGTGGTGAAACTGTTTCCTAGCGACAAACAACAACAACAACAACAACAACAAAATAAGAAAAAAGACACACAAAAAAAAAAAAACAAAGAAAAAAATTCCATATGACCTTTTTGAGTGCACAGTTTTGAGATATTTAGAACTAAGGGCTTCCTCCCACTCTAATTACTGATATATATGTAGATGAGATCATCAGACACACTTGACGCAAATCTGAATGTGTTCGAAGGATTACCAGCGATCTTACAGACAGCTAATAAAAAAACCATCTGTTACTTGGATCTTAAGGTCATCCCAATAAAAAGTGTGATCGTATATTTTTCAATGGACCAGACTGTGTTGGTGCCAAAATGAAACAAAAAAAGTTTAAAAAGGCTTGTCTTGATCATTTTAACGAAAGGTAAAATAGATCGTAGAGATGTGAAAAGGAAAGGGACGAGAGAGAGAGAGAGAGAGAGAGAGAGAGAGATAGAGAGAAACAGACAGACAGGCAGATAGACAGATAGATAGACAGACAGACAGACAGGCAGATAGACAGATAGATAGACAGACAGACAGACAGACAGATAGATAGATAGATAGATTGATTGATTTATGATTTATTGAGAGAGAGAGAGAGAGACAGAC
>JAPXFY010000022.1:16174405-16176905 GCA_030674185.1 Monoplex corrugatus
TGTGTGTGTTGTGTTGTGTGTTGTGTGTGTGTGTGTGTGTGTGTGTGTGTGTGTGTGTGTGTGTGTGTGTGTGTGTGGGGTGAACATACACGTGCATGCATGCATACAATCCAGACATATGCGCTTAGGATGCAAATGAAACAAAGAATCATAATTATCAGCAAGACGTTTTTGATCGGTTTTTGTACAATTAACAACTAAGTTTTCGATTCATTGCATTATGATCATGTATTCAAACCAACATGGAGTTCTCACACTTTGCTTTCAAGACTACAAACTGCAGGGCAAATGTTTTTATTCAGAACCTGTGCTGTTCTGTTCTGTTCTGTAATCGCTAAACCTCCCTTCAGGAGTATCGCAGCGATGGGTGGTGGCGCTGTTATCGACGCGCTGTCGGAGGAGATTTGAGCCTCGATTTGAAGGATGTAACAGTCGGGCTCTCCACTTCTTCTGCAGGAAGGTCGTTCCAGGGTCCAATGATGCTGACGAAGAAGGAGTGGCGATATGCCGTGGTTTTGCTTTGGATCGACTTGTATTTGTAAGGGTGAGAACCTGAGAAGTAACAAAAGTATTATAGTAACACCTTAAACCAACATCCTCAAAAGTTTCATGGGTGGTGTGTTCCTTGTGAATTGTATAATACGATATGGCCATTTTGTCAGCGTCTATCTCTGTTTTTACTTAGGACATACGACTGTACATCTTCAATAGACAGGTTTAATATTTTGCTTGATTTGTCGCAGAGTTCTGGTCTAGTTGGGTGGTAGATGATTGAATGCAACGTATTTTACATGAATGATATACCTATTTCCAGTGCTTTCAGTTTCAGTTTCAATTTCTCAAGATGTCTCCGTGCTCGGAATGAATTCCATATGTACTTACGTCACAGGTGCCATGTGATGGAGAAGATCCAGAATGATTACGGCACAAGCCTTAAGCCTGCACATAAACCCATGGGTTTGCCAGGTCCTGAGGTCCTACTTAGATAGTTCCTTGACACTGAGGTCGTAGGGGAGTGAGATGGCAGAGATCTCAACTTTTCACGGGGCCGGCACCGCGAGGGAGGCGCCCATCCCCTCTCCCTCGCGCCAGTGCTTGTGTGTTCTTTGGTCTAAAGCTGTTATAGCAAAGTTCAGAGTTTGTATGAATACAGCATCACTGATTTGTTCTGAACTATAGCATAAAGGTTATTACCAGGACGGGGAGTAAAGGGGGCATAGAGGTCAGTTTTAATGTTTTCATCAACGTAATGCAAGGGGACAAGGGACAGTCATGGACAGTCACTTCGTAACTGAAATGAAACGAAATGAAATAAATCACCACCACTCACTCACTCACTCACTACTAACTCACTCACTCACTCACCCACTCACCCCACCACTCACTCCTCACTCACTCACTCACTCACTCACCCCACTCACCCCACTCACGCCACTCACTCACTCACTCACTCCACTCACGCCACTCACGCACGCACTCACTCACTCATTCATTCACTCACTCACTCACTCACTACTCACTCACTCACTCACTCAATCAATCAGTCAATCATCAGTACAATAAATCAATGCAAAGGGAGGGGATGGGCGCGCCGCCCTCGTGATGCTGGCCCGGGAAAAGTTGAGCTCTCTGTCACCTCACTCCCCTACGACCTCAGGGTTATGGAACTATCTAGGTAGAACCTCAGGACCTGGCCAGCTCTTGGGTTTATGTGCAAGCTTAAGGCTTGTGCCGTGGTCACTCTGGATCTTTTCCATCACATGGCACCTGTGACGTTAGTGCATATGGAATTCACTCCGAGCGCGGAGACGTCATCTTGAAAAACTGAAACTGAAATGCAAAGAAACATTCTGATGGTATGTTTTCGTCTTATAAGTGACTTGAGGAAGATTTTTTTTTGTTCCTGCAGCCTAGGTCTTGTCTTATCAGAAATAATAGACTATTGTCAACGCTGTTCTTGTAGCGATCATTGTCATTTTGCCATTGACACATCTGACATATAGAATCTGTATCATTTTGTAGTTTGTGTTATTAACCTTTTGACTCCTGCATCCTGTTTACTAGCATCCTGCATTGCCAACCATGCTAGTAAATCAAAAACTTAACCCTTTGCTTCCCTCACTCTATCCTCCAGCTCCCTGTAGGAAGATGGCGAAGAGGGTGAGGGAACAAACTTCCTCTCTCAGTCCGTCAGCAACCTACTTTTGTCTCCTTCAAGTCCGCTCTCAAAACTCACCTTTTCTCCTCCGCATAAAATCCTAACCTCACTCAACCCCCCCCCCCCCTCTGCAGCCTGTCTCCGCTCGGAGGGAATCACATGGTTATAATATATAATTGTATATGCTATGCTCTCTATAATTTTCCATTGGTTTTATTCTTGCTTTTATTGCTTTTATTCTTTCTCCCCATTTATAGCCATGCGTGTCTGTGTGTGTGTATGTGTGTGTGTGTGTGTGCGTGCGTGTGTGTGCGTGCGTGCGTGCGTGCGTGCTCTGCGTGT
>JAPXFY010000022.1:16181905-16186905 GCA_030674185.1 Monoplex corrugatus
CGATGAATGCAGCCGTCTTTTCCAGCTCCTGTCTGCAGCCATGGAGTTTGGTTGTCAGCGGAGTGTCTGTCGGCCACACGTCCTGTCTTGCCACCTGGTGAAGAGGACATCTTTGGAGTATATGTTCCGTGGTTTGGTCTTCTTGACCGCAGGGACAGGTTGGGGAGGGAGGGAGCCAGCTTCAGTTTGCGGTACATGTGGCTGTGAAACGTCTGGAATGTGAAGTTTGAAAGCTGGAGTTTGACCAGAAGGGAGCCACTGCACTCGGACAATTCCATATGCGCTCCATTCATATCTGCCAGCAGTTACGTGGCAGAATTTTTCAGCCTCATCATCATCATCAGGTGCCCTGCCGCATGGCATTGGCGACCATGGACTTCCAACCATCTCTATCTCTCGTTGCCCCCAGCATCTCCCCCACCCTCTTCATCCCCAGCCACTCTGCAAGTCCGTCCAGCATTCTCTCCCTGGGTCTACCTGGTGCTCTCTTTCCCTCCAGCTTTCCCGTTGTGACCAGGTGCTCCAAATCCCCCTTCCTCATAAAATGGCCTATAAATGTTGCTGGTCTTTTCCTAATCTTCCTTATGAGTGATCTATTTGTGTCTGCCTCCATCAAGACTGTCTCGTTTGTTTTCTTTGCTGTCCATGGAACTCTCAACATTCTTCTGAGAAACCACATCTCGGCTGCCTCGATCCTGCTCTGGCCTTGCTTGCTGACTGTCCACGCCTCGCATCCGTACAACAGTATTGGTTCTATATAACATTCAAGGACTCTCTTTCTGATGTTAATTGATAGGCATTTGTTGGTAAGAATGCTTGTCATCTTCTTGAATGCTATTTTGGCTTGGCCGATTCTGCCAGCTATTTCCGATGTGCATCTGCCGTCTGATGAAATGACCGTTCCCAGGTATTTGAACTTAATAACCTGTGTCAAGGTTGTGCCATTTGCTGTTATTTTGCAGAAGGGGATTTCATGTTTTTTACTGATCACCATGACTTCAGTCTTCCTGCTGTTTAGTTCCAACCCCTTACCTTTTTCAGCCTAGCCTGCTCAAAATCCTATGTGATGGCAAGGTCTTGAAACGAGGATGAAAAGGGGACCCGTCACACATTGACCCTACCAAAATGATTAGAGCTTTACTATGGGCAGGAATGTTGCAGGGTGGGGTTGAACTCAAGATGTCAGGTCATGGATCCATGATGTGTCTACCAAAAGAACCAACCAGTCTGCGTAAAATGAAACTGAAAGGTTCTTCTTCGACCACAACTGAAGAATGACTCAACACAATAGTATAAGCACACACACAGACACACACAGATACACACACAGACACACACACACACAGACACACACACACAGACACACACACACACATACAGACACACAGACACATTATATGCCTTACAGTCTTTTGATACAGACACAAGACCTGATTTAATAATTGAGGCAAATCATCTAATACGATGTTAAAGATAAATGGCTCGGAAATCAGTTTATGCTGGGTGCCTTCTCACGTTGGTCTTCACGGCAACAACGTAGTTGACAGAGCAGCTAAATCCGGTGCACTCCATTCTGAAAATTCCGTAGAATTACATGTTAACACCTCGGTAAAAGAATCTTACAGCTCGCTAGAATTAGCATCATGGAATCGATTTCATGAACATTTAAATGAAAAATTTGTGTTTAAAAAAAGAATCAAACTTTCAGTTCAAAATATCTGTAAAAAAATGCAGTATTGTTCGTTATATCATTTGAGATTAATTGTTACCACATATTTTCGTATTCAACTGAACGCTTTGAAAACAAAATATTGTAACGTTTTATGTATTTGCGGTGAACAATTACATTGTATCACTGTTTGTTTTACTGCAGAAAGCTTCGTTATTTTTTTTACCAAAGATGTTTACACAAGGAAACTATCTTGAAAAGCATTTTAAAGAAGTAATATCAGATCAAGTTCTGTTAGTTAAAATATCAGAATCATTGGTTCACAGTCCTGTTAATGCGTTACTTTAAAGTTATTATTTTAATTACTATTATTCTATATTGTTTTTGTTTTTTTATGACGATTTTTCTTTTACATTTGATGTTAGCGTTGTTCTAGTTTAATTTCTTTGTTCATCCATATCCTTTCTTAAGACCTTGCCGCTTCCTTGTAATTTTTTTCCCGTCTCTTACTCTGTTCCCCTCTCCCCCTCCCCCCCACCAAAAAAAAAATCATCCTCCATGCCATTTTTACCCGTCTAATATCACTTATAGTGAAAAGACGTTAAATCAAGGAACGAACAGACATACACACACATTCACACACACACACATTCACACACACACATTCACACACACACACACACACACACACACACACACACACACACACACACACACACACACACACACACACACACACACACACAGAGTAAAACAACAGTAACATGCAAAAACCAAGACCATCCAGCTGTGCTTGAGTGAGACGGCGATTCCACTTAACTTGCTGCCTTCATATTACAATGTTTTTTCAAATCACTGACCTATACATAGGTATCTAAAAATCAATACATGTACATAACACTGTGTGTCAACTAGAACATGCAATAGGAAAACGTCAAGCTGCAGATAAGAGCGGAACAGTCTATTATGCGTCTCAATGATTTCGAAAGTAAGCTTAGTGGAAAACATATAGTTTGATTAATTTTTAGACAAAAGAAGGAAATAACAAGAAAACAAGATATGGTACACTCATACACTACTGATGTGGGCTAATTGCCCATGGTACACTCACACAATACTGGTGTGGGCTAATTGCCGATGGTACACTCACACAATACTGGTGTGGGCTAATTGCCCATGGAACACTCACACACTACTGATGTGGGCTAATTGTCCATGGTACACTCACACACTACTGATGTGGGCTAATTGCCCATGGTACACTCACACACTACTGATGTGGGCTAATTACCCATGGCACACTCACACACTACTGATGTGGTACACTCACAAACTACTGATGTGGGCTAATTGCCCATGATACACTCACACACTACTGATGAGGGCTAATTGCCCATGGCACACTCACACACTACTGATGTGGGCTAATTGCCCATGGCACACTCACACACTACTGATGTGGTACACTCACAAACTACTGATGTGGGCTAATTGCCCATTGTACACTCACACACTACTGATGTGGGCTAATTGCCCATGGTACACTCACACACTACTGATGTGGGCTAATTACCAATGGTACACTCACACACTACTGATGTGGGCTAATTGCCCATGGTACACTCACACACTACTGATGTGGGCTATTTACCCATGGTACACTCACACACTACTGATGAGGGCTAATTGCCCATGGCACACTCACACACTACTGATGTGGGCTAATTGCCCATGGCACACTCACACACTACTGATGTGGTACACTCATAAACTACTGATGTGGGCTAATTGCCCATTGTACACTCACACACTACTGATGTGGGCTAATTGCCCATGGTACACTCACACACTACTGATGTGGGCTAATTACCAATGGTACACTCACACACTACTGATGTGGGCTAATTGCCCATGGTACACTCACACACTACTGATGTGGGCTATTTACCCATGGTACACTCACACACTACTGATGTGGGCTAATTGACCATGGTACACTCACACACTACTGATGTGGGCTAATTGCCCATGGCACACTCACACACTACTGGTGTGGGCTAATTGCCTATGGTACACTCACACACTACTGATGTGGGCTAATTGCCTATGATACACTCACACACTACTGATGTGGGCTAATTGCCTATGGTACACTCACACACTACTGGTGTGGGCTAATTGCCCATGGCACACTCACACACTACTGATGTGGGCTAATTGCCCATGGTACACTCACACACTACTGGTGTGGGCTAATTGCCCATGGCACACTCACACACTACTGATGTGGGCTAATTGCCTATGGTACACTCACACACTACTGATGTGGGCTAATTGTCCATGGTACACTCACACACTACTGATGTGGGCTAATTACCCATGGTACACTCTCACACTACTGATGTTTGCTAATTGCCCATGGTACACTCACACACTACTGATGAGGGCTAATTGCCCATGGCACACTCACACACTACTGATGTGGGCTAATTGCCTATGGTACACTCACACACTACTGATGTGGGCTAATTGTCCATGGTACACTCACACACTACTGACGTGGGCTAATTACCCATGGTACACTCACACACTACTGATGTTTGCTAATTGCCCATGGTACACTCACACACTACTGATGTGGGCTAATTGCCCATGGCACACTCACACACTACTGATGTGGGCTAATTGCCCATGGTACACTCACACACTACTGATGTGGGCTAATTGCCCATGGTACACTCACACACTACTGATGTGGGCTAATTGCCCATGGTACACTCACACACTACTGATGTGGGCTAATTGCCTATGGTACACTCACACACTACTGATGTGGGCTAATTGCCCATGGCACACTCACAAACTACTGATGTGGGCTAATTGCCCATGGTACACTCACACACTACTAATGTGGGCTAATTGCCCATGGCACAATCACACACTACTGATGTGGGCTAATTGCCCATGGTACACTCACACACTACTGATGTGGGCTGATTGTCCATGGTACACTCACACACTACTGATGTGGGCTAATTACCCATGGTACACTCACACACTACTGATGTGGGCTGATTGCCCATGGTACACTCACACACTACTGATGTGGGCTAATTACCCATGGTACACTCACACACTACTGATGCGGGCTATTTACCCATGGTACACTCACACACTACTGATGTAGGCTGATGGCCTGTGGTGCACTAACACCCTGTTCATATGAGCTGATGGCATCACACCCTGTTGATGTGGGCTGGTGACCTCATCAATAAGCCATTCCATGTCGTGTAGTTATGTCTCTCTATCTCTTTAAGCTTCAAATTTCGTC
>JAPXFY010000022.1:16209405-16214405 GCA_030674185.1 Monoplex corrugatus
CGTGTGTGTGTATGTACGTGGGCGCGTAGATGTATGTCCGTGAGTATATGTATGTACTCAGCCTGTGAATATATGCTTATGGAAGCAAATGAAAGTAAAGAATATAATAATTATGAGGTTATTTTTCTGGTATAAACATGTATTTATTCAATTTTTGCTAAGTACTTAAGAGTCCTAACGCCTTGTTTTCAAGATAACAAACCACAACAGATATTCAAGTTCAGGAGCTGAAATGTTGAATATTGATATCGAAGCCTTAGAACGATGTATTACATTCACCACTTATTTCTTAAAAGTTGTATAAGTGTTTAATAAGTCTGTCCATATGACACATAGGAGATTCGGACATTTTACTGTAGACATGAATCTTTAAGTTTTATAACGTTTACATTGATTTAACTTCAATCTTCCAGGCTGGTTATGTACTAAATGTATACATGCAAGTATCTTATATTAATGTCTTAATTAATGCCAGTGCGAGCATCGTCTTCTCTCTAGAACAGATATCAGAGTTCAGGCAGGGTATATATCTATATCTATATCTATATATGCATATGTATCATCATCATCATCATCAGGTGCCCTGCCGCATGGCGTTGGCGACCATGGACTTCACTTCCAACCATCTCTATCTCTCGTTCCCCCTAGCATCTCCCCCACCCTCCTCATCCCCAGCCACTCTGCAAGTCCGTCCAGTATTCTCTCCCTGGATCTACCTGGTGCTCTCTTTCCCTCCAGCTTTCCCGTTGTGACCAGGTGCTCCAAATCCCCCTTCCTCATAAAATGGCCTATAAATGTTGCCTGTCTTTTCCTAATCTTCCTTATGAGTGATCTACTTATGTCTGCCTCCATCAAGACGGTCTCGTTTGTTTTCTTTGCTGTCCATGGAACTCCCATGTATATGTATATGCATATGTATATGCATATGTATATGTATATTAAATGCATATGTATATGTATATCTATACGTATATATGCATACACAACACTGACATACTGAAGTATTAGCATACCAATCTGATCGCTTCGTGTGCAAGAATTCGTAGACATACTTTGAACAACCACAACTACACAGACTAGGATGCAAACATTTTCAATTTCTTTCCTTAATTATACGTTGTTTTAGAAAACAAAATCTTTATGACTTTTTATGATTTGTCTTGCAGGGACTTGACGAAGATGTTTTGTCCTTGCAGACCGATTTCAGTCTTGTCAGAGGCGGGATTGTTTCAGTAATTATTCTTGCGAAGATCTCCATCATTTTGGCAATTATGTAACTAATCAAACAACTGAAGCAGGGTATAGAAAAGAACGGCGAGAATGAGAGAAGAGAGAAGAGAGAAGAGAAGAGAGAGAGGAGAGAGAGAGAGAGAGAGAGAGAGAGAGAGAGAGAGACAGACAGACAGACAGAGACAGAGACAGAGAGACAGAGAGAGAAAGAGAAGAGAGAAAGACACACACACACACACACACACACACCACACACACCACACGCACACACACACACACACACACACACACGCACACACACACACACACACGCACGCACACACACACACAGTCCGTCTAATATCACTCATAGTGAACAGACGTTAAATCAAAGAGCGAACGAACACCACACACACACACACACACACACACACACACACACACACACACCACACACACACACACACAGAGGAGAGAGAGAGAGAGAGAGAGAGAGAGAGACAGAGAGAGACAGAGAGAGAGAGAGACAGAGAGGGATGGATACAGAGAAGACAGAGAGAGGGAAAGTGGAGAGGAGCAGGGACAGGAGAGGAATAAATGATGGAATGAAGCAAACAAGAACAAAACGCTAATCACTCTGATCAAGCAATTTGTCGGGTTTCGCCAGAATCGTGATATCTTACAAGTGTGTTTGCTCCAAACTTGTCACCGCGGTTTTCCCTAAAAAGACGAAATTTGACATATCGCGTGCTCCTATCTCAACCAGACCCGCGCTGCATGTCGGCAGGAGATACTAAATTTTTGCTAATTTGCAGCTCAGTTTTCTAAATTATTCAAAGTGACGTGTCAGTTTGGTTCTTTTGTAGGGACAAGTCTTTATTGCCCCCCCCCTCCCCTCCATCTTTAGCATAAAGGATATGATATTCAGATGTTCATCCACTTCAGTCTACAACATGTGATTTCTGAATTATCTATCGGAATCTTAAACTTGCTTTGGAAAGTCAACACTCAAGGCCAGAATAAGATTGAGATAGCCGAAATGTGGCTTCTAAGAAGAATGTTGAGAGTTCCATGGACAGCAAAGAAAACAAACGAAACAGTCTTGATGGAGGCCGACACAAGAAGATCATTGATAAAAAAAAATTAGGAAAAGACAAGCAACATTCATAGGCCATTTTATGAAGAAAGGGGAATTAGAGCACCTGGTCACAAGAGGAAAGCTTGAGGGAAAGTGAACACCAGGAAGACCCAGGGAGAAAATATTGGACGGACTTTTAGGGTGGCTGACTACAGAGAGGGTGGAAGATGTACTTGCAGCGACAAGGGATAGATGCATATGGAGGGCCATGATCACCAACGCCACGCGGCAGTGCACATGATGATGATGATCTTAAACTTAGCATAGCGCTCCTGCCTTTCAATTTAGCTGCATGGTTTTGAGTCTGGCTGAAGAACAGCATGGAGTAGATTAGATTGGATTTATGTTTTGCTACAACGAAATTATTCGACTTGAAATTCTGATTCATCTCCACGAAAAAAATACGTCATCACAGTACTGTGCCAGTCATCTTTTTGTTTTTTTCGTGTTAACCTGTGAACATGGATTTTTCTACATCAATTTGACATTTCTTGCATATTGCATATCTATACTGGTTTTGAATATGTCATTGTATGTCATAATCTGTTTGCCATATCATTGTCTTAATCTGCTAAGGAGCTTAGGTTTCTCTATGTGAGTGTGGTTACTGAATGTGCTGTATTGATAATATAACATAGTAGGTTGTGTCCTGTAAACATGATAAAATAAAACGAAATCTCAACCTCTTGTTGTCATGAAATATTTTACGCGCGCAAACAGCATGCTGTACACAGGATCTGAATTTGTTGTTTCATCTGAAAGATTGGTACCCTAAACATACTCAAGGTTAAATGGAACGCTTTTGGAGAAAGGGGTGTGAATACAAATTTGTCAGGAAAAGTCTGACAGTATGTAAAAGTATAAAATGTGAAATACGCTTTCACTAATATGACAATTTACCATTGTTCTTGATCTATATCTATACAGCCACATGTACCGCAAACTGAAGCTGGCGCCCTCCCCAACCTGTCCCTACGGTCAAGAAGACCAAATCACGGAGCATATACTCCAAAGATGTCCCCTTCACCAGGTGGCAAGACAGGACGTGTGGCCGACAGACACTCCGCTGACAACCAAACTACATGGCTGCAGACAGGAGCTGGAAAAGACGGCTGCATTTATCGCCCTTCTTCTTCTTGGCGTACGCTGCTACACAATCATCTATCGTGTTTTTATGTAACGGAAACATTTTCAAGGCAACGGTGACTTTGAGAATACAAAATCAGAATTTTGTTTTATAATGTTTGTACAAAAAGGGAGATGATTACAATGACTTTATCGTTTCGTTTGTATTGTTTCCTGATTGACATCGCCAGACATCTTAATGTTGTCCACTGCTTCATTTACAATTTTCTTTAAGCCCGTTGACTTTTTTAAATCTACAATTACAGATTCAGCTTATATTTTTGTTTTTCACTAATTGTTTGTTTTGGTTTTGTTTGGGTTTTCATTGTATGCTTTCATTTCTGTCTTAAGTGCTAGATTATGACTTTGGGTCGGTATGTTAATTTATGCGTTTTATAAGTGACATATGAAAATCGAACAGATGTGCTGAGATCCATACCACTGGACAATGAAGTTTAATGACTTCATTCATTCATTCATTCATTCATTCATTCATTCATTCACTCACTCACTCACTCACTCATTCATTCGTCCGTTCAGTCAATCACTCATTCACTCATTCATGTTCTTTCTATTTTTTGTGTGTGTGCCAGGAAAAAGAGACAATTTCATGCTTTTTGTTATCATTTCCTTGTTGATTTTTGTATGTTCCTTTCTCTATGAACAGCTCTCTCTTCAGATTTGCAAGAGCGAACTAAACTGTATGAATTATTATTTAATATTTTCTATCTTCTTCTTTCAATCCGAGTCTCTCTCTCTCTTCCTGTCTATCTCTCTCCTTCTCCTACTTCTTCTCTTTTTGTGCTCCTAGGAGCTCGGTGGTTTTGCGTCGAATTTACATGCCATAGTTGTGGTACACTACACTGAAATGGCCTGTTACTGCTCATTTGAATATCATTGTGTTTTCTGGCGGTGACAGTGTTCGATTAGATAAGCTCCCCTCCCTTCTTTCTCCCACTTTTCTGAAATGGCTGCTCCCATCAGACACATCATCTGAGGTGTGTGCTGACGTAAAGCTCAATTAAAGCAAATCAATCAAATCTCCCTCTCCCTCTCTCTCTCTCTCTCTCTCTCTCTCTCACTTTTTCCGTTCAATTTTTTCTTCATCTTTAGGAAAAAAAATTCAAATGGATGTAATGTCAGCCATGACTATATTTATAAATCTTTGTTTCGAGAAAACGTCGCCGAAAAATTTAATGACTTTGTTTTATGTTCCTTGCCACAAGGACAAAAATGTCAATGGCAATAAACCATTTTCAGTTTCAGTTTCTCTTCTCTCTCTCTCTCTCTCTCTCTCTCTCTCTCTCTCTCTCTCTCTCTCTCTCTCTCTCTCTCTCTCTCTCTCACTCTCCTCTCTCTCTCTGTGTCTCTGTCTGTCTCTGTGCCTTTGTCTCTATCTCTTTCGCTCATTCTGTCTCTCTTTCGGTCTGTCTGTCTCTGTTTCTTCTCTGTCTTCCATTCTCTCTTTTTCTTGTTTCATCTGTTGTGACTATTTTTTTCTATCTGACTTCTAACTTCCTTTTGTTAT
>JAPXFY010000022.1:16219405-16221905 GCA_030674185.1 Monoplex corrugatus
AATTAGTAGGTAATTGCTATAATCAACTCTTGACAGAACACAGGATCAGCAGATACTTACTTCTTCTAAAATGTACTGATGGATACAACTGTTTAACTTGACTTCAAGGTTAGGATTCAGTATGGTAAAAATGGCGAGAATAGACCTTCGGAGACAAGAATTATATATGGCATAGAAAAAAAGGAAGATTAGGAAAAGACAAGCAACATTTGTAGGCCATTTTATGAGGAAGGGGATTTGGAGCACCTGGTCACAACGGGAAAACTGGAGGGAAAGAGAGCACCAGGTAGACCAGGGAGAGAATGCTGGACGGACTTGCAGAGTGGCTGGGGATGAAGAGGGTGGGGGAGATGCTGGGGCAACGAGAGATAGAGATGGTTGGAAGTCCATGGTCGCCAACGCCATGCGGCAGGGCACCTGATGATGATGATGATGATAGAAAAAAGGCTTAAAAGGGATTTTTTGTTCGAGAGATACAAAAGGAATAGAATGGATCTCTAGCTGTTAGCTGATGTTAAACTCTATTCAGTCACAGAGCCCAGTGCTGCACCTGTATGGTTCATCCCGACAACAGAGAGCCCTGCTTGGATCTTCAACTTAAAGATCATCGATGTAAACCAGCTTTGTGCTGATGCTGCGTCAGATCCCCTCACATTGTGGTAGAGACAGAAATGAACAGGCAAACAGTCTGACAAAGTTTGGTTCTGAAGACCAGGAGGAAATCAACGCCACATAATAATAGGAAGATGAAGACTTTCACCCCAGGTCTTTGTGTATATACTCATGAATGTGATGAAACGGTTAGATCAACAGATTGCCGTCTAGGACGTTTTAACTTTGAACCCTCAACTGTAAGAAAAAATGTAGTAGAATTTCAGGTTCTAGTCAGCTCCTATACATAGTGAGTGCGCTCTGAGCTCGGGTGTGTGGTGTGTGTGGAGACTGGAACTGCAATGTAGTGTCATTTACTTTACGGATGTGTCATTGAGGGTGTCGCTTACATTTCCTAACACCGCAGGTGTCCGTATCTGTCTTGAAAAAATTGTCCCAATTTTTGTGGCCTTTCAAGGCCTCTTTTCATGACGATCTCAGTGTCAAAATGTTTGGAGATGTGTTGCACATTCAAAGCAATCGGTGTGTAGGTAGTGGCTGCAGGGCATTGTAGAAAATGCGGCAACATTAAAGTTTTTTGCACACATAGAACATTGCAACCACAGAACAGCTACCAGCACCATCAGACAACAGCAGGTCAACATCTAGTGCCTGAGATGTGGCCATCAGACCTTACACCATTACATGCACAGATGCTGTCGCTTTTTACTGTGTTTCGCAAATGCGCTGTGGAGAGTAATCTCAGACACTTAAGCATATGTTCCATTGCTGATCTGTGTGGGAAGATCCAGTTGATGCCTGGGAATTAAAAGAAAAGCTGTACTGTCAGATTCGGTTTGCAGAACACCACGTCGTTCATTTCAAAACTTGGTTTAACCCTTTGACTCCCGCACACTGTCCACAAGCATGCTGCATTGTGAACCACGTTAGCAAACTAAAAACTTAACCCTTTGATTCCCCACCATATTGACCAGCTTCCTGCGGG
Organism: Monoplex corrugatus; assembly: GCA_030674185.1. Classification (NCBI taxonomy): domain Eukaryota; kingdom Metazoa; phylum Mollusca; class Gastropoda; order Littorinimorpha; family Ranellidae; genus Monoplex; species Monoplex corrugatus. The sequence continues at coordinate 16,221,003 of JAPXFY010000022.1, forward strand.
AAGATGGTGGATATTGTGAGTGAATCAATGGGCTAAGTTTTTGCTGCTGGTGGATAGGGTGCGGGAGTCAAAGGGTTAAGATATGATGGAGACCAATAGAAAAATCCAGAGCTACACAGAGACAACAGTTACACCTCCCGTAAATAACCCACGTAATGATTTTCTCTCCTGAACACACACCACACTCACACAGGGCTCATAAATCACAGCCCTTGGAAAAAAACACAAAAAACTTCAACGATTTAAATAACAATAATCAATGGGAAGACTAAAATATGAAAAAACATTTTGAATTACCGCACTTAGAGTAATTAGTCTCCCCTAACTTTAACGTGGTTTTATGCTGCCTTGCTACAGAACATAAAACGACCACATCAAACTCACTTCACCGCCTTGATCCTCATGATGGTAGTAAATACTTCTGTCTTCAACACAGGGGACTTAATTCCCTCTTCCACCACTCTCTATCATAAACACAGAAAAGGGAAGTAAACAATAGAGGGTGGGCCGCTGATCTCCCTTACTTCGCTAATTGTTTGCACATGCGCGCACTATCAAATAATTTGCAACAGGCAATGACTCTGAGACAGAAGAAAGGGGAAGGAGGAGGACGAGGAAGAGGAGGAGCAGGGGGAAAAGAAGAAGAAGAAGAAGAAGAAGAAGAAGAAGAAGAAGAAGAAGAAGAAGAAGAAGAGAAGAAGAAGAAGAAGAAGAAGAAGAAGAAGAAGAAGAGAAGAAGAAAGAAGAAGAAGAAGAAGAAGAAGAAGAAGAAGAAGAAGAAGAAGAAGAAGAAGAAAGAAGAAGAAGAAGGAGAAGAAGAAGAAGAAGAAGAAGAAGAAGAAGAAAAAGAAGAAAAAGAAAAGAAGAAGAAGAAGAAGAAGAAGAAGAAAGAAGAAAAAGAAG
>JAPXFY010000022.1:16236905-16249405 GCA_030674185.1 Monoplex corrugatus
TCCCTTGTTGCTGCAAGTACATCTCCCACCCTCTCTGTCCTCAACCACTCTGCAAGTTCGTCCGATATTTTCTCCCTGGGTCTACCTGGTGCCCCTTTTCCTTCCAGCTTTCCTTTTGTGACTAGGTGCTCTAATTTCTCTTGCCTCAGAAACATGGCCAGCAAAAACGAAAATAGGTGACTGCAAAAGAGCTAAGATATAAACGAAGTACGCAAAAAGGCAAGTAAACTAAGACACTGAACCACAGATATATAAAAGCAGATGGCGAGCGAGGGAAACCAAGCAAGATTGCATTGGTTGCGTTCAATTCTGTTAAAAGAATTTTCCATGAAGTGTGCAATACAGTCAACATCATTTTAATCTAGTTTGTTGTCACCAATTAGAATATTCTCACTAAATAGCACTGCTTCAACAAGCAGTTCAGTAGAATTTTCGGCTCTACTTTATTGCAAAACTGGTTATGTGCTTTTAAAACGTGTCCAAACTAGATTATTCCTTTTGTCCTATTTGTGAAAATTGAACCACAACGTTCTGAATGATAAAAGAATGGATACATATGTAGCAGAAAGTTGTTCCATTCGTGGTTTGTGGTTCTAAGTTTCCTTATCCAAGTGAGTTTTGGACCGCACACGAAACATCAGTTGATCTCGTTCGCAAGACTAGCTCCAGACCACCACGTTTAAGATCTAATGGCAGGCTGATGGGTGGGAAACAAAAAAATCCTGTCCTCTCCTTCTCGCGCCCTGGGAAGACTTTAACCACTAGGCCACACTGTCCACCACTCCTGGTACAATTGATCATAGAAAAGAGACACAGTCAATATGGTTAGACTTATCCAGATGCCGTGGTTTAGTGGTCAGCACAACGGACTACCGACTGGAAGGTTGTGGGTTCGAATCCCTATCAGTCCCTTCAAAAATCATTGTGGGGTTTTTCGGCTGTAACCGGCTCCTACCCAGAGTTGGGCGTGCTATGCGCTCATTGGGAAGACTGGGATCACACAGTAAAGTCTCATCCATTTCACGATGCGTCATTGAGGGTGTTGCTCAAATCTTCTGACCAGCACCGCAGGTGTCTGTATCTCTCGTGCCTGGTTGACGCCAGGATATGTTATGGTAGTAAGCGTACAGTACAACCCTGCCACGCGATCTCAATCCTAGATAGAACTATAGCATCATGATTATCTCCTCATCGACATCATCATCATCACATTGTAAAAAATGTTCCAGCTTCTGTGGCATTAAGCTGGCATAGAAAATGGGTGGAAAAAGGGTGAGCACAAAAGTTACCTCCCTGAGTGCAGTAGTCCTAGAAAATGTTTTAAAAAGAAGGTTTGACTTTCATGTGTATCATCCAGTTATACATCCTGCCCTTGTCCTAGCTTCCATTAACTGGTTTACAGTTGGTCATTTTGTTGACTAAATTGTAAAGTTCATCACGAATGCATTCAACCATGTTATAACATATCAATGGACATCTATGGTTGATACCAACTATACAGAACATTGTATTATTAATCAAAGGACATAACTTTATCTCCCATGTAGTACTTCTCAAATCTAACACAGTTTGCGCTACCCATTCAGCTAGCATAGAAGCAGATACAAAGTACAAAACAGTAAGCTCAGAACACTCCTCAAAAAAGGAGCACCCGAGCCTACCTTTATACCTGCAACTACCCTACACACAACTACGGAGAGGAGAGAAATACATACAATATGTTGGTCTTATGTTCAAGATTGACATAGTCTTTTATTCTTGAACTGAAACTGACCAAACACACACACATAGACAAGACAGAACATATACAGGGTTGCTTCCAAGGATATAGGTAATACCAAAGAAATAAGAGGAAGCAGGGAGAATTTTTATAATTATTAATCAAAGGACATAACTCTTGAGAATTATCTCCCATGCAGTACTTCTGAAATCTAACACAGTTTGCGCTACCCATTCAGCTAGCATAGAAGCAGATACAAAGTACAAAAACAGTAAGCTCAGAACACTCCTCAAGAAAGGAGCGCCCAAGCCTACCTTTATACTCTGCAACTACCCTACACACAACTATGGGAGAGGAGAGAAATACATACAGAAACTGGTCTGGAATAGACGGAATCTGTCCTAACGCCAGTGTCATAATGGGCAGTAAGTACCAAGTGTTTGATCGATTCAGGATCGATACTCAATAACTGAAGCATTCAAGCAATTCTTCCCTCGTTCCCTCCTCTCTCTTCCTCCCAATACTACTGATATTCCAGTTGCTCATTATTTTGATGTCTTTATGCTACTACAGTTCATGTGTTTTAGCGTAGACTCTCCGCTGGCATTGTAGTGTGCTTGTATTGATTTAGGTCGTCCATGAATATTTATGTACTTTAAGTTGTTACCTCCGTCTCTCTCTCCCTCCCAATACTACTGATACTCAAATTGCGCTTTTGTTTGATGTCTTAACGTTTTCATAGTTCATCGCATCAGTATATATCCTTCTTGGGCATTAGAATGTAGTTCTATCAGTAAGACACTATGACTGGAACTGGCTTTATAAAAGCACTATTCTGCTTATGTGCTATACTACGCTCGAAAAAGTCTTGTTCTTCTCTCTCTCTCTTCTGTCTGTCTGACTGTCTTTCTTTCTCTGTCTGTCTGTCTGTCTGTCTCTGTCTCATCTCTCTGTCTCGTCTCTATTCTGTCTGTCTCTGTCTCTGCTGTCTACCTGTCTGTCTGTCTCTCTTTCTTGTCTGTCTCTCTTGTCTCTCTCTCTGTCTCTCTGTCTGTCTCTTTTCTCTCTCTCTGTCTGTTTTGTCTCTATCTCTGTCTCTGTCTGTCTCTGCTCTGTTTCTCTGCCTGTCTGCTGTCTACTGTCTGTCTTCTGTTCTCTGTCTGTCTGTCTCTGTCTCTGTCTGTCTGTCTGTCTCTGTCTCTCTCTCTGTCTCTCTCTCTCTCTCTCTCTCTCTTTCTTCATATCTCTACCGTTGTTGTTTTTGCCACACTGTCAGGGTGATCTCTCATTGTCCTGCAGAAAATACACCTTGTTTTGTTATGCTTTGATCATCGTGCCTGCCAGTGATATATTCATCCTCTTATTACAAGTCTATTGTTTCATTCGTGCAAAGCTCACTGTTCTGTCGTTATGTATGGACATTGCACTTCACACTGGTATTGAGGATGGATATAAATCATCGACACATTCGTTTTTTTAACGCCTATCCTCCTGTTTCTTGATTATTTGTATTTATATTTGCATTCATTTCTGTTGTCTCAAAAGATTAGCATGTGAAATTCGTCCCACTCTCTCGGGAAGAGCACGTCTCCATATACAGCGCCACTCATACTTTTGTTTTCTGTTACGCTTGTATTTGTGACCTCCCACCACGAAATCAGTCTTAATCGCAGTCAGTCGAACAGCACTAGGAGCTGAAAAGGTGACTGAGGGTCTTCTGGTTGTTTTGACTTTTTCTCAAAATTGATTTCCGTAGACTATAATCTATCCCCAAAGAAATTTTTTTCTTGAAAAAATATTATACATCAATTTACAATCGGTATTTCAATACACTGATCGCAGCAGAAAGAACGCAATTTCCTACCAAAAGTACCTATTTTTGTCTCTTGTTATGAACCGTAACCTGTACAGTACCCGCACATGTAATATACTGATGGAAAGCTCTTTGGTGCACCTTTCAGATAATGACAGCGAAAATTAGAAACGAACTGGGGTCAAAGCACCAAATAAAGAAATTTAAGGAAACATGTGTAGGAGAGCACACAAAAACTTCAGAGGCCGTTTTCTCAAAGTGCCGTCATACAACTTAATGACTTTAAACATACATAACTTCTACATTTTTTTAGTCAAGCTCTATTCAAGTACCAAAATAATCAGCAGAATGTACACTTTCCAGTAATATGTATATCTCAAAATGCCCAAAATGCTAGTTAAGACTGATTTCGTGGTGGGGGGTCACATTTGTTTTTATTGTATGAAAGCGATTTTGTCAAGAAATTTGCTCGGGATAACACCTTTGATGCCCTGGGATCTTCAACGGTGTGCTGAATGCATGCTGCACACTGTACTTCAGTTTATCATCTCATCCGAGACTAGCACCTAAACGGCGCTTACTATTTAGTGGAAGGAAGGGGAGGGGCGGAAAATCCCTGTCCAATCTGTGATTCAGACCTGGGTTTCTCCAGAAACAGAAATGTGAGGACACCACTTGGCCCCACACACCACGTATGTTTGTCACCAACTGTCAGCACTTCTCAAGGAGCAGTGCACTGTATATATATGTGTGTGTAAATCAATCTCTGTCTATCTGTCTGTCTGTCTGTGTTTCTCTGTCTCTTTGTTTCTCTGTCTGTCTGTCAGTCTCGTCTGTCTGTCAGTCTGTCTGTCTGTCAGTTTTGTCAATCAGTATGTATGTATGTATGTATGTATGTATATGTATGTATGTATGTATGTTATGTATGTATGTATGTATGTATGTATGCATGTATGTATGTATGATGTATGTATGTATGTATGTATGTATGTATGTATGTCTCTCTCTTTCTGTCTGTCTCTTTGTTCACTGTCTGTCTGCCTGTCTCCCAGTCTGTCTGTCATCCTGCCTGCCTGCATGCTGCCTGTCTGTCTGTCTGTCTCTCTATCTCTCACTCTCTCTTCTCTCTTTCTCTCTCCACACACACACACACACACACACACACACACACACACACACACACACACACACACACACACACACACACACACACACACACACACACACACACACACACACACACATTCACATATCTGCCCGTGACGTTTTTGCCAAAATGTCAATGTCATTGTTTGTCAAGCCAGTCATAAATCTCTGCCCGCAGGCCTACTGTCTTCACGTCCAATACAAGCTTCATGGCCAATATGGGATCGCTGCGGGCCAAACGTCTGTGGACATGATTAGTTCCATGTTTGATGCGATGGTCCCTTGTGTGTGACCTCAGAACTCAGAGCATGTTTATTTACCAAAAAAATGAACCCAGAATATGGTTATATGACACAGTTTGGTTGTAATAAGAGAACAGTTTCTGATTTCAAATGATTTTATATTCTACTGTATCATTATTATCACTAGTAGGAGTATAAATGTACGAACGACTAAGAATCTTGTCAATTTTCCCAAATGCAGGCAATCATACACATATATATTTGCAAATTATTTCCCTTAAAACAAGTAATTTGGAGTTAGCTTAGTGGATTTAGAGCAATCAATTGTTTAAAAGTGTATATTTTTGCTAAGTCTTTTTCAGACTCAGCAGCATAATAAATTTAGAAAAATCGATCGGTCAAAAGTTTACATTCTTCCTGAATCTTTTTTTTATCTTCAGTATTCTTTCGAATCTAAAACAATTTCTTTCGAATCTTACACAGTTATCCTGGAAACAAAGTTAATCTCAGTCACTCCACAATTTCATATATGCTCCACCCAATCTGCCAGCAATTATCTGGCAGATTCCTTGAGCCTGCGCAAAATTCTATGCATTAACAAGGTCTTGAAAGAGGAAGGGGACGAGAGGGACCTCTGAAACACTAAGTAGACACCACCAGAATGATGGAAACATTAATAGGTGCCGAACTGACCCAATTTTGATGTTGAGGGCTGGGATTGAACTCGAGATATCAGAACTTAAGGCCATGACTCTATCACAAGAATCTACCAGCCTGCGTTAGTAAGCAAACATATTTCGTCTTACCTAAAATGAACAGGGAAGTTGGCTGGCGTTGAAGTAGAACTCTCATCTTCCCATCTGACCGCACAGTCATGAAACTCATCCCAGAGAACAGGAGATCTGATCTCTGACTGTGGCATATATGCCACACGAACAGATTTTTCGGATAATCCACACGAACAGATTTTTCGGAATAAAACCCAAAATAGAAGTGGACAAAACAGAAATATATCAGATGGACAGTTCCCTGTTGGATTCAGGTCACTCAGACCTTGGACACATCTCTTCACATTACTGACAGTGCCATGGAATTTCTCCCCAGAGATTTCTGGAAAGGTTTGATTATGATGAGTCGCAGCTCTAACTGGGGAGGTGAGTTATTTTATTGAAAAATGAAATTGCCATAAAAACTGACGATCAGTATTTTTCCTTCCTTTCGCTGTCTCTATTGTGTGTGTGTGTGTGTGTGTGTGTGTGTGTGTGTGTGTGTGTGTGTGTGGTGTGTGTGTGTGTGTGTGTGTGTGTATTGTGTGTGTGTGTGTGTGTGTGTGTTGTGTATGTGTGTGTATGTTGTTGTATGTGTGTGTATGTGTGTGTGTGTGTTTGTGATGTGGTGCATATGTGTGTGTATGTGCGTATGTGTGTGTGTGGGGTGTATATATTATTATATGTGTGTGTGTGTGGTGTCTGTGTATGTGTGTGTGTATTTATATGTGTGTGTAATGTGTGTGTGTATGTGTGTATGTGTGTGTGTGTGTGTGTGTATATGTGTGTGTGTGTGTGTATTGTTTGTATGTGTATTGTGTGTGTGTTTTGTGTATGTGTGTGTGTATATGTGTGTGTGTGTATGTGTGTATGTTGTGTATGTGTGTGTGTGTATATATGTGTGTGTGTATGTGTGTATGTGTGTGTGTGTGTGTGTGTGTGTGTGTGAGTATGTGTGTGTGTGTTTGTGAGTCTGTCTCCCTTTCTACAATCTTTCCATCACTCAGACTTATACAGTTCCAGTTCACATGACTACGTTTTGGTCACCACTGTTACCTAAAATCGTAGCGGGTAAGTGGGTAGAACGTCAGGCTTCCAGTCAGAAGCTGTGGGGTTTGATCGTGCCCAGGTACCTCCCAGCTGGTGTGTAAAGGGTGAACATTTTCCCGTCTCTGCAGGTCAATACATGTGCCAACCTGTAAGTGCCTGACCTTCTTCGTGTGTATATACGCACACGCAGTACATTAAGTATGTACAGTACCTAAAGATCCTGTAAGTCATGTCAGTGTCTGTGGCTTATGGAATTATGAAAACACTCAGCATGCAGACCCACTGAAGACAGACTATGCAGATGTGCAGGAATATATCGACTGCGGGCGAAACGACTTGCACACAAGCGTCCGAGAAAAATCGAAACGCTTTTAAAAAATCGAGTTTAAGGTTTGAAGTTCAGTTATTTGTCGTATGATCATTGGCAATAGAGCATGAACACTGAGCGCCCCCCCCCCCCCCCCCCCCACCACCATAATACAGAATATAAATTTTCATTAAACAGAATTTAGCAGGGAGCAATTGTTTCGTTGTATAAACATGTCTAATATAGTAGACTTCATCTCAGATCTGCCCCCAAGACACCATATTTGCCTCCCTTGATTCCCAGTTACCATAGCTCATAAAACTCTTTAAGAATTTATATCAGTCACATTTTCCTGCTGAAAGAAACAGTGAACTGTTGCTGTTTTTCCACCTAACATTTGTATTTGTTCTCTGTTGTTGTAGTTTGTTCTTTGTTGTCTTACGTTTATGCTTAACAAAGGCCAGTTAGCCGAAAATCTACGCCTGTCTTGTCTTGTTACATGAAATAACCTACACGTCTTGATTCTATTTTCGTATTTTTCTGACTCCTTCATTGCCAGTGGTCTATTCAACGATATTAAGTGCCTGTTGCAAACAGGACATCAAGTATTCACTGGTTGTTTGCTTGGTTGGTGGTCTGTTACCTATTTTTAGTAACGCATATTTATTTCGAATTTTGTAATCTCAGTCAAAAAAAACTAAAATAGAATATTTTAGCGTGGCTTGACGATGATGTTTACGGTGTGTGTGTGTGGAAAACAAAATGAATAAAAACATAACTGTATTCAACACCGGCCACACATTTTTGTCCATGCATCAAATTTGACAGGTGGCCAAGTATGCGTGTTTTTATCGTCCTGGTGGCAGTTGTTTCTTGACGTTCACGCCCTGTTTCTTCTTGATGTCTGTCATTTGCATAATAGAGATTTCCTGTCTGTGCAGCTTTTTTTTTTGGTGGACATGGTTTTGTTACGTCCCGGCGATTTTTGGTTTGGCTTCCTTTTGTTTGTGTGTTGTTTGTTTATTTGTTCTGTTAGATTTTGAGGGTTTATTTTGGGGTTTTATTTCGTTTTGTCTTGTTTTGTTCATTCTTCCTTGAAAAGAGATTGGATGGAGGGAAGATGATGGAGTAAGACCAGGAGGCCATGGGAGAAGGATGATTTGGATGTGTGTGTGCGTGCGTGTGTGTGTGCAAGCGCCCATTTGGTGTGTGTGTGTGTGTGTGACTGAGAGAGAGAGAGAGAGAGAGAGAGAGGGACAAAGACAGAGAGACAGAGACATAGAGACAGAGAGAGACATAGAGAGAGAGAGACAAAGAGAGAGAGAGAGATAGACACACACACACAGAGGGGAGAGAGAGAGAGAGAGAGAGAGAGGAGAGAGAGAGAGAGAGAGAAGAGAGAGAGAGAGAGATCGAAATCGAGACCGAAATCGAGACAGACAGAGACAGAGAGACAGAGACAGAGACAGGCAGACAGAGACAGAGACAGAGCATCCAACCACTTGACCCATTTTCAAAGTGGTTGAACATACAAAATCGTTTTAAATTATCATTGTCTTGATTGATTATATTCTTTATGGCGAATATCCTGGAAAGTGAAAAATGATTATGGACGTTGCTTCTTCAGATTTTGGCTAATGTCTTCATCTTCATCACCATTATAACCATCATCATTCTTCTTTAATAATAATGATAATAACTAATAATAATAATAATAATGATACTAGTACTACTACTACTACTATTACCAATAACAATAATATTCAGTCCCTACAAAAATAATTTATATCATTGTGGGGGTTTCGGCTCTAACCGGATCCTACCCAGAGTTGAATGTGCTATGGGCCCATTGGGAAGACTGGGATCACACAGTCGAGTCTCATCCACTTCACGGATGCGTCATTGAGGGTGTTGCTCAAATTTTCTGACCAGCACTGCAGGTGTCTAGTCTGTATCTCTCGGTCTGGCTGATGCCAGGATATACGATGGTAGTAAGCGTAGAGTACAGCATAGTCACGCAGTCTCAATCCTGGATGGATCTTCATAGTGTCATGATTATCATCCTCATCGACACCATCGTCATCGCAATTGTAAAAAACAAAAAAAACAAACAAACAAACAAAAACTGGACCAGCTTCTGTGGCCATTAAGATGACGTAGAAAAATGGGACGAAAAAAAAAAAGGTGAGCACAAAAGTAACCTCCCTAAGTGTGATGATCCGAGAAAAAAAATGATGATGATGATGGTAATAATAATCATCATCATCAGGTGCCCTGCCGTATGGCGTTGGCGACCATGGACTTCCAACCATCTCTATCTCTCGTTGCCCCTAGCATCTCCCCCACCCTCCTCATCCCCAGCCACTCTGCAAGGCCCGTCCAGCATTCTCTCCCTGGGTCTAACTGGTGCTCTCTTTCCCTCCAGCTTTCCCGTTGTGACCAGGTGCTCCAAATCCCCTTTCCTCATAAAATGGCCTATAAATGTTGCCTGTCTTTTCCTAATCTTCCTTATGAGTGATCTACTTGTGTCTGCCTCCATCAAGACTGTCTCGTTTGTTTTCTTTGCTGTCCATGGAACTCTCAACATTCTTCTGAGAAACCACATCTCGGCTGCCTCAATCTTGCTCTGGCTTTGCTTGCTGACTGTTCACGCCTCGCATCCGTACAACAGTATTGGTAATAATAATAATAATAATAATAATAATAATTCTACACTAACGACAATGATAATATTGTATAATAATAAATCTATACTAATGACAATGATATTATTTTCAATCATTATTATCATTACTGTTATCATCATTGTTATCATTATAACTATAAGGGAATAGACACAAGAACTCAACCACCGACCACTTAAACTGGTGCACGTGCACAAACGACAAAGAAAAGACATTAATAGGCAAAAGTGAAAATACTAAACCACGGGCGATCCATTGTGAACGCAGTAATCTTGACAGCTCTCTAGATAAAACACGCCACATAAAAGACCCTCAAAAGAACCAGAAGGTAAATATTGTGAGGTAGAAGGCTGAAGCGGGTGCGCGTGCGCACGCGCACGCGCAAGATTAATTAGATTCATGACAGGTAGTTTGGTTTGTTTCCAGTTCTGAGTGAAGTCATCCCTCTTTGTCTGTCTGTCTTCTGAAGAAACACGAAAACACCCAAGATATGCAGCCCCGAAAACAGAATTGACTGCCTTCATGGCGTGGTTAAAAACCCCAAAAAACAGACAGACAGACAGACAGACAGGCAGACAGACAGACATACATACAGACAGACAGACACACACGCGCACGCGCGCGCACACACACACATGCACACACATGCACGCATACACACACACACACACGCATGCATACACACACATATACACACACACAACACACACACACACACACACACACACACACACACACACACACACACACACACACACACACATACACACACACACACACACTTCAATGTTCAATGTTTAATCATTTTTAAACCCCAGTTGGGTTATGCACAGCAAATAAATCAAATCTAACGGGATTAACATATAACACGAAACAGCAACACCATTAACAGCAACAACAACAACAACAGCAACAACAACAACATCAACAACAACAACCATGGCTGTAAAAGCCTACTTGTGCAAACGGAGACGCAGCAAACAAATAAACAACAACAACAACAACAACAACAACAGCAACAACAACAACAACAACAGCAACAACAACAACAACAACAACAACAACACACACACGCACGCACACACAGAAAAGAAGGCCCGATGTCAGTGGAATTGTACTTTCTGTTCAAACACACAGAAAAAACACACACACACACACACACACACACACACACACACACACACACACACACACACACACACACACACACACACACACACACACACACACACACGCACATGCGCGTTTTAACATGTGTTTGTGCGTACTGGTCGTGCATTCGTCTGTGTGTGTACTTTTTGTGTGTTTAAGCATTTGCGTGTGCATATGCTTGTGTTTGTGTGTGTTCGCACGTGCACGCACACACGCTCACACGTGTCTACGTACACGCGTACTGGAGACAGTGCCCAGAAAAGCAGAGTCTATTGTACAGTGGATTCATGCAGATTTATTCATAGCCTCAGAATACTGGAAATGAATGCCTCGACTTCCGTGTCAAGCAGTACAATCTCTCTGAGACAGTGGAAGAGAGACAGAGAGAGAAAGAGAAAGAGAGAGAGAGAGACAGACAGACAGAGACAGAGGCAGACAGAAATAAGAGTCAGAGGCAGAGACAGAAAGACAGAGACAGAAAGACAGAGACAGAGAGAGAGAGAGAAAGCATAGTCCAGACAGACAAAGAGAGATAACGCACAGCGCACACACACACACACACACACACACACACACACACACACACACACACACACACACACACACACACACAAACACACACACACACATATATATATATCTATATCTATCTATCTATCTATATGTCTATCTATCTATCTATCTATCTATCTATCTATCTATCTATCTATCTATATGTCTATCCATCTATCTATCTATCTATCTATCTATCTGTCTGTCTATGCTATATGCTATATCTATCTATCTATCTATCTATCTATCTGTCTATCTATGCTATATGCTATATCTACAGCAGACCTCCCAGAGTGGAGAAATTACCCAGATGTCATCAGCAAGACAGGCATGAGACCAGACATCGCTCTCCACTCTGACTCCTCGAAACAAGTGATTCTGATAGAACTCACTGTGCCATACGAAAGCAGAATGGAAGAAGCACATATCTACAAGACCGAAAAATACGCCGGTCTTGCCAGCATCCTGAAGAAAGCAGGTCTGCGGGTCAAAATCTTCGCCATAGAGGTTGGGGCAAGAGGGTTTGTGGGCACCTCCGCTTATGATCTCATGAAACAACTCGCCATTTCTGGGAAGAAGAGGACTAGAGCCCTTAAAGCGATGGCAGAGGCAGCAGAAAGGAGCTCAAGCTGGATCTGGGCAAGGAGGAACCAAAAGTGAACTTCATAAGGATTAAATTCCCTACAGATGATGTGTGCCCCGTTAGCACATTGGTAAAACCGCGTACCGCAGTTCTGAAGCGCAGAATCGCCCAGGTTCGCTCCCCGGCGTGTGGGAAAAAAAAAAAAAAGACAACAGCAGAAGGGCATCCAGGAGTCATGACCTGGATATGGCCCGGCCCCGGGAGAGTGTAAGGAGTTCAGGGCCGAAACACTTGTCAAAAGGGGGTTACTTCTCTGAAGACCTTCTGTTGTCTAGCTCTCCCTAGAGTTTCTATCTATCTATCTATCTACACATACACACACACACACACACATATATATATATCCAGATATGTTTTGTTTTGCCTAAGATGTTTCTATGTTGCTGTGAAGGACGGGATGGCGTCATTAAGCTGTCTTAAAAGA
>JAPXFY010000022.1:16261905-16274405 GCA_030674185.1 Monoplex corrugatus
TGTGTCTGCCTCCATCAAGACTGTCTCGTTTGTTTTCTTTGCTGTCCATGGTACTCTCAACATTCTTCTGAGAAACCACATCTCGGCTGCCTCAATCCTGCTCAGGCTTTGCTTGCTAGAGAAACCTAGAAGAAGACCCTGGATTAAAGGTTGGAGGGAAAATGATAAACAACATTCGGTACGCAGATGACACCGTGTTAATTGCAGAAAATGAAAGGGACCTACAAAACCTTGTGAATATACTAGAAACAGAAAGCAAAGGTAAGGGGTTGGAACTAAACAGCAAGAAGACTGAAGTCATGGTGATCAGTAAAAAACATGAAATCCCCTCATGCAAAATAACAGCAAATGGCACAACCTTGACACAGGTTAATAAGTTCAAATACCTGGGAACGGTCATTTCATCAGACGGCAGATGCACATCGGAAATAGCTGGCAGAATCGGCCAAGCCAGAACAGCATTCAAGAAGATGACAAGCATTCTTACCAACAAATGCCTATCAATTAACATCAGAAAGAGAGTCCATGTCTATATACCTGATAATTTGCCCCTGTCAACCCAATCAGTTAAAAACAAAGGCTGTCGTTACTAGCCCGTATTTAGGCTCTTATATTTGAAGGCACTTTAGAGCTCAGAACAACACAAACTTCGTCTTTTTTTTAATCTTTGCATAATAGGCATATTAAGTAATGGTGATAATGTAATTTGTACCTATGACTGTGAACAGCCAGATCAAATATACCTCATTTAAACTGTGTTGTTGTAAAGCTGAAATATCGAGCCATACCCAGTAGCAAATATGAATTTAAATCGGGCATATTGCAAAAAAAAAAAAAAAAATTCTGTACACATCAGGTCTTTCGTTAAAAATAGGAGACACACACGCACGCACACACACACACACACACACACACACACACACACACACACACACACACACACACACACACACACACACACACACACATACACACACACACACACACACACACACACAGAGAGAGAGAGACAGAGAGACAGAGAGAGAGAGAGAGAGAGAAATTGAAACTGAAACTGAAACTGAAACTGAAACTGAAAATGGTTTATTGCCATTGACATTTTTGTCCTTGTGGCAAGGAGCATAAAACAAAGTCATTACATTTTACGGCGACGTTTTGGCGAAATAAAGATTTATAAATATAGTCATGGCTGACAGAGAGAGAGAGAGAGAGAGAGAGAGAGAGAGAGAGAGAGAGAGAGAGAGAGAGAGAGAGAGAGAGAGAGAGTCAGACAGCCAGTCCAATCTGACGGACAGATACAGACAGAGACCGATAAAAGAGAGCAGAAGCATGTGCGTGTGTGTTTCATCCTTTCGTTATTGTCATGCACTTACAATTCAATGACAAGAAACGAATCAGAAGTAAAGAAGAATAAAACGATGTGCCTGCAAAGGTTTCTGTGATGCAAGCGGAGTTTCCCTTGAGACAAAAGTGGCACGCTGATCGAAATGAGACGCTATTTCCATCCCCACAGAATCTGCACACACCTCCGTCCTGCCCTAACTGGCAAACAGGGTCTGAGTTTGTGTCCCTCGGCAAACAACGAAACTGTCTGAAGCAACAAACGTCTACCTTTGCTCTAAGGAACAGGGGAGGTAATGGAAACCTTCCATTTCTAAATGCTTGTTGATCTGCCCCTGCCAAAGGGAAGCTCACTCTTACGATTCAATTGGAGTAATCGTTCGTTGTAGATCTGCTATGTGTTTTTTCCTTTTTTTCAAATTTTTTTTTTACTTCTTCTAACCTTTTTTTTCTTTTTTTCTTTTTTTTACTATCTTTCGCACCGCTCTTTTGTCACTATATTTACGCCACTTTTCTATTCTTCAAACACTCTCCAAAACTTAGGTCACCATGAGAGCACAGCATAACAGACCACATCATCTGGGACAATTTTTTTGCAATCGTGAACATGCACGCACTCACACATTCAAATCTCTCTCTCTCTCTCTCTCTCCTCTCTCTCTCCTCTCTCTCTCCTCTCTCTCTAAATATATATATATATATATATATATATTATGTATGTACACACACACACACACACATATATATTTATATATATATATATCATGTATCTATATATATATAAATACATACTTCAAGAATTTATGGTGAAATTTCCTACTTTACTTTTTCCTCTTGTGTTACTGTTTTTGTTTCTGTTTCTTTGAAGTTTTAAAATTCTTTTGCCGTATCTCATTTTCATGTGTTTTAATATGATATGGCTTAGCATGGCAGATATGGAAGTTGGCTTATATGCTTATCTCTATACCATTGCAAAAAAAACATTGTGATGCGGTGATGACGCCATGGGGATCCATTTCAAATTTGTACATTACACTTCATCATCATCATCAGGTGCCCTGCCGCATGGCGTTGGCGACCATGGACTTCCAACCATCTCTATCACTCGTTGCCCCCAGCATCTCCCCCACCCTCCCCATCCCCAGCCATCTGCAAGTCCGTCCAGCATTTTCTCCCTGGGTCTACCCGGTGCTCTGTTTCCCTCCAGCTTTCCCCGTTGTGACCAGGTGCTCCAAAACCCCTTCCTCATAAAATGGCCTATAAATGTTGCTTGTCTTTTCCTAATCTTCCTTATGAGTGATCTACTTGTGTCTGCCTCCATCAAGACTGTCTCGTTTGTTTTCTTTGCTGTCCATGGAACTCTCAACATTACACTTACTGTCATGATATTTCCTGGCGTCAACCAGACACCAAAGAAACAGACACTTGCAGTGTTAATGGAGAAGGGAGTGAGAGCGACAACAACCTAAGTTTCACGTCTGTAAAACAGATGAGACTCGACCGTGTAGTCCCCATCTTCCTAACGAGCCCACAGTACGCTCAATTCTGGGTAGGACCTGACAAATCCAACCATTATGCTGCTTTAAGATGACCTCCATTACCAAACGATCATTACAGGGAGAAACTGCATAGTTCAGTGCTACGTAAGATTTTCAGATTGATTCACTTTATTGTACAGGGGGGTGCAAAAGTAGGTATACAGTTAAGAAAAAAGAAAACACGTACAATACTCATTGCATTTATTATACAAACAAATGAATATTGCATATACATGTAATAACAAGCACAGCCTTAATCCCTCAGATACTCAAACTGCTTGCAGTCGGTATTCACACACTCCTCTAATCGAGAGCGGAATTAAGCATTATAATAATGATGTGATACTTACTGTATACCTACTTTTGCACCCCCTGTATATTCGATCGTGGAGAACCACATCGAGAAATCTGGTGTCTGTATCTCTAAGGCAAGGTGACGCCAGGTCGTAGTATGAAAAAAAGGTAGAGGACAACCTTGTCATTATCATCATCACTCATCATCAGGTGCCCTCGATGGCTTGGCGACAGATTCCAACCATCTCTATCACCGTGCCCAGATCCCCACCCTCCTCATCCCATCTGCAAATCGTCCAGCTTCTCTCTAGTCATGGTGCTCTTTCCTCAGCTTTCGTTTGACCAGGTCTCAAACCTCCTTCTCATAAAAACTTGTCAATACAATATCCGACTGGAATCTCTCTTATGATGTTATATCATGCATGCATCATACGCATCGTTAAACCATTGCCCCAGACTTCTGCGGCGTAGAAGATGGGACACACAAAAAGAAAGGTGCCAGTGAGTTCTTGTGACTGGCAGCTCTGGCTTTCCTTGCATGACTTCCATGAGAGAAAATGCCGTGGCGGTGAGACCGTAAATTCTCTGCCCTTGCCTTCGCCACTGGAAACAGCTTGTGTTTCCATTTCTTATCCGATCCACATTTTACCTCCCACCGCGTGTCAAAACATTGAAATGTCACGTGATCGCGCTTGTTGAAAGAGAGGCTTGCACGTGCGTTTTTACCGCACCAATCAACAGTCGATTAATTCAGCTGGTGGGGTTGACTCGCGTGCTTGCGCGTGACAATCTGATTCTTTACATGGATGTTGTGGACGTGTTTTTCCGATAAAGTTGCATGATACGAATTGTTTTATCGCATGGTGGGATGAAGGTGCCATCACAGCTTCACATCACCGTTTGGGTGATACTCGACATTTTCCCTTCCTTTCATTCGTGGGGTGTGTGTGTGTGTGTGTGTGTGTGTGTGTGTGTGTTGTGTGTGTGTGTGTGTGTGTGTGTGTGTGTGTGTGTGTGTGTGTGTGTGTGTGTGTGTATGTGTGTGTGTGTGTATGTGTGGTGTGTGTGTGTGTGTGTGTGTGTGTGTGGTGTGTGTGTGTGTGTGTGTGGTTGTGAGAGAAGGAGAGATAGAAAGAGAGAGAGAGAGAGAGAGAGAGAAGACAGACAGAGAAAGAAGAGAGAAAGAGGAGAGAGAGAGAGACAGACAGACAGAGACAGAGAAAGATAGAGAGAAGAGAGGAGAGAGAGAGAGAGACAGACAGACAGAGAAAGAGAGAGAGAAGAGAGGAGAGAGAGAGACAGAAGAGACAGACAGAAGAAGAGAGAAGAGAGAGAGACAGACAGACAGACAGAGAAAGAGAGAGAGAAGAGAGGAGAGAGAGACAGACAGACAGACAGAGAAAGACAGAGAGAGAGAGACAGAGACAGAAAGACGAGAGAGAGAGAGGCAAAGATGGAGACAGAGACAGAGACAGGGGGGAGGTAGAGCGAGGCTGACAGTGGTTAAACGAAATCCCCAAATCAGTTTCACGATCTTCGAGGTGAATGACCATGCTTTGTGGTAAATACACATTTCCTCTTTTGTTGTACTTCCCCCCATCTCTCTCTCTCTCTCTCTCTCTCTCTCTCTTTCTTTCTCTCTCTCCCCGCCCGTCTCTCTCTCTTTATCACTTTTGCTTTCTCTATCACATTCTCGTTTTTACTTTCAAATTGTTCTTGTCTTCTCTCTCATTCTTTTTTTATCCTTCATCTTTCTCTTTGATGTCTATGTAATGCGCAGCTAGTGTTCTTTGACACACACTGTTGGCGCTACGCAAATGGAATTCATGTTGTTCTTGTTCTTGTTTTTGTTCTTTTTTTCTTAATTTTGTTCTTCTTCTCTTTGTTGTTGTTGTTTGTTGTCTTCTTCTTCACGCTTTTTTCAGGCTTCATTAAAACCAGCCAACCAACCAACCAGCCAAGCAAGCAAGCATGCAACCACCAACCAACCAACCAACCTGAACAAACAAACAACAAACAAACAAAAAATAAAACAAAACAAAAAATAAACGAAGATTGTTTCATATCGATCGGAGTGGTGTGCACGCGTGCATGCGTGTATGTGTATATGTATATATATGTGTGTGTGTGTGTGTGCCCGCGCGCTCGCGCGTGTGTGTGTGTGTGTGTGTGTGACTGTGTGTGTGTGTGTGTGACTCTGTGTGACTCTGTGTGTGTGACTGTATGAGTGTGTGTGACTCTCTGTGTGTTTGTGTGTGTGTGTGGTGTGTGTGTGTGTGTGTGTGTGTGTGTGTGTGTGTGTGTGTGTGTGTGTGTGTGTGTGTGAGGATCGTCGTGGAGAAGTGAATGCGCAAGTTTGAAAGTCATGGCGCCAAGGTCAAGGTCACATGGACGAAAAAGCGCCCCCCACCCTGCTCTAAAATCAGCAAATTCATTTTTTGAGGAAAATCGTCTGTCTTTTATTGTTTTCACTTCAAGCCAAGTTTGATTTCATCTCAGGATTTTTCAAGATTATGATGACGTTCAAAAATACATATTCTGGATTGTCTGCGACAATCGTTAAAACAAAAGATTTTATTAGAATGCCTTTATTGTGTTCTTTTCTTCTATCTCTTTTCTCACTCTTTCTCACTCCGACATCTCTTCGTCCAACGTCTTTTTCAACCCTTCTGATCCCTCCTTTCACTTTCATTCACCCCCTCATTCTCACCTGCCCTCACTTCTTACCACTCTCTCTCTCTCTCTCTCTCTCTCTCTCTCTATCTCTCTCTCTCTCTCTCTGTCTCCATGTGTCTGTCGCTTTCTCTTTCTCTGTCTTTCCTGTGTGTCTTTCTCTGCTTTCCTCTTTCTCATAGATCACAGCTGTGCAAACATTTCTAAAAGAGGGAGAGTGTTAGTGCGGCATGACCATCCTGGAAGAATGAAACAATTTGTTAACATTTTGTATATAGAATGAAAATGCAAATTACTGCAGCGCCGATAAAGCGGTTATATTTCAAGTGTGTTACAAGAAAAACTTGAGGCTGGTGATTTTGCTTTCTTGTCTTCAACTTGTGGACCTTATGCGATCTCCGATGAAAATGACAGTTCTCCAGTACATGAATTTATTCCATTGAAACGAAACCACTTTATGGTTGACACAGAAACCTTTTTTGCAATAAACACAAAAACCTAGTGATAACCAGCTCCTACCCAGAGTTGGGCGTGCTATGCGCTCATTGGGAAGACTGGACCACACAGTCCAGTCTCATCCACTTCACGGATGCGTCATTGAGGGTGTTGCTCAAATCTTCTGATCAGCACGGCAGGTGTCTGTATCTCTCGGGCCTGGTTGACGCCAGAATATCTTATGACAGTAAGCGTAGAGTACAGCCCTGTCACGCAGTCTCAATCCTAGATGGAATTCTATAGCATCATGACTATCATCTCATCGACATCATCATCGTCATCGCATTGTAAAAACTGTTCCAGCTTCTGTGGCCATTAAGGTGGCGTAGAAAATGGGACTAAAAATGATAAAAAAGAAGGTGAGCACAAAGGTATCCTCCCCGAGTGCAATGATCTTTACTAAAAAAAAAGAAACCTTTTGGTATGGTTTAAATTGTTATACTGTGCTATACTGGTGTAATAAAAAAAACAACCTGTCATCCACCTCTAGGTTGAATCCACGTTGTCAGTATGGCGCTTTAGCAAACTGTGCCACTACATGCTTTGGTTTTTTTTTCTTTTTTTCTTTTAATGCTGTATTGTAAGTGTATCTTAAAAAACACATAAAAACTGTTTTTCTTACACAACGTAATTGACTTTTCTTTTTTTTTTCCCTAAGAATTTATGGTTTCACTGATTATTAATGCTCTGGTTATTATGTGATAGTATAAACCATATCATTACGTATTATCTGCATTACTTAAAAATCAGTAAATTGAAATTGTCAGAATGGACATTCCGGATTAATCTAAAATAACCTGTCCCATAAATCACTTAAAAACCAGGTAAATACAAGTTGTCAGAATGGACATTCCGGATTATCTGGAATAACGTGTCCTATCAATCACTTGAAAACAGGTGAATACAAATTGTCAGAATGGACATTCCCTATTATTTGAAATAACCTGTCCCACCAATTACTTTAAAAAACCCCCAGATAAATTCAAGTTGTGAGAATGGATACTTCGGATTATCTGAAATAACCTGTCCTAGATCTATCAATCACTTAAAAACCAGGTAAATACAAGTTGTCAGAATAGACATTCTAGACGCAACACTTCCCAAGGGAATAATCCCACTATAACAACCCAAGACAATCACTTCGGAATATTCTTGTCTGTCGTATCCATGCCTGGGTGTCTAAAATCTAGTGTCTATTTCTGACTGATGCTTCTTGCACCGAAAACTGTGTTGTGTGTTCACGATAGCCTCCATTTTATCTGCCCCTCATGGCGAGACGCTGCTGAGTTATCGCCCGTTGACTGACTCTTCCATACACAGCGTGGAACAGGACGCATCACTCTGATGACTTCAAAGCCCAAGATAGCGGAGGTTGCGGTTCTTATATGATACAGAAGTCAGAAAATGCCGTGGAGGGGCGTGGTAAATTTTCGTCTCCGCTCTTAATTCATCCTGACCTGGATCTAATGGTGTTCTTGTCTGCGTAGATATTTTACTCCACGGCTCTTTTGTTGCTTTTTGTTTTGTTTTCAAGATTGTTTTTGTTCATTAATACGATCCAGAACAAAGCAAGTTATGTCTTCCATTAGATACAAATGGCACTACGGTGTCCTTGTCTGTGTGAATGTTTTTTCCCCTTCCTATTTAGTTTGCCCGTTGTTTTCGACATATTTACACAGACATATGCACACACATCCAGGGAGAGAATGCTGGACGGACTTGCAGAGTGGCAGGGGAAGAGGAGGGTGGGGGAGATGCTAGGGGCCACGAGAGATAGAGATGGTTGGAAGTCCATGGTCGCCAACGCCATGCGGCAGGGCACCTGATGATGATGATGATATGCACACACATAAATAAACACAGACACAGATACACACAGACATATGTCACACATAGAAAACAGACACAGACACAGATACACACAGACGCAGACACACAGATACAGACATAGACACATACACACACGCGCGCACGCGCGTACACACACACACACACACACACACACACACATTCTACACACATCACATACATACATACATACATATTGTCACACGTTGATATGTATATACATCGTATACATATTACACATATGCAATAACAATGATGTCATGTATGTAAAGTATGTATATGACATGTATGATGTCAGAGTTCTCAGCTGACTTAGTTTTTGTCCATATTGTATTATAGAAATATCTTCCTCTTCTACTTCTCCCTCTTCCTCTCTGTGTCTGTTCTTCTCTCTTCTCTTCATCTCTTCTTCATTCTTTTTCTGTCTGTCTCTATTCTTTCTCTCTTCTCTCTCTTTGTGCTCTTTCTTTCTCTCTCTATCTCTTTGTCCTCTTTCTTTCTCTCTCTCCTTTTGTGTTCTTTCCTCTTTCTCTCTCTCTCTTTGCTAAACACTCATTTCTGATCCTGGCTTCACATCCTTTGTTGTTGTTTCTGAACCTGCGGTTGCTAGATTTGAACTGAGTTTTCTTTTGTGCTATTTTCTTTGCTTCCATTTTCTTATACTCTCGTTTTTTTTGCCTTTGTGATTTTCTCGTAAGTACATTTAATACAAACAACGAGATTAACACAAACACATAATAATGAACTCACTGCCAATCTCTAAGAATCAGGTAAACATTCAACTAAACCCAACACCATTCAAACAGGCAAACAGATATTTACATGTTGAAAAACAACACAAACAAAACAGTAATAAACAAATTACAAACAAATACAAATCTCACAACATACAATGAATTACATTCCAAGTTTAAGTACCAGTTGTGTAACAAATACCCCCAAACACATCAACTACCAGTATAAACTAAATTACAAACCAATCAAATCTAAACAAACTAGAATTCACATGCCGTTCATATGCATGGCATGCGACATTACGCTTTCAGTAGTTTCTCAATCTTAGCCAGTATACACCTCGGGGTCGCTGATGGACCCGGAGCACCATGCCCCGCCCTCTCTGGACACCATTCCCAAGCTCTCGACGCACTCGATAGTCTTTCAAGAAATAAATCGTTGGGTGGGGGCGCTGCCTTGTCCATGCGTTGCTTTGCCATTCGACCCAGTCATCAGTTTCACTTTTTCACACCCAAATGGCCAAGTGTGGGCATCTGACAACCCCGGGCATTAGCCACCAAGAAGCAAAAAAGAAATCTGTCACATTATCTCCTCTCTCTGGCACACTTCACTGGCTCCCTGTATCAAGCGCACACTTACAAACTAGACACCATTTGCTACAAAACTGCCTCAATTTACGCATGTCCCCCGATTACCTGTCGAGCCTACTTGAGATCTATGTTCCCTCACGTACCCTCGCTCTGCCTCCGATCCTCTGACTTTTCGCTTTCCACGCACTAAGCTCAATACCTATGGTCCACGAGCCTTCTCTGTTTCTGGTCCACTCTCCTGGAACAAACTTCCTCTCTCAGTCCTCCGCAACCTACTTTTGTCTCCTTCAAGTCCGCTCTCAAAACTCACCTTTTCTCCTCTGCATAAAATCCTGACCTCACTCAATCTCCTCTGCAGCCTGTCTCCACTCGGAGTGGAATCACATTGTAATATATAATTGTATATAATATGCTCTCTATAATTTTCCATTGCTTTTCTTCTTTTTCCCCATTTATAACCATGTGTGTGTGTGTGTGTGTGTGTGTGTGTGTGTGGTGTGTGTGTGTGTGTGTGTGTGTGTGTGTGTATGTGTGTGTGTGTGTATGGTGTGTGTGTGTGTGTGTGTGTGTGTGTGGTGCGTGCGTGTGGGTGCGTGCGTGCGTATGTGTCTGTTCAGCGCTTAGATTTGATTTCTATCAAGATTTTGCGCTATATAAATACTGCTAATTATTACTATTATTATTACAAATCGCACCAACCAGGTCCAGCCCAGCCTCCGGACCAAAAGAGAACAGAAGACCCCTTTCTCGCTCCACTCTAGTCTTCATCGCTTGAAATAGTTACATATGTGATATGGAACAAGCAAAAAAGAGAGGTTTCTTCAGTAAATCAATACAATCTTATCGATACAGCGGGTATTCTTACTGCCAGTCTTTAACATAACTGTTGTTCTGGTGATGTCAGTGGGGGCTTTTGTTACTGTAGGAAAGTTGGGGATGTTTCGAGAGTGGGGCAGATTTTTCTTGTGCAAATTTACGTTACCTATCAGACAAGAAGCTTACTTGGCGAAACAACAAATTACCTGGCGCTTGGTGCTTTCCCAGGTGTGCGAGTCTGGCATCATGGCTTTTTTTACTTCAGAGCGGCACGTGCTCTTCTCGTTTGACTTTTTTTTTCTCACAGCTTGAGGTCTTTTCTTTCTTGCTTTGTTTTTTTAATTCATGTTTTTTTTTTATTTCATTTTTTTTTTATTTCATTTTTTTCTCTCTCTCTCCTCACTTGTGTTTTTTTTGTTGATGTGGTTTTTGTTTTGTTTCTTCTTTGTTTACTTCGTTGTAGTCTATATCTCCGTCTGTCCCACTTTCTGTTTCTCTCCTCTATGTGTCATTTTATGTATCAATTGTCAAATGTCTTGCTTCGCTTACGTTGTGTCTATTTTATTGAATGTTATGTCTTTTATAGTGTCTTATTTTCTGTGGTTTTAATCTAGATACACCAGCAACGGCAAATATGTAGGTGGGCCTATGTGCTAAGTTCTGTGCCGTTGGAAAATAATGTTTGAGTCCATCCATTTCTTCTTCTTGGTCTGTTTCTTCTTGTGTTTTCTTATTGTGTTTCTTCTTCTTCTTCGTCTTCTTCTTTTTGTTTATGTTCTTGTTTTTGTTCTTCTTGTTCTTGATCTTGTTCTTCTTCTGTCTGTCTGTCTGTCTGTCTGTCTCTCTCTCTCTCTCTCTCTCTCTCTTTCTCCTCCTCTCTCTCTCTCTCCTGTTCCCGCTCTCCTGTGTTTATTATCTCCCCGTCGTTATCATTATTAGATGGCTAGAAAGTCTTGAATAATCTAAACATTAGAAATATTTTTCTACGTCTATCTCCATTGGATGGCAAGGTGTGATGTGATGCACTGCAAACTCATCCCCGTTCAGTAATGTGTTCCTCTTCAGAAAACTGAAATATAAAGTATGGTCTCTATGTTTCCTTGTCTCTCTGTCTCTTTGTCTGTCCGTCTGTCTCCTGTCTCTGTCTCTGTCTGTCTGTCTGCTGTCTGTCCGTCTGTCTGTCTGTCCTGTCGTCTCGTCTCTGTCTCTGTCTTGTCTTTGTCTCTGTCTCTGTCTCTGTCTTTGTCTCTGTCTCTGTCTCTCTCTCTCATTTAGTCCCTGTTTGTCTCAGTCTTTCTTTCTCTACACATCTCTGTTCGTGCGCTGGGGCGTGTCTGTGTGTTTTTGTGTACGTACGAAATATTGGAACTGTGTTTGCATAGGCAATGTACCATATCCATGCTGTTCTTCTCCCTCTATTTACTTATTCTCTCTCTGTCTCGTTCTGTCCTGTCTGTCTGTCTGTCTGTCTGTCTGTCTCTCTCTTCTCTCACTCTCTCTCTCTCTCTCTGTATTTTCAAGTCAACTGCTCCGTAATTTTCCTGTCCAGTTTCCCCTTCAAACTCAACAAAAAGATATGAATCAATGAGAGCGAGGGGGAGGGGAAAAAGAGAGAGGGAGGGAGAGAGAGAGAGAAAGAGAAAGAGAGAGACAGAGAGACAGAGAGAGACAGAGAGACAGAGAGACAGAGAGAGAGAGAGAGCGAAAGAGACACACACAAGAGAAAGAGAGAGTATCAGAATTACACTAAGAAACTGATTCAAACATGGCAAAAGCTCCATTTGAAGGGATGTGAGCATAAAAAGAGAGAGAGAGAGAGAGAGAGAGAGAGAGAAAGCGGGAGGGAGAGAGCGGAGAGAGAGAGAGAGAGAGAGAGAGAGAGAAGGAAGAGAGAAAGCGGAGAGAGAGAGCGGGAGAGAGAGAGAGGAGAGAAAGAGAAGACGATAGACAGACAGACACACTGACAGACAGACAGACTGAAAGACAGACAAAGAATTAGAGCAGAGATGGAAAGAGAGACAGAGAGAATATAACTCCCTTCCTCCTCCCTTTTTTTAACCCCTCGTCTTCTCTCTCCCTCCACCCTCCACACCAGCTGTGAGACACAAGTCCCACAACCACGGCAACAAGAGACAAGGGACAAAACTGCAGGTGACTCAGCTCCACCCGC
>JAPXFY010000022.1:16284405-16296905 GCA_030674185.1 Monoplex corrugatus
CCTTCAGTAACGTCACAGGTACCATGTGATGGCGATAATGGCACAAGCTTTAAGCCCGTTCTTTCTCTTCAGTAACGTCACAGGTACCATGTGATGGCGATAATGGCACAAGCCTTAAGCCCGTTCTGTCCCTTCAGTAACGTCAAGGTACCATGTGATGGCGATAATGGCACAAGCCTTAGCCGTCTTCCTCAGAACGTCACAGGTACCATGTGATGCGATAATGGCACAAGCCTTAAGCGCGTTCTCTTCGTAATCGTCACAGGTACCATGTGATGGCGATAATGGACAAGCCTTCAGCCGATTCTGTCTTCAGTACGTCACAGATACCATGTGTGGCGGATAAAGGCACAAGCCTTAAGCCCATCGTCCTCGCGGTACTTGTATTCAATGTGAAAGATCGTCTACATGCGCTGGCAGGGGAGAGAACAAGACAGGGCAGTCAACACAGAAGCTGGAATGCAAATAAAGAAATAACGGACTGAACCTGGAAACTTTCTAAGGATTACATGACAGGATAAAAACAAGCAAGCAAACAAACAAACAACAAACAAACAAAACAAACAAACAAATAACAACAAACAAACAAACAAACAAAAAACCCAAAACAACGCAGGGGTTTATTATCAAGAAAGCATACTATACAAAATTCCTGTCTGGCAAGCAAGCAAAGAAGGAAAGTCAGTAAAACAAACAAACGCACAATGAAAGAAACAAACAACAACAAACAAACAAACAAACAAACAAACAAGCAAACAAACAAACAAACAAACAAACAAACAAACAAGCAAAAACCTATAACAGACAAAGAAAAAAAAAGAAAACAAACGAAGGCAATGAGTTTAATCGACACAAGACTGCGCATGTATGTGCGTCATGTGTGTGTGTGTGATAAGCGTATGATATACATACTCGAGCGCGTGCGCGTGTGTGTATGTGTTTGTGTGTTTACGCGCACGGCACGTGCAAACATACTTGCCATGTGCATTCTCCAACTCTGCTTAGAACAGACAAAGCTCTTAAAGTCACAAAGCTGTATCAGATTTTTTCACTATATTGTTAAACCTAAGGGAAAGCTGGAGGGAAAGAGAGCACCAGGTAGACCCAGGGAGAGAATGCTGGACGGACTTGCAGAGCGGCTGGGGATGAGGAGGGTGGGGGAGATGCTGGGGGCAACGAGAGATAGAGATGGTTGGAAGTCGATGGTGCCAACGCCATGCGGCAGGGCACCTGATGATGATGATGATGATAAAGGTGATTATAAACAAATTCAGCAAATACCTTACTTCTAAGGCTCTTGTGTGAAAAAGTGTTATTTTTTTTACGTTTTGGTCAGTGCATGATTTTTTTAATTTTTGCTTCGGGTTATCGTTTATCGTAGGGGAAACTGGTAAATTGTTTCTTTAGTTATTTATCTTTATATTTTCTTGCCCCATTTTCCAACATATCTTCCATGTCACTGCTCCTACGCCGCTCGTTTTGGTTTTCCAACGCATCTCCCAAAACCACCGACGCTGGAGGGTTCATTAAGAAAGCGGGGTATTAAAAGCCACAGAATTTTTGACAAATATTTGTTATAATGCCCAGAAGAAACATGAGAATGGGGATGACAAATATAATGCTATGGAGTTCCATTTCGGGTAGAAACTGTGCAACAGGGCTGTACTATGCGCTTCATTCCATGATAACATCCTGACATCGATCAGTCCCGAGAGATACAGGAGCCTGCGGTGATGATCAGTAAATTTGAACACCACGATCAAAGATGCATCTGTGAAATGGATAAGACTCGACTACGTGGTCCCAATATTTGAAATGAGTCCAAAATTCAAAGCTGGGTAGGAACTGGTTGAGGCCTGAAAAAAAGAAACACACAATGATCAGAGGTGATGGGGGTTCAAACCTGTAGCCACCCACCATCGGTCTTTCACGCTAACCACTTGAACATGCCTACTGGTCACCCTTTCACATGCCCTGACCTTGTCCACCGGCTTCCTGCTGTCATTTCACTCCCTGACCCTGTCCACCGGCTTCCTGCTGTCATTTCACTCCCTGACCCTGTCCACCACCTTCCTGCAGCATTTCACTTCCTTTCCCTGTCCACCAGCTTCCTGCAGCCATTTCACTCCCTGACCCTGTCCACCGGCTTCCTGCTGTCATTTCACTCCCTGACACTGCCCACCAGCTTCCTGCAGCCATTTCACTCCCTGACCCTGTCCACCGGCTTCCTGCTGTCATTTCATTTCCTGACCCTGTCCACCAGCTTCCTGCAGCCATTTCACTCTCTGACCCTGTCCACCGGCTTCCTGCTGTCATTTCATTTCCTGACCCTGTCCACCAGCTTCCTGCAGCCATTTCACTCCCTGACCCTGTCCACCAGCTTCCTGCTATCATTTCACTTCCTGACCCTGTCCACCAGCTTCCTGCAGCCATTTCACTTCCTTACCCCGTCCACCAGCTTCCTGCAGGAAGCTGGTGGACAGGGTAAGGGAGTAAAAGTGTTAAGCATAATAGATCGCTAATATGGCCTGAGTATCTAGTCTTGCTTGCTTCCCATTTTATTTAATCTTGCTTCATCTTCGAATGGCCAAGATGAACTCAAATTCACATCCACATTCGTAAGCTCGTGGGACGTAATTATTTTATCTCAGGTTTTGGTTTATTTATTCTATGTTGGGGTATTCTTGCTTCATTTTTGTTTTGTTCATTTTGTCTACTCTACTCTAGGTTTATGTATTTTATTCCTTTTTTCTTATTTCTTGTCTTCTTTTTGTTGATTTATTATATTGTTTTGTTTCACGTTTTTTTTTTTAAAGTCAAACAGGGAAGCACTTTTCTGCAATGTGCCATTCTACACTTCCGTTTCCTTTATGTCTTGTTCGCGCACCACAACCCCTCTTCCTTCTGTGTGTGTGTGTGTGTGTGTGTGTGTGTGTGTGTGTGTGTGTGTGTGTGTGTGTGTGTATGTGTGTGTGTGTGTGTGTGTGTGTGTGTGTGTGTGTGTGTATGTGTGTGTGTGTGTGTGTGTGTGTGTGTGTGTGTGTGTGTGTGTGTGTGTGTGTGGATGTGTGTGTGTGTGTGTGGATGTGTGTGTGTATGCGTTCGTTGTGCTTGTGCATGCGTGTATGTGTGCGTGTGTGTATGTATGTATGTGTGTGTGTGTGTATGCATGAGTGCGGACATATGAGTCTACTCCTCTGTGTGTGTGTGTGTCTGTGTGTGTGTGTGTTTGTGTGTTTGTGTGTGTGTTTGTGTGTGTGTGTGTGTGCGTGCGTGCATGCATGTGTGTGTGCGTGCGTGCATGCATGTGTGTGTGTTTTTGTGTGTATGTCCGTCTGTCTGTGTCTTTATGCGAAAGGGCGTATGTACATGTTTGTGTGTCTGTATGTGTATGTGTGTGTGTATATGTGTGTGTGTGTGTGTGTTTGTGTGTGTGTTTGTGTGTGTGTGTGCGTGTGCGTGCATTCATGTGTGTGTGTTTTTGTGTGTATGTCCGTCTGTCTGTGTCTTTATGCGAAAGGGCGTATGTACATGTTTGTGTGTCTGTATGTGTATGTATGTATGTTTGTGTTTGTGGTGTGTGTATTTGTATGACATGCGCGCGCGCGCTCGCGCGCGCGCGTGTGTGTGTGTGTGTGTGTGTGTGTGTGTGTGTGTGTGTGTGTGTGTGTGTGTGTGTGTGTGTGTGTGTGGATGTGTGTGTGTGTGTGGTGTGTGCGTTCGTTGTGCTTGTAAATGCGTGTATGTGTGCGTGTGTGTATGTGTGTGTGCGTGTATGCATGAGTGCGTATATACGAGTCTATTCCTCTGCGTGTGTGTGTGTGTGTGTGTGTGTGTGTGTGTGTGTGTGTGTGTGTGTGTGTGTGTGTGTGTGTGTGTGTGTGTGTGTGAGTGAGTGAAGTGCGTGTATGCATGTGTTGTGTGTGTGTGTGTGTGTGTGTGTAAGTGCATGCGGGCGTGCATATGTATGTGTGTGTGTTGTGCTTGTGCGTGCGTACGTGCGTGAGTACGTGCGTATGTGTATGTATGTGTCTGTCTGTGTGTGTGTATGCGAGAGTGCGTATGTACGTGTCTATTCATGTGTGTGTGTGTGTATGTGTGTGTGTGTGTGTATGGTGTGTGTGGTGTGTGTGTGTGTGTGTGTGTGTGTGTGTGTGTGTGTGTGTGTGTGTGTGTGTATGTAGCAGCTTCATTCGTCAAGACCCGTTGTCCATATGGAGGTCAGTCACATCCCGAAGACGTTGCGATTATGGTGAACTTAAATTAAACAAGGACAACGTGACCAGGGAAGACTACCAAAGCGACACGAAGACACTTTGAATGCCTGCCAACCTCTTCGGCCGTGGCACCAACACCACCAACTGGGAAGACATTACCTGCAACAGAACATGCTGACGGTAGCAGTTCTCACAGGGAACAATCACAACTGAACAGCGCTTAACAACTACAGAAGGACAGGCGGAAGCGGAACCTAGGGCCGCATGACTCCTTCCCATGCAATACCCCCCTCTGATTTTTTTTTACTTCCTAGCATTATTATCAGTACTGCGGTGATAAAAGAGTAGCAAATGTCCGGCTTGAAAAAAAATACAACCCATTCTTTTATGCGTCCTAGCTACCAGGAATGTGAAAATAGTTTAGTAAAGAATTGTTCAGAGTAGTCTACGGACAGAAGTTGGTTGAATTTTAATAAAGAATTTAGCCATTCAAAGAAATGTCCCTTTTTCGTGTTTAAATGATGTGTTTACTTCTTACATCACAAACAGGGCCTCCCTAAACATAGATTGATGATTGAGTTTCTACTTTCGAACATGACAAAACAAATTGATTTGATTTCTAAAACACAAGCACGTAAAATAGATTGGCACACGTTAAATTCAGATTACAAATAGGGTCTATCATCGAGGTCACGAATACAAAGATTGATGTATTGTTGAGTGCCAAACAAACAAACAATTTGTAAAGGTCTCGAGCGCGGACGTGAAGTGGGAAAACGTCGGACGTCCAACCGGAAGGTCCTGGGTTCGATCCGTACAGACACCTCGGCCTGGTTGACGAAGGGTGAAGATTTTTCCGATCACCCATGTCACCGTACGTGGCGACCTGTCCTTTCGTGTGTACACGCTAGCAGGATATCAAATATGCACGTTAAATATCCTGTAAGTGATATCAGCGTCTGGCTTATTGGTACTATGAACACACCCATCATACAAACCCAACAAAGACGAAGTACGCAAACAGCAACGACATACCACCTGCACATTGTGGACAAAACGACGTGCATGCTTACATCCGAGAAAAATAGAAACTCCTAACTGAAATTAATTGAAAAGATGAACAAATAAACAAACTTGAAACTAATTAACTAACTAAGCTGAGAGCTAATTAGCTAACTAACAAACTGACCAACTGACCAACTGACCAACTGACCAACTGACAAACTGACTAATTGACTAGCTAGCTAACGAACTAACTAGCTAAGATAAATAGGATAAATAAATACATAAATTAAATAGATGCTTAAATAGAATAAATGAATAAATAAATAAATGAATAATAAATAAATATAATGAATAATAATAAATAAATAAATGAATAAATGAATAAATGAATAAATAAATAAATGAGACTGTGAGTATTGGTCAGTCATCTTGGATTTATTGTTTAACGATTACAGTTTAGAACGGCCTAACTGAAGACAGACCGGGCTTTCTTTACCTGCATCATCGTGAAAAAAAATGGAACAAAGAAAGAAGAAAGCAAAACTTCACAACATCACACAGGGAAATACAGAAGGGATAGAAAAAGCACGAAGTGGTTAACTTCTTCCCGTTTTCCCCCCGTTCCTGTCCACACTTCTGTTTAACTATCAAGTTTTCGAACGTCATTCAAGTGTGAAACAAGGATGTCTTTTAACTCCCTTGGATGTTTATTCTTCGACTGTCTAAAGTAGCAAGGTATGCAAAGAGCAGAGGCAAACAGACAAGGAATCCAGGCATTTCCTGGTTATAACGACTATCTATTGTTTTTGTAGCTTAAGAAAAACGTTTTCAAATAATTCGCCTAGACTGCGAAACCAGATAAACAAGCTCAGCTCAAAAGGCATCGAAAGCTGCTAAAGATCATTTCCAAAAGGCATACATACAAACAACAGTCTTTTTCGAAACTGTTTTTGGTAATGTCACACTGCCAACATAATTTTTTTCTGGCTGTTTTTCAATGCAAAACACTATGTTATAATCTGACGTGGCCCTAACACTCGTAAGCCTTAGACATTCAAGATAACGAACTTCAAAAAGATGCATGTTTATGACACTCATGAAAGGGTTTTCATGAAAACAAAGTTACGGAAATTGTAAACAGGTTCAAAAGAATTTGATGACAATAGTCAACAGCTAGTGACACTTACAACGCAGCTCCAGATCAACTGCATACTGAAAACAAAACAAAAAACAGAACAGAACAAAACAAAACAAAACAAAACAAACAAACAAACAAATAAATAAATAAAAGAACAACAAACAAACATGCAAACAATCAAACAAACACACAAACAAACAATTAAACAAACAAACAAACAAACAAACAAATAAAACCAAACAAAACCAGAAGGGCGAAATAAAAAGTTTGTCACCAATATATATCTGCAACTTTCAAACTTCAGTATCTACGTAGGTTAAAAGTAATATACAACTCTTTGCTTAGAAACCTCCTAAATGTTATCAGCTTCTGTCTCTGTGTCTTCTCACTGGTTTAAAGATTCTGAATTTCAGAAATGTTCTCTAAAATATAGGAACGAAACGACCTCCTGTAAATTAAGCTATCAGTATCAAGTGTACATTGATTTCACTGTCTCAGCAGGCTCGTGCTGTCACCGGTTTATGTGTAAAGAGATGCTGAATTTCAGAATTTTTCTCTAAAACAATATAGACATAAAATGACTTTCCTCTGAATCAAGCTATCAGTATCCGTTGTACATTGATTCCACAGTCTTAGTAGTCTGGCATTATTAATGGTTGTGGACAATTTTACAACTTTTCCAATGCAGACTTAAGCGCTTCTACAATAATGTATACAGGGGAGTGCAAAAGTAGGTATACAGTTATGAAAAAAGAAAACACGTACAATACTCATTGCATTTAATATACAAATAAATGAATATTGCATGTACATGTAATAACAAGCACAGCCTTAATCCCTCAGATACTAAAACTGCTTGCCGTCGGTATTCACACACTCCTCCAATCAAGAGCGGAATTAAGCATTATGGTAATGATGTGATACTTACTGTATACCTACTTTTGCACATTCCCCCCCCCCCCCCCCTGTATATTTCAGGCTATTGGTTCAGAACAATGGCGTGACTTATTATACAGATGTGTATGTTGATAGTTCTCATCTGTTATCTTCACCTAGCTGTTTGTCTCTCTCTCTTTGTCTCTTATTCATGGTGAAAGGTCTTGCATTATTTCTTATTTCTAAATGTGTTTTGTTGGTTGTAAGTTTTTTTTTTCTCACCAGTATTGTATTTTCTTTTAGAATTCACAATATGGAATAGCTTTGCCATTGTGGTGTTGGAAATTATTGTGGTGTTGGAAATTATGCACCACACACAAATAGGACAAAACCACTCACTTTTAAAGTGAGTGGTTTTGTCCTATTTGTGTGTGGTGCATAATTTTTGTATATATATTTTTCAAGAAAAATGAAGAGTATTGTATTTTCTTTTGATTAAATACGAACAGATTAGCAATGACAGATATATGAGCTTTGGAAAAGAGAATTTATTTTCATTTCCTCACTCTCTCTCTCTCTCTCTCTGTCTACCTGTCTGTCTGTCTGTCTTTCTCTCTCTCTCTCTCTCTCTCTCCTCTCTCTCACTCCCTCCCTCTCTCTCACTCTCTCTCTCTGTCTTTCACTCTGTCTCTATGTCTCTGCCTGTGTCTCTCTGTCTCTGCCTGACTTTGTGTCTCTCTGTCTGTCTATCTATTTGTCTATCTCTGTCTATCTATCGATCTATCAATCTATTTATCTATCTCTTTGTCTGCCTGACTATCTATCGGTCTGTCTGTCTCTCTCTCACACACCCACAAACACACACATAAAAACACACATACACACACACACACACACACACACACATACACACACATACACACACTCACACACACACACACACACACACACACACACTTTCATTTGTAAGGGATCTTACAAGCCCAGTTTCTAAATAAATAAGCAACCATCGTCACCTACCTCATTTCCAATTCCTTCTCCTCGTCTTAGTCTTCGTCTTCGTCTTCGTCTTCTCTCTCTCTCTCTCTCTCTCTCTCTCTCTCTCTCTCTCTCTCTCTCTCGCTGATCTCTGTCTGTCTGTCTGTCTTCATCTTTCTTGGTCTCTGTCTGTCTCTCTCTCTCTTTCTCGCTCGCTTTCTCTCTGTCTGTCTGTCTGTCTCCATCTTTCTCGCTGTCTGTCTGTCTGTCGGTCTGTCTCTTTGAAAGTTATTTTTCTTCTTTTTTACTTTTGATTTTCACTCAGAGAAAGAAATCTTTGTTGTAGCAGATTTTGAAGCTCTGTGGTGATCACACCCCCACCACGTACCTGGTCCCATTGCCTTGGGGTCGACATTTGTAGCAAGCCACTCCTGCCCCTCAGCTGCTGACGTGACCTCTGCCATGTTTTCCCTCTAAACACCCGGCCGTTTGTGTCGTCTGCCTCGTCCCGTTCTGATACTGCTGAAGTATGCCAGGGTTGGTTGTCCCGCCAGTGTCGTTCAAGCTTACTCTTGTTCTTGTTGGGTTTTTTTTGGTTCTTTTTTCCCCTCTCCTCCTCCTGTAAAGAAGGTTTCTTTTTTTCTGATTTGCGATAAGTTCATAACATCAAAGTGTAAGCCTACAACGCGTATATGCATGTTCACAACAAGAATAACAAACAAATGCAACAGTATCGAAATCCCAAAGTTTCGAAACGAGTATGCTTTTGAAATGGACCGCTTGCACTGTATAAGTAAAATCAGTGACCAGTCAAGATTATGGAGATAACCAGTCGCCGTGGTGCAGTGGTTAGCGCAACGGACTATCGACTAGAAGGTTGTGGGGTCGAATCCCCATCAGTCCCTTCAAAAATCATTGTGGGATTTTTGGGGGCTCTAACCGGCTCCTATCCAGAGTTGAGCTTGCTGTTGGCTCATTGGGAAGACTGGGACCACAGTCGAGGCTCATCCACTTCACGGATGCGTCATTGAAGGTGTTGCTCATATCTTCTGTCCAGCACCTCAGGTGTCTGTACCTCTCGTGTCTGGTTGACGCCAGCTTCCGTGGCCATTAAGGTGGCGAAGAAAATGGGACGAAAAAAAAAGAAAAGGTGAACACAAAGGTAACCTCCTTGGGTGCAATGATAAAAAGAAAAAAGATAAGCTGGACAGAATGCAATATCATAATATCCATTTTGCAAAACATTTCGACTTCTGGCAATATGTTTAAAAGTTATGGCATGCTACAAGTTATGATGATTTGACATGGAGTCATGCAGTTCTTGTTGTATCCTTACTGAGGAACATCCCACAATTTGCTATCAGTGAAAAGTATCAGACGGCAGATGTACACCGGAAAGAGCTCGACTGTGTGGTTCCAGTCTTCCCAATGAGCCCATAGCACGCCCAACTCTCGGTAGAAGCCTGTTAGAGCCGAAAAATCCCACAATGATTTTTGAAGGTACTGATGGGGATTCGAACTCACAACCTTCCAGTCGGTAGTCCGTTGCGTTAACCACTACACTACGGCGACTGGTGGAGCGTCACCATCAGACCACCACCAAGGGGCCTATCAGCCCCTACACTCCAGCTTTAAGCAGTTACCCACATTCCCAGTCACCTCTTTGCCTTCGATATCAACAGTGTCGTTTGGTGCCTTCATAACCCCCTATTTATTGACTTTCTGGCAGCTTGGTCTAGTCACAGACAAGCACCATCCCCTCCCACCAGCTCCCCTCACCCTCTTGTCTGCTAACGAGAACAGCATGTAGATATGCAAGATACAGAATGCACTATGACAACGATACTTAAGAGACAGAGAAATATGCAAGGACAGTTTTGTAGCTGTCTTCACGAGCTGCTGTGAGGAGGAGACTTTGTGGAGCCATGCGTTGCTACGAGATTTTTTTGTCTTTGGTGCAGGTAAAATTTGGCTATTGTAAATAAAAGAAAACCACCAGGAACAACAAAAACTGATAAACAAGCGAACAAAAAATGTATGTTCAAGCCATGCTATCATTCTCTCTTTTGTAATACAAAAAAAGTCTTACAGGTGTTGTACTTTTTAAGGTCACTGTGACCTCAAAGAAACTTTAGCCCAAACAAACAAACAAAAAACCATTGAGGATAATACTACACTGTCACAACAATGAAACTTTATGTTTTTAATGTTTTCAGAAGTTCCTGAAAAAATGCTGTTGACACATCTTTCTTATAATGTGTTGACATCAGGCTCAGTGGGTTTTTTTTATATACATGTATATGTAAGGTATCAACCATGGTGTTTATTTTCCACGCTCATGCTGTAGAGAGCCATGAAGAGTTCACACTTTGACCAAAATTTGGTAAAGATCCAAACATAAAGAGCTGAGAAAATTCTGTTCACACGTTTTTCTCACTGACAGACACATATACATGTGTACACGTACAATATAGATACAGACAGACAGACAGACAGACAGACAAAAAGACAGACAGACAGACGCAGACACATACACACATACAAACATACACACATACATAGTACATACATACATACATACATTCATACATATATACATACATACATATATACGTACGTACATACCTACATACATACATATATACATACACATACATACATACGTACATACATACATGCATACATACATACATACATACATTCATATGTATGAGAAGAAAGGCTGCAGCCCAGGCGGACAGACCAGCGTCTGTGCCCTCTGCCACAGGGACTGTCATTCCCGCGTCGGACAGGCCAGCCACACCCGACGCTCACTAGAATAAACACCAAGAGCGCAACTCTATAGTCTTCCGAGACTGAAGGATGCCTACTGTACATTCATACACACATACATACATACATACATTCATACATACATACATATATACATACATACATACATACATACACATACATACATACATACATACATATATACATACATACATACATACACATACATACGTACATACATATATACATACATACATACATACATACATACATACATACATACATACATACATACATACATACATACATACATACATACATACATACATACATACATACATCACTGGATTAGTTGACCCTCCTCCCCTTCTTTGTTCGTAATGTTTTCTTTACTTTCTCCTTTCCCTTTGTTATGCTATTGGTGTTGTGGTTTTGTTGTTGTTGTTATGGATCGGCATATGTTTGCTTTGCACTTGTCTGCCTTTGTCTCTCGTGCTTTTGCAGACTGCATGACCTATTGGTTTATATAGATTGTCAATATCTTTTTCATCATCATCATCATCAGGTGCCCTGCCGCATGGTGTTGGTGACCATGGACTTCCAACCATCTCTATCTCTCGTTGCCCTAGCATCTCCCCCACCCTCCTCATCCCCAGCCACTCTGCAAGTCCGTCCAGCATTCTCTCCCTGGGTCTACCTGGCGCTCTCTTTCCCTCCAGCTTTCCCGTTGTGACCAGGTGCTCCAAATCCCCTTTCCTCATAAAATGGCCTATAAATGTTGCTTGTCTTTTCCTAATCTTCCTTATGAATGATCTACTTGTGTCTGCCTCCATCAAGACTGTCTCGTTTGTTTTCTTTGCTATCCATGGAACTCTCAACATTCTTCTTAGAAACTACATCTCGGCTGCCTCAATCTTGCTCTGGCTTTGCTTGCTGACTGTCCACGCCTCGCATCCGTACCACAGTATTGGTTCTATATAACATTCAAAGACTCTTTTTCTGATGTTAATTGATAGGCATTTGTTGGTATGTATTGAAGTGTAACAGTTGTTGTTGTCGTCGTCATCGATGTTGTTATCTTAGATAATATTGTCAATTACTTGTTTCAATAATTCAAGCATTACGTTTAGCTCCAGTAAGCTCTAGTGAACATAGAGAGGTCAATTGAGATGAATAAGGATTTGTATTTATGCTTTGTTGACTATACCAAGGCTTTCGATCGGGTACGATATTGGTTTATATAGATTGTCAATATCTCTTTACAATTCATTTTTATAACTTGTTTCACGTCGTATGTGTTATGGTTTCAATGGTTTTTAATGTGCTTTTATATTGTGTGCAGAGTAGTACGGAACAGGTGAAAGACAGGGCCAGTGAGACCTAACGTAATCCTTGGATAATGAAATGTTCTGAAATTCTGAAATTCTGTCTGTCTGTCTGTCTTCGTTTCTGTGGGTCTATGAGTCTGTGTGTCTGTATGTTTGTGTGTCTGTGTGTGTGTCTATATCTCTTTC
>JAPXFY010000022.1:16301905-16309405 GCA_030674185.1 Monoplex corrugatus
CTCGGGGCTGTGTGGGAGTTACAGGTATAAAACAACTGGGCTGAATCAAAGGAAACGACCTACAGGACTGTGCAGTAAACGTCTAGCAATGTGTAAATACAGAGTGAAATCAGTATGTTTCTGTTTTAAGTTTGTAAATGACGCAGGGAAATAAGGTCGCATTCGCTGACAACACAAAAGGTGATCAACTGTTATAAAATCACCACAGATACATTTGATGGTTTTACTAAATTTTGTTCGAAGTGAATTGAGAGTTAATCTGTAAGCTAAAGTTATCTCTTGTCTTAATAATAATAATAATATATTTTATTTATATAGCGCAAAATCTTGACAAAATCAAATCTAAGCGCTGAGCGTATACATGCATACATACCTACATACATATGAGCGTATACATGCATACATACATGCTTACATACATAAATCTAAGCTGAGCGTATACATGCATACATACATACATACATAAATCTAAGCGTATACATACATACATACATACATACATACGTACGCACATGCATACATAATAATTACAATATTTATATAGCGCAAATCTCGACAAAATCAAATCCAAGCGCCGAAAAGACACACACGCACACACGCACGCACGCACGCACACACACACACACACACACACACACACACACACACACACACACACACACACACACACACACACACACACACACACATGCATGGCCACAAATGGGGAGAAAAGAATAAAAGCAATAAAAGCAAGAATAAAACCAATGGAAAACCACAGAGAGCACATCATATACAATTATATATTAAAACAAAGTGATTCCCCTCCGAGCGGAGACAGGCTGCAGAGGGGGGTTGAGTGAGGTTAGGATTTTATGCAGAGGAGAAAAGGTGAGTTTTGAGAGCGGACTTGAAGGAGGCAAAAGTAGGTTGCTGACGGACTGAGAGAGGAAGTTTGTTCCAGGAGAGTGGACCAGAAACAGAGAAGGCTCGTGGACCATAGGTATTGAGCTTAGTGCGTGGAAAGCGAAAAGTCAGAGGATCGGAGGCAGAGCGGAGGGTACGTGAGGGAACATAGATCTCAAGTAGGCTTGACAGGTAATCGGGGGCTGCGTTATTGAGGCTTTTGTAGCACATGGTGTCTAGTTTGTACTGTATGCGCTTTGATACAGGGAGCCAGTGAAGTTGTGCCAGGAGAGGAGATATGTGGTCAGCTTTTTTCTTTTTGAGTACAAGGCGTACAGCATTGTTTTGAATGCGCTGTAGGATGTGAATGGTGGAGGCAGGAAGACCAGACAGGAGTGAATTGCAATAGTCAATGCGAGACATTATGAAGGAGAGAACGAGTTTTGCAGTTGTTTCGACAGAGAGATACTTCCTGATCAGGCTTATACGATGGAGATGATAGTAGCAAGATCTGGCAGTTTGAGAAACAAAGTTGTTCATGGAGAGGGTAGAGTCAATGCAGACACCAAGGTTTTTAGCTGAATCAGAAATTGGGACTGATGTGTTACATAATGGGAGAGAAAGAGGAGGCAGCTGGGAAAGTTTCTGACGGGTGCCAATGAGGATAGCTTCTGTCTTGTCGTCATTAAGCTGAAGTCTATTGTGTGTCATCCAGTTCTTAATGTCCGAGTAACACTCAGTGGTGCGAGTCAACAGGCGCTGTATATTATCAGGTGAGTCACTATCTTGAAGTTGGGTGTCATCAGCATAGAAGTGGTGTTTTATAGAGTGGGAGTTGATGATGGTGGACAGGGGGGAGGTATAAAGAGTGAAAAGAACAGGGCCAAGGACAGATCCTTGTGGAACACCACAGGTCAGGTATGCAGGTTGAGAGTAAGTGCCATTGATGAGAACAGTTAAAACCCTAGTAATTTACCGAGAAGGGGCGAAGGTCACATTGCGCTTTTACTTTGTTTTCTAATATAGCATTCATTTCATGTTCAGAGAGTGGTAAATCAAGTTTATTACTGCCAGCCCTATTCATTGCTGCATTTTTTGCTATTCTGTCGACCCGATCGTTAAAAAGGATACCACAGTGTGATGGGATCCAACAAAAGTAACCTGTGTATTATTTGTTATTAAACAATGAAATAGAAATTTTATCTCAAATATTAACGAACTATTGTGTGTGTGTGTGTATGTGTGTGTGTGTGTGTGTGTGTGTGTGTGTGTGTGTGTGTGTGTGTGTGTGTGTATGTGTGTGTGTGTGTGTGTGTGAATGTGTGTGTGTGTGTGTGTGTG
This sequence comes from Monoplex corrugatus, assembly GCA_030674185.1. Lineage (NCBI taxonomy): Eukaryota > Metazoa > Mollusca > Gastropoda > Littorinimorpha > Ranellidae > Monoplex > Monoplex corrugatus. The sequence goes on from JAPXFY010000022.1 coordinate 16,304,132, forward strand.
TGTGAATGTGTGTGTGTGTGTGTGTGTGTGTGTGTGTGTGTGTGTGTGTGTGTGTGTGTGTGTGTGTGTGTGTGTGTGTGTGTTTACTCCTTAGCCTTCTATTATCCTCAAGGCAGTGGGTTCCAACTTTGTCCTAATCCGCCTTCACAGCAGTTTGAGAATTTATCATTATCTGCCTGAGTCTGATGTTGGGATGTCCAGTCCTTGTATTTGCCCATATATAGGGGGCCGGTTCACGGGCGTCAGGACATATCCACACGACGGGGGGACTTGCGGGTCGCACGATTAGGAGGCCAGACCTCCTCCCCTGTTGTCCAGTTATACTGCCAGGTGCTCAGTCGCGCCATGACATAACAAACCCTGTGAGAATGTGGGAATACCATGAGGAGATGTAGTTAAAGACACACTAACGCAGCCCCCGATTACCTGTCAAGCCTACTTGAGATCTATGTTCCCTCACGTACCCTCCGCTCTGCCTCCGATCCTCTGACTTTTCGCTTTCCACGCACTAAGCTCAATACCTATGGTCCACGAGCCTTATCCGTTTCTGGTCCACTCTCCTGGAACAAACTTCCTCTCTCAGTCCGTCAGCAACCTACTTTTGTCTCCGTCAAGTCCGCTCTCAAAACACACCTTTTCTCCTCTGCATAAAATCCTGACCTCACTCAATCCCTCTGCAGCCTGTCTCCACTCGGAGGGGAATCACATTGCAATATATAATTGTATATAATATGCTCTCTATAATTTTCCATTGTTTTTATTCTTTCTCCCCATTTATAGCCGTGGTGTGTGTGTGTGTGTGCGTGTGTGTGTGTGTGTGTGTGTGCGTGGGTGCGTGTGTGTGCGTGGGTGCGGTGTGTGTGCGTGCGTGCGTGCGTGCGTGCGTGCGTGTGTGTGTGTGTTTCAGCGCTTAGATTTGATTTTATCAAGATTTTGCGCTATATAAATATTGTAATTATTATTAAAGTGGAAGAGGCCTCCTTCAAGACTTTCTTGTTTGTTTTCTTTGCTGCCCATGCAACTCTCAACATTCTTCTTAGAAACCACTTTACACAGTTGCCTCAGTTTTGCTCTGACTTTATGTGTTGACTGTCCACGCCACACAACCGTACAACAGTATCGATTCTATATAACACTTAAGGACTTGATGTACATGTAAAGTGAAGATATACACGTCACTTTTCTTTGGATGAGCGGGATTTACAGCACTGGGCCTCACCTCCATTTGCCTAGACACAGAGATACTGCAGTGTAATGAAATAGGCGTGTGCAAAGAACATGTTAACCCCTTCACTCCCGCAGCATGTTCATAATCTGCAAAACCTTAACCCTTTCACTTACTCACCTTATCCACAGGCTTCCTGTAAAAAAGTTGGTGGATAGGATGAGGGAACGAAAGGGTTAAGTTTTTGTTTTGCTGTGATGGCTGACAATGCAGGGTCCTTGCAGATAGGGTGAGGGAGTCAATGGGTTAAATTATTATAATCACTTATGAGTCAGAGACGGATGTGCCGCACTTCTGTTACTATTGTTATCATGATTATTATCATTATTGTTATTTTTTACCATTTTACTATTATCACCATAACCAAAATCGTCGTCAGCATCGTCATCACCATCTTCACCGTTGTCATCATCAGCAATAATAATAATTCCGACTCACTTGCACGCGGCACTAATTATTATGATAATACCATGTTTAAACCCACGTATGTGGATCATTGCATTATACCACATATAACGTTTGTCCTTTTCGTATATAAAAAAATGGGTGTACAAATTTGGTACGATAATTTTCAAGTGTTGAAGTTTTTCTGCATGTAAAGATTTGTGCTTATTGCACTTTGTCATATAGCAGTGAAGTCTCAAACTCCACCTGTAAGCAAAGATGTTCGTTCATTTCGCGTAATCTTGCTTCTTTCCAAGTATTTCCCTTTAAAATTTCAGCCTAAGGCATTTGAACATTAGCAGAGTACCATAGTAATTGCTGACGGTGCACACTAGAGCAAAGTGGCTCTATAGCATCACTGCGTGTGTGAGTGAGTAAGTGGCAGGAAAAGACAAATAAACACAGTGCTGGGGGACTCTGTGAACACCTATTCCACAGACTTGGCGGAAAATGGCTTCAGCAGCACAGTGCCGGAGAGCTCCATAGGCAGCTGGAGTAAACGACTCGGTCATAACTTGCTGAAGAGTTCATCAAAGCTTCAGATAATCTTTTGATCTACAATGGAAGGGACCCACCCACCCGCTCGTCCATTAAAATGAAAAGCAAACAAGATGTGGACGTCTGCATAAATGGAGATTCTTTTGGTGCTGTTTTGGACTGCTCGTCATGCTTACACAAATTCTGAATGTGTGGGGCGTTTCAAGCTTGCACTGGCAGATAAATGAGGCCGTGCGCCGCGCTCGCACACACACACACACGCCCCCCGCCCCATACACACATAACACACATACACAAACAACGCACACTCTCTGTTTTCTCTCCTCTCTCAATCTCTGTTCTGTCTCTCTCTCTCTCACACACACAATCATGTTTAAATTCTCTCTCTCTCTCTTCTCCATCTTCTCCTCTCTCTCTCTCTCTCTCTCTCTCTCATCTTCTCCTAATCTCTCTCTCTCTCTCTCTCTCTCTTTCCATCTTTCACAATCACGTATTAAATTATCTCTCTCTCCTCGCTCTGTCATGTCTGTCTGTCTGTCTCTCTTTCTTCATCTAATCTATCTATCTACCCCTATCTTTCTATCTAATCTATACCTCTCTTCGTATCTCTATCTTTCCACCACAACACATACACACACACACCACGCACGTTCACACACAAACCCACTCGCACCGTGCACGCACGCACACAAACCACCACACTCTCCCCACACACACACACACACACACCACACCATCCACACACACACACTACCACACACACACCTATCTAATATCTACTTTAGTGAAAAGACTAAATCAAGCAACGACGAACACACACACACCACACACAACACACACACACACACACACACACACAACACACACACACACACACACACGCATACACACACACACACACACACACACACACACACACACACACACACACACACACACACACACGTTTTCCCTTTCTGACCGTGAGTATTATTTTTAAAAAACAACAACACTTTTTTGAATGTTATTCTGACGACACACACCTTGTCACAGGAATCTCCCCAGAGACGTCATTTTCGTCAAATTACGCCACCAGTTTCAGCCAATGGGCTGTCAGCACGAGGTGTGAACGCGCCACCAGAGGGCGCTAACGATGCTAATGAACGAAGGGGCCTCAACCAAGTTGAGGGAAATTATTCAGAACAAGTGAGATAAGAACAGGCTGGGGCTCATTTGGGAGTGCTTCTATCTCCCACAGCAGGCAGAAAAACGAGGACACAGAAAACAACATTCACAGTAGTAGTAAGTTAAAAGGAGAAAAAGATATTCACATCATGCTGAGAACTAACTCCCTTTTTCGGCATTTCTTGATGCTTTTGTGTAATACTTACATGTACTTTGCAAATTGCATCATCTTGATGCAGGCTTTGGCAAAAGTATATCACCCAATTTTATTCAAGTCGCTTTATGGATCTTCATCTTCTTCTTTTTAACTCCGTGAGGAGTCACTGAGGCGCTGCACTAAAAGAATCTTTGCCAGCTTTCCCCAGCTCTGTCGAGTGTGTGCCAAAGCCTGGGTCTCTGTAAATGGCGTCTCCATCCATTCCACGATGTTGTCATTCCGTCGTTTGTTTTCCCCCTCCATCCTCCGCTTCGACTTCCTCCTTTAACAGGTCCCTGTAGAACTGATTTAGCAAAGCTAATGGATCTTGCTACATGGTTATACCAACGTAGTTTTCTTTCTTAACCGATGTCAGCAGATCTTCGTATGATTGAATGTGCTGCCTAATGGTTTGGCGCACTTATTCTTTGGTGATATGATCTGATATTTAGTATCTTGCCAGATTTTACCGCTTCAATAAAATAAATACTTACCATGATTTATTTTCTACGCCATCTTGATGACCACAGAAGCTGGAACAGTTTTTACAATGCGATGACGATGATGTCGATGAGGATGATAATGTTGATGCTATGGAATTTCCCTGTCTCTAGGACTTGAGACTGCGTGACAGGGCTGTACTTTACGCTTAAAATCTCCTGACCAGCACCGCAGGTGTCTGTATCTTTCGGGCCTTGTTGACGCCAGGATATATTATGAAAGTAAGCGTAGAGTACAGCCCTGTCACGCAGTCCTCAATCCTAGATGGAACTCCATAGCATCATTGATTATCATCCTCCTCGACGTCATCATCATCGCACTGTACACACTGTGCCAGCTTGTGTCTGTGGCCATTGAAGGGCGTACAAAGTGGGACGGGAAAAAAAGGTGAGCACAAAGGTCACCTCCCTGATGCTATAAAGCTGAAAACAATGGGCAGTGAACAAGCCAACTTTTATGTTGTGAAACGGATTTGAACTCAAGATATGAGTCTGGAGTGCATGGCTCTATCACGAGAACCACCAGCCTGTGGTGGGAGAGCAGACTGAAACCCAAATAGTTAACATTATGACAAGAAAATAAATATAAAAGATATAAAACACAAAAACGGGAGGTTGTAGATACAGACAGATATCTGAGAAGCAAACGTCATGGTCTGATCTAAATGAACGTTCTTCGAAAACAAAGAAAAATCCTTACAAAAAGCGCTAAAGTGACAAATCACTTGTGGGGTAATTTGGAAACTTGTTTTGTAAATTGACAAAAATAGAATCTCTTCACGATATGCAGCGTCGCTCTTTTTGCGGCAGATGCACGCGAGATGTCAAAAGTTCGTCTTTTTAGAGAAAACTACGGTGACAGGTTTGGAGCGAACACGCTTGTAAGATATCACGATTTGGGTGAAACCCCAGATATTGCTTGATGAGACTGATTAGCGTTTTGGTTTTTTTGTTTGCTTCATTGTCATCATTCTCTTTTCCTCTCTCTGTCTCTCTCCTGTCTGTCTTCTGTCTCTTCTGTCTCTCTCGTCTCTCTCTGTCTCTCTTCTCTCTCTTCTCTCTCTCTCTCTCTCTCTCTCTCTCTCTCTCTCTCTCTCTCTCTCTCTCTACCGCCAACTTCCCTTTGTTCATTCAGTCTGCAATATTCTCTGTGTTGAATTTCGTATTACACGAATCAATGGCACACTTTTATTTATGTGTAAGTTACACCTTACTGAAGAGAGTTGAGTCAACAAATAGTTGTTTGA
>JAPXFY010000022.1:16314405-16321905 GCA_030674185.1 Monoplex corrugatus
GGGAAGCAACAGCCCTCGAACGGTCAGCCTGGAGACAGACTGTGCAGAAAGGTCTCTCCAAGTTCGAAGAGACACTCGCTCAGCGGCACGAGGAAAAGAGAACGAGAAGAAAGGCTGCAGCCCAGGCAGACAGACCAGCGTCAGACTTCATCTGTGCCCTCTGCCACAGGGACTGTCATTCCCGCGTCGGACTGGCCAGCCACACCCGACGCTGCACCAGAATAAACACCCAGAGCGCAACTCCATAGTCTTCCGAGACTGAAGGACGCCTATGATCTATCTATTTATCTATCTATCTATCTATCTATCTATCTATCTATCTATCTATCTATCTATCTATCTATCTATCCATCTATGTATGTATGTATTTATGTATGTATGTATGTATGTATGTATCTGTCTGTCTGTCTGCCTATCTATCTATCTATTTATCCATCCATCCATCATCCATCTGTCCATCTATCTATCTATCTATCTATCTATCTATCTATCTATCTATCTATCTATCTATCTATCTGTCTGTCTGTCTGTCTGTCTATCTACCTGCATGCTTGTATCTATGTACGTATATACATGTACTCATGATATATATGTATGTATGTATATATATATATATATATATATATATATATATATATATATATATGTGTGTGTGTGTGTGTCTGTGTGTATGTGAGTACATGACCCCCCAAAAAAAAGTAAATTAGCAATTTTCATACAATCTGTGAATTTGGAGAAATTTACAGTTATTGAAAATATTCATTGACCACAACCCAGACCAAGAGACAGAAGAAGCTTCCGTGCTGGGGAAATACATAGAGTGTGATCATCCACAAAATGTTTCGTGTCTGACACTTACAAATGAGGGGGAGACGCCTGACCATAAAAATACAATGTTTCATACGTGAAAACGTTTTTCCTTTTCACACGGGAAACTTCGCAATTTCAGGAGCAATTCCAGCTGTACATTGAGAAAAGACAAATAATCCTTTGAGAGAGAGAGAGGTGCACAAAGAGAGAGAGAGAGAGAGAGAGAGAGAGAGAGAGGGAGGGAGAGAGGAGGGGAACAGAGAGAGAGAAAAGAACAGAGAGAGGGACAGAGAGAGAGAGAGAAGAAAGAGAGAGAGAGGGACACACACGCACACACACATACACACACACATACACACACACATACACACACACACACACACACACACACACACATACAGAGGTAGAGAGAGAGAGACAGAGACAGAGACAGACAGACAGACAGAAAGAGACAAAGAGACACAGAGAGAGAAAGAAAAAGAGAGACAGACAGAGAGAGACAGAGAGAGAGACAGAGAGAGACAGAGAGAGAGACAAAGAGAGAGAGAGACACACACAGAGAGAGAGAGAGAGAGAGAGAGAGAGAGAGAGAGAAAGACAGAAACAGAGACAGACACAGACACAGAGACAGAGAGAGTTCTATACTCGATATATACACACGCTCTTCGGCAAATGCAGACACATAGACCAACAATCGGAGAGAGAAACGCACCAAGGTATTCAATTTCCGATCACTAATACCGAAAGAAATCTCAGCTTCGCGGTAGAATTGATCAGATCTTTCAATCATGTCACCAACAAAAGAACAGAAAAGTACCAAAAGATCTCTTCCTACATTTCAACGATAGAAGTTGACAGTATGGCTATGCTGTATGATAGATTCAACGGACAACAAATTCATCCATATAAATGTTAAGAAATTTGAACAGAGTACTAACATGTTCTAATATTTCACTATAACAGTCTGACTGTTCTGGTGCTGAACCTAAACATCTATCCAGGAGTTTATAATCCTGGTAATCCTGGAGACAAAACATACGGGCTATACTTTAAGCCCGAACATACGGCCAGTATGTAATAAATGTAGGTATATAAACAAACAAAGCGGAAGGTACTGCTGACGTAATTTCTTGTTTCATTTGTATCACAAAGCAGACATACAGAAGTTATTTACACCTGCATGTACACATATGTGCATGTATGTGCGTGCAGCAGGCATGTTTATCATCGCCCCCTCGCAAAAAAAATATCAACAAAAAGCAAAGGTGGCACATCCAGCCCTCACGTCCAGAAATGTCATAATATTGAACTGGTGTCACATCCAGCCCTCACGTCTAGAACTGTCCATAATATTGAACTGGTGTCACATCCAGCCCTCACGTCAAGAACTGTCCATAATATTGAACTGGTGTCACATCCAGCCCTCACGTCTAGAACTGTCCATAATATTGAACTGGTGTCACATCCAGCCCTCACGTCTAGAACTGTCCATAATATTGAACTGGTGTCACATCCAGCCCTCACGTCTAGAACTGTCCATAATATTGAACTGGTGTCACATCCAGCCCTCACGTCTAGAACTGTCCATAATATTGAACTGGTGTCACATCCAGCCCTCACGTCTAGAACTGTCCATAATATTGAACTGGTGTCACATCCAGCCCTCACGTCTAGAACTGTCCATAATATTGAACTGGTGTCACATCCAGCCCTCACGTCTAGAACTGTCCATAATATTGAACTGGTGTCACATCCAGCCCTCACGTCTAGAACTGTCCATAATATTGAACTGATGGCACATCCAGCTCTCATGTCTAGAACTGTCCATAATATTGAACTGATGGCACATCCAGCTCTCATGTCTAGAACTGTCCATAATATTGAACTGGTGGCACATCCAGCTCTCACGTCTAGAACTGTCCATAATATTGAACTGGTGGCACATCCAGCTCTCATGTCTAGAACTGTCCATAATATTGAACTTCAAATCCTTGAGTTAATTTGTCAAGAGATCCGTCCGGATCCATCTGCAGAAAACGTCCACGTCTACTCCCCCCCCCCCCCTTTCCTTGATAAAAATGCTGAAAACAGGAAGTATCAAAACGTTCTGTGTGCATTTCTCATGACACCCACCTTGCAGGAAATATCCACATGCTCAATGGAAAAACTCTTTTCCGTCTATAACTTTTATGCAGTCAAAAAAAATCCCCCGAACAAAACTTTGACCCATTTCTCTATAACAGAACGAACGCCAGTTCCGTGATGATGGAGGAGAGAGGATTCCATCAAAGCCAGGCCCAGATCTCTGGCAAGGACCGAATTTGTTTGTTGTTATTTCTTTTTACCGGAACTCATCGGAAATCTGCGGAGAGCACTTTCTGGCTAATCCATAGCCTTTTTTTGTGTAAAAAGATGAATTAAGAAGAATGAACAATATTTTTCTGAAAGGAAGTTTCTTGGGTCAACTGATGGATGGAAAATGAGTGAAGTTTTCCTCCTGATTATAAAGCTGGTTATTCACATTGACAATAGTTTTTAACATACGTGCTACGAACTATTTCATAACGATATAGGAGAAAATTTTAAGCTTTGTTTTGCATCCATCCCATTCAACCAAAAAAAAAAGAAAAAAAGAAGTTAATAGAATGAACATGCAACACTGACAAATTCGTTTGCTCATTTTTCAAGTGCCTATGTTGTTTGAGAAAATATGAAATTCCGAACTGAGGCGATTGAAAATCTGCGTAAAACCAAGGAAATTATTATTGACAATTTTTAGCTTGAGTCACCATGGCATGAAAGTGGTCTCATTCACATCGATATTAGCAACTCCATTGCTTTTTTTCTTGGTAATCATTATAACATAATCAAATTTGTATTTTCCTTTAAAGTGATCGATTTTCTTACTTTTTCGGAGCATGGATATCTTTGGGGGATTTCTGAACTCTAAAAAAGCAACAGGTTTCTGGTTGCCGATCCATTACACCAGGTCAGTTCCTGTAGAGGTCTGTCTGTAACCACCAGTATATCGTGACTGGCATTTGCACTCCTCTTGTGTCATTAGATAACTAAGGTCGCACGAACACACACAAATGCAAACACACATACAAACACACACACACACACACGCACACACACACACACACACGCACACACACATGCACGCACGCACGTACACACACACACACACGCGCGCGCACAAAAAACACAGACACACACGCACAGACACACACACAGACCTCACACACATTACACACACACACACACACACACACACACACACACACACACACACACACACACACACACACACACACGCACACACACATCATACAAGCAATACGATATCTTGTACACAGGCACACACGCACGCACACACACACACACACACACACACACACACACACAAGTGCGCACAAGCAAAACGATAACTTGCACAAAAATTAGATACAGAAATCTTTTCTCGATCCCTTCTTTAGAAGCAGAATTTCCCTTCTCCCTTTTCCCTTCCTCCAGTTCACCCACAAACAACCTCCCGCCTCAGATAGATGGATGGCGAGAAGGAACAAAAAGTTTCCAAGTCAATGAATTGTCTACTCCTGATTTCCCAGGAGACCACAGTCATCCCATGATCCTCAAAGGGACATAAATAAAAACCGGAAATCAAAAAGTCGTCTGCTAAGTGAGACAGTTACCTTGGCAGTGGACAGGGGAAGTGCAGCGGTTAAGTTTGATTGGTACCAGGCGCTGAACGGTACTTTTTTGTTCTCTCGTTAGCTGACAAGATTGAAAGATCTGAGCCAGTTTATCGGAAGGATGAGGTTTCTTTTCTGTGCTATTGATAGGAAACTGATTTCTGTGGTGTGGGTCTCATTCTGTTTGTCTATGTGTCTGTGCCTGCCCGTATCAACGAATCTAAATTTATGTTGATTTTATTGTATTTAACTCATTTTGATTTTAATGTGCATATCGCATTGCATCTTTAATCAATTTTTTCTATACCTACCAATGTTGTTTTTCAATGAGTATTGCCCTTTTTGTCCATTGTTAAAAGTCCTAACCAAGGCATCTGACTCTTATGATGTTCTTTTATAAACCGTACATTTTTAGAATTAGTCATAATCTTTGATGTTGTGTTCGACAAAGAGGGGGGGGGGAGTGAGATGAGGGGAGGGAGAGGGTGAGAGGCGGTGAGAGAGAGAGAGTGAGAGAGAGTAAGAGCATGTGTGTACATTTGTTTATGCATTCTTGTTCCTGTATGTATTTTAATGCGAATGCCAAAACAATTTCCCATTGTGATGCTCTGGGCTAAATAAAAATCTTGTATCTTGTATCTTGTATCTTTGGATCTCTCTGTCTTTTTGTCTCTCTCTCTCTGTCTCTGTTTCTGTCTGTCTGTCTGTCTGTCTCTGTCTCTGTTTCTGTCTGTCTGTTTCTCTCTCTCTCTCTCTCTCTCTCTCTTTCTGTTTCTGTCTGTCTGTCCGCTTGTCTGTCTCTCTCTCTCTGTCTGTTTGTACGTCTGTATCCTATCCTATCTCTGTCTTTGTCTCTGTTTGTCTGTCTGTTTCTCTGGAAAAGCAAGCACTCTGCTTATCCCCTGTTGAAACATAAATTTATTGCATCATATCATACCTCTGTCTGTCTGTCTGTCTGCCTGTCTGTCTCTCCCTCACTTCTAGTGCCTCAAATTGTATTAAGGTATATTTGCATCGTCCTCGAAGGGAGTATTCTGTCACAGTTGAAACATTTTATCCATATGGTTAACGTCAAAGTAAAGGCAAAGGTGTCCCATGACTCTTGAGTTCATAGGGGAGTGCGGTGGTAAAGACCTCTCATTTTCTTTGGGTTAGCGTGTCAAGGGCAGTTTCAACTCCTTTCTATCAATGCTTCGCTTTCCTTCTGGTCCTGAACAGGGCCAAGTCTCCATTCACAGCTGGGTTAAGGTGGAGGCTGCACGTACAGAGGTTTGCTCAAGCACGACTTGCACCCATGCAAACTCATGCACTCAGATTGGATGGTGAGAGTTTTTACTGCGCTATATCAGGCCTTAACCTTAACACCATCATCATCATCATCATCAGGTGCCCTGCCGCATGGCGTTGGCGACCATGGACTTCCAACCATCTCTATCTCTCGTTGCCCCTAGCATCTCCCCCACCCTCTTCATCCCCAGCCACTCTGCAAGTCCGTCCAGCATTCTCTCCCTGGGTCTACCTGATGCTCTGTTTCCCTCCAGCTTTCCCGTTGTGACCAGGTGCTCCAAATCCCCCTTCCTCATAAAATGGCCTATAAATGTTGCTTGTCTTTTCCTAATCTTCCTTATGAGTGATCTACTTGTGTCTGCCTCCATCAAGACTGTCTCGTTTGTTTTCTTTGCTGTCCATGGAACTCTCAACATTCTTCTGAGAAACCACATCTCGGCTGCCTCAATCCTGCTCTGGCTTTGCTTGCTGACTGTCCACGCCTCGCATCCGTACAACAGTATTGGTTCTATATAACATTCAAGGACTCTCTTTCTGATGTTAATTGATAGGCATTTGTTGGTAAGAATGCTTGTCATCTTCTTGAATGCTGTTTTGGCTTGGCCGATTCTGCCAGCTATTTCCGATGTGCATCTGCCGTCTGATGAAATGACCGTTCCCAGGTATTTGAACTTATTAACCTGTGTCAAGGTTGTACCATTTGCTGTTATTTTGCAGGAGGGGATTTCATGTTTTTACTGATCACCATGACTTCAGTCTTCCTGCTGTTTAGTTCCAACCCCTTACCTTTACCTTAACACCAAGAGATAAAAAGCCTTTTGTAGTTGGTAATGTGGTTGGTTGGTGGGAGTCCACTAGAAAAGCGAGATATTCAGTTAACTGCATTAGTGTGGTGAACTTGTTTTCTTTTTCAATAAAGATTCATCATACCATTTCTGGTCACTTTTTTATACGCTGTGAAGCTGATAATGATGGAGGTGATCATTATGCTCTGTAGTTCCATCCAGCATTGCGACAGGGTGGTAGGGCTGTACTGTATGCTTACTATTCTTTCGTCAACCAGACCTGAGAGATACGGGAACCTGCAGTACTGGGTCGGAAAATTTGAGGAATACCATCAATAAAGCATCCGTGAAATGAACAAGACTCGACTCTGTGGTCCCAGTCTTGTCAAGATTCGGAAGCTTGCACATGAACTGCAGAACACCATGTTCGTTCCCTTTGGAGAGGTCCCAGTCTCCCCTTTCCAACAAGCCCATGACACTCTCAGCTTTGGGCGGGAGCTGGCTGGATTCGAAAAATCCTGCAATGATTTTGACAGGATTGAGGGAATTCGATCTTCCAGTCAGTAGTTCGTTGTAGTGATCACTGCACAATGACTACTGGCCGGCTGATTGATAAATATATTTTGACTTCAGGTTTTAAACTTTTGTTTTGATTGCGGCTCAGCCAGTCATTTAGTGCCATTCAGAGCTGTGAAAACGTTTTAAGAATAGATACGTTAATAATTGACTGAAACACACACACACACACACACACACCACATGCGCGCACGCGCGCGCACGCACACACACACACACACACACACACACTCATTCACACACAGACATATACACACATACACAAACACACACATACAGATAGGACCACACACACGCGAACACACACACACACGCACACACAGACACAGACAAAAACAGATACACAG
>JAPXFY010000022.1:16324405-16366905 GCA_030674185.1 Monoplex corrugatus
CAGACAGACAGAGACAGGCTGTTGATGTGGATTTGTTTGTATTTTAATTGTCTTTTTTCAAACTCAAACAAAATGTAGCTAAAAGCTAACGATGTCATAGCTCTGACCTTAGCCTGTTGTTTTGTCTTTTCAAATTCCAACAAAATGTAACTAGAGGCTAACAGTAGCTTAGCTCTAAACTTATTCTGCTTATTTGTCTTTCTGAATTCCAACAAACTGTAACTAGAGGCTAACAGTAGCTTAGCTCTAAACTTATTCTGCCTATTCGTCTTTCTGAATTCCAACAAAATGTAACTAGAGACTAACACTACCCTAGCTCTATTCTTGATCTGGTCCAACAAGAAAGATATGTGAACAGAGATGGCATGGCATCACCATAGGGTGGTAGCAATTGTGAAAGCTGCATTCTGTCCCAAAGAATGAAAACATTGGAACCTTGAATTCTGTGGCTCAGTATGGGACCTTCACATCCAAAGCGATACCCTCTCACCCGTTCCTATGTCACCGCTCATGTGGACCATGATATAAACGTAACCCATTCACACCCGTGACAGGGAGAAACGGGTGTCAATCATAAAAGTAGAATGAGATTGACAATCATACTGTTTGTTGTATTTCTCTTGAGGAAACTCCATAATTTTTGCCATACATCTCCGTATAATACTAGAGCATTAAAAAGAGATAATGACTACATGATTACATGTGTGAGAAATTTAGAATCGCGTGCGTGTGACGCTCGCACACGAGCATGAGCAGCAAACACATTTATTGAAAACTGGTCGATGTCGGCTTTATTTCTCTTCATGCTTCGTGTCCTTCGCTATTCCCTTGCATTCTGTTGGGGCTGTGTAAATGGTCAAATGTTTTGATAATTCAATCGAAAGGAAATGACGACTGTAGAATTAAGAGTATTTAAAAAGTCGTTTCAGGGCATGCAATGCAACGTAGGCTGTTCAGAAAAAAAAAAATTGTTCTTCTCTATCATCACCCCATGCAGTGTTTAAAACGAAAATTCCACAGAGAGAGAGAGAGAGAGAGAGAGAGAGAGAGAGAGAGAGAGAGAGAGAGAGACAGAGACAGAGAGAAAGAGAGAGAGAAGAGAGAGAGAGAGAGTAATGGACTTTGTGTGCAATTTTGTTCACATACATTTCATTCACCAGTAAATGTTTTCTTTACATGTGTGTGTAATTATAGACACACATACATACATAGATATGTGCATACGCACATACATCCATACATCCATACGTCATACATACATACATACACACATACATACATCAATACATCCATACATACATAAAGACATGCTTACACACACACACACACACACACACACACAATCACACAAAACCGCACAATCACTCACACGCACAATCAGACACACACACACACACACACGAATGAATGTACACACACACGAATGAATGTACACACACACAAACACACACACATACAATCATACACACACACACAACACGCACACACATATACACAAACACACACACGCAAAAACAAAGCACAAAATTAATGACAATATACTAATAAGCTTACGCTGAAAATATATTCAAATGTATTCGGTCTGACCTGGCTATTTCAATCCTACCCTAATCGTTACGTATATTTCAAGCAGAAGATACGTGCAACTCTAAATAGGTCAATCAGGGTCACACTGCAGTCATTCCCTGATGTACAATATGTACAAAACACGTACTAGTAATAATTCATCAATACAAATAATGAAAATATAATAACAATAATAACAATACTAGTAATTACAATAAAAACAATTATCATAATCATAACAATAATACCAATAATTATCATAATAATAATAATAATGATAAGAAGATCAACGACAACAACAATAATAATGATAATACTGATGGCCATTCCCTGTTGTAAGACCTGCACACAGCACGTACTACAAATCATCTCTCTCTCTCTCTCTCTCTCTCCTTGTTCTTCTTCCTGTTCTCTCCATATTTCAATTTATCATCGTCCACTTGTATTGACAAAGATTCTCTATCAGCATATACTTGTATTATTGTAGAACTTCCACAAACGAGGGCTGATAGTAAGAACAAAATAGGAAGAAAAAGAAAGAAAAAACAAAAACAAAAAACATAAACAAAAAACAAAAACGGATTCATGTGCTCATGTCATTCCTCTTTAAAATGAACACGAGTTCTTGTTCTTTTTCTCAAAGACTTCTTCTTCCAGGGAACTCTGGAGGTTTATAGTTTGTGGGTGTCTTATAACAGGGAATAACCGCAATATGATTCTGACCGACCGATTTTGAGTTGCCCGTGTCTTCTACTCGGAAATGTGTGTAAAGTTAGGATAGGATTAAAAATAGCCCGGGTCAGACCGAACATATTTTCAACGTAAACTTATTCGTATACGGTCATTAATTTTGTGGTTTATTTTTGCTCGCGTTCATGCCTGTGTATGTGTGTGCCTGTGTATGTGAGTCAGTTTGTGTGTGTGTGTGTGTGTGTGTGTGTGTGTGTGAGAGAGAGAGAGAGAACTCAGAACTCAGAACTCAGAAAATGTTTATTGTACATCGGCCTTAGGCCACAATACATGCATGGGGAAGGGGAGGGGAGGAGATCAGGTTTTCTTATACATTCATACAAGTTATACTTTCAAACTGCAGTGAACTCTGTCACATTGTCCCCTTCTATCGTTTACCGTCACATAAGCTGGGATACATTCATCTTTGCATTTACAGTGGTCTTTTCATTTGTATTCTAGTCCATATTCCTTAACTGGCCAGCTAAGAATATTTGTCATTAACCGCATCTATATCATTCATCCAACTGTCAATTTTACAATAACTGGCTATCAGACAAACAAACCATTCAATTAGTGCACAGATCTGACATTTCTTGTACCCTTCGGAGATCATACAGTTGATCAATATATTCAACCACAGGTACTTGACATAAACACTCAATCCATCAATCGATCAACCAAACAACCAATCAATCAAACAGTCAACCAATCAATTAACCAATCAATCAACTGATTTACCAGTTGATCAATCAAAGAATCCGCCATTCAGCCCGTGATTCAACTGACAAATCAGCTTTCAATTGACTGGGTCAGATGCATCATCCAACTGTACAATCGATATCACTTCAGTAACAATCACTTAACGTAATCAGTCCCTCTCTCAATCAATCAATCGATCAATCATTTAACCAGTTAATCAGTCATCCAGTGACTTAATCGACCAGATAACCTAGAATTTAACTGAGTTCAATATATCAATTTGCAATCGTTACTTCAAATAACGCGAATCAATCATCCATACATTCCATAATTCAATCACTGATCGATCAATAGCTAAAACCATCAATCTATAAATCGATCGGTCGGTGAGCCACCCATCGCCATCAATTAACAAATCATATAATCATTCCGTTGTCAGCTAATCATGCGTTCAGTTTATCAATTTATTCACCAGTGAATCTAAACCAATCAATGGAATTAATGTACAATGAAGTGAAACAAGAAATATATGACATAAGAGCAATTCGACCCCAAAACAGTCGGTTAATTGGCAAAAACAGACATTCATAATGCCAATCCATTAATCAGACTAATCGCAGATCAGTCACTCATTTACCAAAACAATTGACATTGAGACAATACCAAATGATCATTCAACGCATATTTAGCATTTCGTGCATCTTTTAGTTCAGAGATAACTCAATCTTCGGCGGTCAGCAATGGTTCAGGCCATAGACTGAATTGAAGGTTATGTATAAACGCACATACACACATACACATCTATATACACGCACACATACATAATCACTCATACATATATACATACATAGATATATATACATATGTACCCACACATATACATAATGTAGATACTATCACCTATATATGCACATAAGTACACCAACGTCAATGTGAATACACAGGCACCTATGCACATGTGTCTCTATATGAGCACCCCTTTCATATTCAAATAAACATTTTTTTTTTCTTTACAATTGAAATTAATTATTGTCTGAAATTCTAGTGCTAGTATCTACATAACTATTTACTTTTCTTCTCCTTTTAACAATTTTTTTCTCCTATTCATGGCGTGGAAAACGTATCTGGATACGCTGTGGCTTCGGTGGCTATTTGTTGATTGGAACAGTATGCACATAGGCATGCTGACTAAATCCTTTAAAAATTTCGCCCTGAGATCAGCGTAAGTGGAACATCTAAATAATAAGTGTTCTTCGTTTTCAGATTCTGTCCTGCAAAATGGACACACCTTTTCTTGATCAGATTCACTGTATCTATTTATATTATTGTTTAGTGGTAAAACGTTCAACCTTGTTTGTGAAAGGGCAACTCTGAAACAGTACATATCAATAGAGTCAATGTACTTCTCTTTTTCAAAGATAGTCTTAAATGATCTGTAGCTTTCATACCTATCTCTGTCTCTGAGTGACCCAGACCATTCTTGAATATATAAGTCTACAAGTCTCCGTTTAAATACACGCAAAAAGGCTTTTACATCACCAACACCTTGTTGCAGCCACACGATATTAAATCCCGTTTCACACAAAATTTCCCTTATTTTTGAAGCCCAGCATTCTTTCCCAGCCCTGTCAAGTTCCACTAACATTTGGTAAGCCTTATAAGGTAACCTATTTGGATTCATTTCCAGTAATTTAAACCAATATCTAAGACAGGTAGTTGAGGAGTTGACATAAAGAGGATATCTTCCCAAATCCCCATATACCATCTTGTTAGGTGTCCTGACTGGAACACCCAACAGTCTTTTGCACGATACCAAATGTACTTTCTCTATATGCTCGAGTCTGTTAAGTCCCCATATCTCAGAAGAATACAACAAAATAGGTTGAATTTTTGCATCAAACAACTTGAAGAAAGTTTCTATAGTCATGTCTTTATATTTTTGAAAAGTCCTGTTTAATAGCAAAGTTGCTTTTTTACCTTTTGTCACCAAATGTTCTGTGCCGGCCTTGGTGCTAATCATTGTCGTGAAACTGAACCCCAGATAACAATATTTACTAACTACTTCCAATTTTGTCCCTTTGTAAAACCATTGTTCATGTCGTCCTAAGAAGCCCCCTCTTCTGAAAACCATAACCTTAGTTTTTTCAAGATTAACTTCCAGTTTCATGCTGGCACAGTATGTCTGCAAGACTCTTAACTGGTTTTGCAAACCATTTGGTGTTGTTGACAGAAGGGCTACATCATCTGCAAAAAGAAGAATGAATATTTCCATTGAACCTGGCATCAGCTGGATGCCATGTCGCCCCTTTTCATCCATACAATTGGCTAATTGATTTATTAATACCGAAAATAAAGTAGGGCTTAAGACACATCCTTGTCTCACGCCTATGGAGTTATCGAATATTTCAGATAATTCCCGGTTTGCCCGAATACATGAGCATAATGATTCATACATTGCTTTTAGCGAAACCAAAAACTTCCCTTTTACTCCTTGATTTTGAATACACTTTAAGAGTTTGTCATGCTGAACCGAATCAAAGGCTTTCTTAAAGTCTACAAAAGCAACATATAGTTTTCTACCTTTCTTGCACATAGTTTTCTGAACCATAGCGTACAGACTGAAAATTTGATCCACTGTAGAATATTTTTTCCTAAAACCTGCCTGACTTTTGATATTAAATTATTGTTTTCTAACCAAGCATACAATCTAGTATTCAGTATTGATGTGTAACATTTTGAAACAATGCTTAATAACGACACACCCCTGTAATTGTCCACTTTATCAGGATCTCCTTTCTTAAATATTGGTATGATAATAGCTTTTGACCAGTCTTGAGGATAAATTCCTCGGTCGAATAAAGTGTTAAACAGCTTCCAACGAAAATTATGGATATTTGTGTTACCATTTTTTAACATCTCGGCTGTAACACCGTCCATTCCACTGGCTTTACCTATCCTCAATTTTCTGATGGATTCTCTGACTTCTTCTATAGTTATCTTAGAATTTAATGGGTGTTCTGATGATTCATTTAAATCTACTTCGACAATGCAGCGCTCATCATTTGTTGATCTGTTATCTTGAAATACGTTTTTAAAATGACTGAACCATTCATCAATACTTATATTGTTAGTGAGTTTGTTTTTGGTACCATACCCTATATTTCTTAACTCAGTCCAAAACTGCGATGAATTTGAAATATTTCTGGCTAAGCATTCTGCTTTTTGTTTATTATACTGCTGTTTTTTATTCTTTAATAATTTTTTATACTTCTTCCGTGCTTCACAAAACACAACTCTATCATCCTCATCTTTTGTTTTTCTGTAGTGTTTGAGAGTTTTTCTGCTTTCTGCTTTTGCTTTCTCACATTCACCATCAAACCAATCAGATCTTTTTCTCTTCTCTGTACATTTCTTACGGTACATACAAGCACCAACTTCTTTGAGACATTCAACAAATATGGTTAAAGCCTTATCTTCATTAGTGTCTAGAGTATTCGAAGCCAATGTAAGTCTTCTCTGAATGTGCTCACTTTGTAATTTGTTTGTATAATCGTCTTTCTTATTTTCTTGCCATATGAACTTTTGTGTGATGTTATTTTTTGATACTTTTCCCTCCGCTTTTATTCCTGTTTCAAGCTTTCGCTCCACTTTCATTATAACCGGTAAATGATCTGATTCTGTGAGACTGTCAACATCTAATGCAGCAATTTTAATTGATGAAAACAGATCACATGATACGATGAAATAGTCAACTACACTCGACCCTGAAACCCCAATGTATGTATAACTACCATCAAAGTCCAGTTTACACAGACCATTTAAAATGATACAGTCAAACATACTGCATAGCTCGAGCAGTTGGTTTCCAAAAACATTTGTGCGGCAATCATGAGACTGTCTCAAAAAATCACTGTATACCGAAAGGTCAGTTAAAACACTGCCACTGTCATATCCAAATGAACAGTAGTTACCATCAGCTGTTCTTGCATTTAAATCACCAGTCAGCAAAACATAAAAGTCGTCGTGCGAAACTTGTAAATCTAACAAACATTGTTCCAACACTTCCATACCAAACCCATCATGCTGATTTTTCCAGTATGTGGAATCATGAGGGGGAATATATGTACATACAAACATTATAGGTTTATTTGTTGAAAACAAATCTTTGTTGATTTCAACAATAATAGCATTTTCGTTTCCAACCTCAATTCGTTTAACAAACGATTTTAAAGTCTTTCTTACCATAACTATTATTCCACCGGAATACCTTCCTTGATGAGACAGTTTCTTTGCTTTTAGTGTAAATACAACAAACTCTTGAAACAAAGATGAATCAAAATCATTCGCTATAAAGGTCTCAGTGAGACAAATGAAATCATGCTGCGAAATGAAATTAATGAAATCCTCATCATCCAGTTTCGGTAATAATCCATTCACATTATAAGTGAGAAATTTAATCTGTGGATTATTAACATTATGAACATGTAAATTCACCACTGATGGACACGATCTCATTTGGGATTCGTCCACATTTTGGGCTCCTGGTAAAGAACTTATTCTTTTGTTTTTACTACTTGCTGTAGTGGCCCGGCCGATGTCCTATTTATCAGTGCCCGAGGCACCACTAGAGCTAGCTTTGGACTTACATTTCATACTTTTATCGCCTTTTGAACTATCAGCAGCTGTTCTTTTCATAGAGTCCAGAATACTGGTCTGACTGCCTGACCTGCCTGTTGTACTGCGCATCTGTCTGCTTCTCTTTTTAGGAGGGGCAGTACGTTTTGGCCGCTGCTGCTTCGGTGAACATGAACCACTGTCCTGTTCTTTCTCTGCAGAATCCTGCTGGGATTCTACAGGTGCTGCTTGCGTGTGCCTAGTGGACTCGTCAATGTGTCCATCTGACTCTCTGTCTGTGTCAGCCCTAAGTGCTGTTCTGACTTGTGTCATTGTTTTGTCAGTGTCTTCACGACTAACATCATCAAGGTCACTATCATTTTGCGCATCACTTTGTGAGACACTAACATCGTCTCTTACATCTGTAATACCATTTGGTGCTTCAGTTTCAGTATTGTCGTTTTCTACTATCTTCTGTCCCTGAACCTCGTCTGTGACAACTGATAAGTCATCATCAGTCACATCGATTTTATTATCGTCTTTCTCGCCATGATTATCGTCCGTGTACGAAACACTAGCGTTATTGTCATCACTGTCTCTATCAGTATGATCATGTGCGCACTCCTCTCTGGTTATTTTTCTGCCAACATCTTTAACGTGGGTCATTTGGGTATTGACTCGTGCTCGTCGTGAAACATTTTCATGGGTGACGGCAGTGCCTTCTTGGCGGTAACTGTTGGTATCATTTTGTCGGTGTCTGCCTGTATTAATAGTGAGTCGTCTGTTGTCACCGTCTTTAAGGAACACCACTCTCCTGTGTCCTGTAATGACCGGTTCTCGCTGACATCCCTTCTGTGTCACTTCACTATAAGAAAAGTCTCCAGGAACAACAGGTGTGGCGGTATCCTGGTTGGAACCGTAACGAAACGGGCTCTTCCAACTTCTGTGACTTTCGATGTCTCTGTTATAGGTAGGGTTTGTATGGGAATGTCCTCTCCTCTCTGACACGTCCCTGGGATGTTGATATTGGTGTTCGTTGTCAGTAAGGGAGATCCTGGTGTTTTGTCTCTTCTTCCTTCGGTTCGTGACCATTTCCTGAACGAAATCGTCGTAATGGTTGGTGGGGTGGTCTCTGTTATAATGTCCATAGTTGAGCCTTGCCGGGTGTGTATTTACGGGCCGTGGATCTCTACTGTTTTTGTATTCTTCACGTCCAATGTCATGGGCCTGAGGCCAGTCTTCCATGCACTGTGTAGTATCTGCCGGTGGGAAGTATTGGCCATTTTTGTACTTCTGGTGGTATGTGTCCTGGCTGTTCCTCACATGGAGCTTTCCCCTGTGAATGTACGCTGTTTTGCCAAGCCCACGATGAAATGCGAGCATTTCCCTTTGGTAGGTAGTGAGGTCGGAGGCCACTCTGATTCCGTTGTACCTCATGCTGTCTCTTAATTCTGGATCTCTCAATATGGCCATTTTGTCAGCCCAGCGACAAAACTGCACCAGGACAGGACGAGGACCGCTTCCGTGGGTGCGCGGTTTTCCAATGCGAAATGCATGTACAATGTCTTCTTTGTACCAGTCTGGTTTCCTTGTGTGACCGTTGAGGACTTCTACGATAATTTCGGTTGTGACGTAGTCGTCCTCCCATTCTTGCTCCGCTACATTGATGAATATCAAGTTACATGCTTTTGCTTCTTTTTCAGTTGCTTCCAGTTTTCTTTCGAGTTTTTCAATTCTGTCCATCATTATTGTGCTATTTTCTTGGAGATCGTCAATTGATTCTCTATTTGTAAAAACACATTCCTTCAGAGAGAGAGAGCGAGTGTGTGTATATGTCTCTGTGTATATGTGTGTGTTTTAGTAGGAGGGGATAACTTAACTGTTACAAAGAAAGTGCACCCAAAATGCTATCTTGCCCCGTAAAGGCTTTTAACATTTTGACGTTAATGTTTTCTAAGGAAATTTAACTGTCCGAATCATCTTACCTGTATGTTAGCAAGTGGTGTCCATGTTTTACACTCTTAGAGCAATGTGGAGATTTCCTGTGATTTGTAGTTAGTGACCCCCCCCCCCCCCCACACACACACACACAGAGTTGGTTAGTTATGTATATATTTATCTGTTTTATTCATTTACTTATTTATTTATTCATTTATTTACTTTATTTATTTTTGGTTCCATTTTGTAAACATTTTCTTTCGTCTAAAAGCACATATGTGAATAGACGTTAAAATAACGAACACACACACACAGAGTTGGTTAGTTGGTTCTGCATTTATTTATTCATTTATTTTCCTTTTCATTATCTTTCGTCTGAAAGCATATATGTGAATAGACGTTAAAAGAAATAAAGAACACACACACACACAACACAACACAACACACAGAAAAACAAATACAAACTGAAGGCATATTTGTTATAACAAAACAAGTACAAATAAATTTTCTGCCCAATGAATACGCATTCTGATATTTTTTGTGAACTTATGATTGCTATTTGCTTGAATGCGGACAGCCACTATGATTTAACCCTTTGATTCCTGCACCCTGGCCACCAGCATCCTGCATGGTCAACCATGCCACCAAAGCAATAACTTCACCCTTTGATTCCCTTACCCTATCCACCAGCTTCCTGCAGGAAGTTGGTGGATAGGGTAAGGGAGTCAAAGGGTTAAATTTTTCACTTGGTGGATACGGTGCGGTAGTCAAAGGGATAAATTGCAGCTAGTTGCTTGTAGTTAGTGATGAAACCGATACTGCTGCACTGCTCATGTCCATGTGTGACCTCATTGCTGTTGTAACTGTGATGTGTATTTTGTGGTGGTTTTGTAAAATTAATTTGTGTAAACGAACAATGTATTTGTATAGACAAAACGCATATGGCACATCACTGAATCCGAAAGCGTGGAATATCGATTTCTAGATTTTATTATTATACCAGAATCGAGATCGATCTATATTACCTTTTCAGATAGGACGGTGTGTGTTTTTAGTTTCAGTTTTAGTTTCTCAAGATGACATCTCAGCGCTCGGAACTAATTCCATATACACTTACCGTCACATGTGCCATGTGTATTGTGACCATGGCACAAGCCTTAAGCCTGCACATAAACCCATGAGCTGGCCAGGTCCTGAGGACTTACCTAGACTACATTTTACCTAGTCTGTTATACTGGTATTGTATCAAAAACGAAAAAAAAAGGAAATACATGACAATCTTGATGGAGGCAGGACACAAGGAGACCATTGATAAGGAAGATTAGGAAAAAATATCTATAGACCATTTTATGAGGAAAGGGGAATTCGAGCACCTGGTCACAACAGGAAAGCAGGAGGGAAAGAACAGGTAGACCCAGGGACAAAATATTGGACGGACTTGCAGGGTGGCTGAGGACAGAGAGGGTGGAAGATGTACTTGCAGCGACGAGGGATAGATGCATATGTGGGGCCATGATCGACAAAGCCATGTGGCAGGGTACATGATGATGATTGTATCAGACTCTCACTGGAATAGTCTTGGTTACATGTAAATGACGTGTATTAAATAGAAGGTACGTGCAGACAAGCATATATATTTCACGTCACCGAGTTTAGAAGACTGACGTGACCAGTTTGACGGGGCGTCAAGGTAAGACAGGGAGCAGTCTTCACGACACAGATGGTCCCGTCTGTCTTCATAAAATCCCCACGGTTTTTTTTTTTACCAGCGTTACAACAAATAGCACTACACTGTTGTATTGTATTGTATGACCATGAAGACCTGTAAGTTTTAAGGACAAACAACTACCCTGGATGTATCCATGCAGCATCCAGAAGTTACGGTGCCTGACGGAAATCGTGTGGCAGCACAAAAAGGAGATACGCCGTTGCTCTGGATCCGACCAATGCAGAGGGTAAATTGTGCAGATTCCAAGGGTGTGCAGATTTGGATGGAGCGCGTATGGAATTGCCTGACAAATCCCTCCTATCATTATCATCATGTGCCCTACCGCAAGGCGTTGGTGATTATGGCCCTCCATACGACTATCCCTTTTCGCTGCAAGTATATCTCCCACCCTCTCTCTCTTCAGCCACTCTGCAAGTCCGTCCAATTTTCCCCCTGGGTCTACCAGGTGTTCTCTATCCCTACAACTTTCCTATTGTGACCAAGTGCTCTAATCTCTTGCCTCATAGAATGTGTTATAAATGTTGCTCGTCCTTTCCTTATCTTCATTAATGTTCGTCTTGTGTCTGCCTCCTTCAAGACTCGTTTGTTTTCTTTGCCGTCCCTGGAACTCAATATTCTTCTTAGAAACCACATTTAAACTTAAAAAATCTATCTTACCGCTATGATACACATTTTCTATAATTGTGACCCTTCAAATTATTCAATTAAATTTAACTTAATTTATATCTTTGTTCCTGTCTTGTCTGGTTGCATTTACGCGTTCCGATTCTTTTTTCGTGTTTTTTTCTTATGGTTCCTCTTTGCTTGAACGCGGGCGGTCACACTTTTGGACTTCTGACAAAGGATTGGTTAAAATCTATATACTTGTAGGCCTACTTCTTGTAAAACTGTTCAATGAAAGCTGATCACAATACGATCATAAGGAAATCATGCATAAAGTTTCTCACGTTTATATTTACACGCCTCCAATCTCCAACACACGCCCCAGAATACTGGACAGGCCAATTCAAACTCCAGTCGGACCACTCATCCAATTTGTTTAAAGGTCAGCCTATTAATAACCAGGACATTGATTAGATCAACACACACACACACAACTCAATGTTGCAATTTCATAAACGCTCATTAGAAAAAGAACAAGAACACATTTGCATTAATAGCAAGAAACACGAGGGTAGGGGTATCTCACGGATAAAACTCGAAAGACAACACGCAGTCTGAATCTTCACTCGACAAAATACTTTTATTACTACCGTCAATACATGTACACACTATCTTCCCCCAAACAATTCATCTCGACTTGGACAGCCCTCTCCCTCACACACTTGTTTAAACCTTTGGCTCCCTTACCCTATCCACTAGCTGCAAAAACTTATGACTCCATCCAACCCTGCTTCTTGCAGGAAGCTACTGGATAGGGTGAGAATCAAAGGGTTAAGTTTTTGTTTTGCTAGCATGGTTGGCTATGCACGATTCTGGTGTACAGGATGCGGGAGTCAAAGGGTTAAAGTCCAGCTGACTCAGTAGAGCATATCAGAGCTATAACCGTTTCAAAACATACAGAATTCAACAGGAAATACAAACATTTAAGTGCACATAATGCATTCGCGCACATAATCTTAGGACATGCCTCTGGCGTTGTTCATTCTGTCCAATTTATCACAGTTTAAAAACACCTGAATACTTATGTTATCAGAGCCTGGAATTGCTAAGAAAAGAAAAAGAGGAAACTTCTAGGGGGGTCCGGGGGCATGCTCCCCCGGAAAATTTTTAAAATCAAGACTAAAATCTGTGCATTCTGAGGCATTCTGGAGACAAATTTAAAGGCATCTAACACACTGAAAATCACAATTAATATCAGTCAAAAGAGTATTTAATAAACATTGGGCACAAGATCAGGATCCATCATACACAGCAGATCGTTTCAGTGTGTTCATACAGACATTCATCAAAACTTTTTTTAAGTATGGTCGTCGATTTTTTTTTTCACGCGAAAAATATTTTTTTGCGCGATTTTCGATTTTGATTTCCGCGACGAATTCCAGGCTCTGGTTATTGTTTAAAGCCCAGCCGATTGCGTAGAGCCATATCAGGGCTATAACCACTTCAAAACGCACAAAACTCCCAACAGGAAAAAGAAAGAATAAGTACACATATCAATGCATTCGCGCACATAATCTAAGGACATGCCCCCGGCACAGGGGAGATTTAAAAAACACCTGAATACAAATATTAGCATACATTAGGGCACCAAAACAAAAACAGGCATAAATTACCTAGAGCAAAAAATGCACTTTTTTTTTTTATTGTTTAAAGTCCAGCCGACTGCGCAGAGCCATGTCAGGGCTATAACCGCTTCAAAACACACAAAACTTTAACAGGAAAAACAAAATTAAGTACACATATCAATGCATTCGCGCACATAATCTTAAGTACGGGGTTTGCCCTTTGGGCCCCCACACTTTTCTGTAGTAATAAGAAAACGTGTCATTGGGCCCCCGTCTCTTTGGGCCCCTGTCTCATTGGGCCCCCATCTCTTTGAGCCCCCGTATCATTGGGTCCCCCGTCTCATTGGGCCCCCACACTTTTCTGTAGTAATAAAGAAAACGTGTCATTGGGCCCCCGTCTCTTTGGGCCCCCAGCATAATAAACAAGATAATTATGTTCCCTGCTGCTGCAAATGTGTGCGTGTGTGTGTGTGTGTGTGTGTGTGTGTGTGTGTGTGTGTGTGTGTGTGTGTGTGT
This sequence comes from Monoplex corrugatus, assembly GCA_030674185.1. Lineage (NCBI taxonomy): Eukaryota > Metazoa > Mollusca > Gastropoda > Littorinimorpha > Ranellidae > Monoplex > Monoplex corrugatus. The sequence continues at coordinate 16,338,428 of JAPXFY010000022.1, forward strand.
GTGTGTGTGTGTGTGCGATTAAAAATGTGTGGAATAGCACCCCGAGAAAACTGCTAGGCAATTTTATTAAAACTTATGTTTAGTAGAGGCCCAAAATGTCGCACCAACTCAAAAATGACCACATTTGTGCATTCCAGCTACCATATAGTTAGAGTTTTGAGTATAGGTAAAACTCCATAAACAATGTGCGTTTTGCGTGTGAGCTTGAAACGAGCCCGTCAGTCTGTCAGTATGTATGAATGTAGAAGTATGTATGTGTATATGTATGTATGTATGTATGTATGCATTGATCATTTTGGCCTATTTAGCTGTCAAACAGTGAAATAGACCTAACTGACCACTGGTCGGGCATATACATCAATACATTTTGGACCGGCCTGGTGCGACATTTTCGGCCTTGTAACGGAGGCCCAAAATGTCGCAGTGTCTCAATATGTCCACCGGACCACAGTTGCGTATTCCAGGCTACCGTATAGTCTGTGAATGTATGTGATAAAAAATGTGTGGAACAGCGCTCAGAGGAAATTGCTAGCCGATGTTTTCATTTTGTTTTCAAGTTAGTGCGACATTTTGGGCTTGCTCTACGTAGAGGCCCAAAATGTCGCACTGGCCCAAATTGTCGCAACAACGATCGGGGATCGGGAATAGACCTAAAATGTAATAATATGCTTGTCTCTGTCTTTGTCTCTCTATGCACTACTTAGCAGTAAACCAGTGAAATAAACCAAATTGAAACTGAAAAGTGACAATGACCACTGTACATATAAATTATTCACGTGAAGTCCTACTACACTAGACAGCGGTAAAACTGGTCCAGAATGACATCTGGAGCTGGTGCGACGTTTTGGGCCTTTTTTCCCCGATCCAAAACGTCGTTGCGACATTTTGGGTCAGTGCGACATTATGGGGGCACAATGAGACGGGGGCCCAATGAGACGGGGGCCCAAAGAGACGGGGGCCCAAAGAGATGGGGGCCCAACGAGACGGGGGCTCAAAGACACGGGGACCCAAAGAGACGGGGGCCCAATGAGACAGGACCATTCCGTCCGATTTATCGCACAGGGGAGATTTAAAAAAACACCTGAATACAAACAAGCATACATAAGGACACCAAAACATAAAAACAGGCATAAATTACCTAAAATTTCTTTCACATAATAATAATTACAATATTAATTATTATATGTGGAATAAATTGTAGGTAATCTCACCTCCTTAGAGCCAAAAATGCACTAAATACGTGTACCCAATCATCAATCCGAAGAAAAAGTACGTAAGACGCAATCGAAAAAATACAGATGGACCATTAAGGCAGAAAATAAGTAGAAATGACAAAGCAAGGCAGCAAGGCAGAAACAAAGTGACAGAAAAGAGCAAATTTCTAGCGCAGAATTTCCAGAAGGTGGGGATACTATTTATACTGAAAGAGCCCCCCCCCCCCCCCCCTCGGCAACCCAACGGGGAAGCAGAGGGGATTAAAAAATATACCTGAACACAAATTTAAACTATAAGGGCACTAAACCAAAAATAGACCTGTACTTGAAATTGTTTCCGCATAGCTCATTGTACCAGAGCCAAAACATGAATTTAATACATGTACCCAATAATCAATTCTAAGATAAAGTACAGGAGACTTGAACGCGTACAGATGAATGGACCTGCAAGGCAGTAAATGATGGGAAGAAATGACAGAAAGCAAAGGTGGAAGACAAAAACAGAGCGACAGAAAAGAGGGCATTTCTAGCACACAATTTCCAGAAGGTGGGTATACTATTTATACTGAAAGAAACCCTCGGCATCCTCAAAAGGGCATTTTTGTTTATTTTTAACGAATGAATTTTAAACCAGCCTGTCCTTGCCAAGCAACCGTAAACCCACATTCACACACAATAGAGCCTTCATTAGAAAATGCACACACAGCGTATTCGCCGGCCCCAACTGACCTAAATATTCGCAATACCTCACTCATGAACTTAGAAAACAAAGACAAAAACAAAACAAAAAACCCGCAACGAAAACATGCATACACACAAATAACTTGGGACACATTCGCCGTCCATACCTCATTAACCGTCCTCCATCCCTCCTCCACGCACACACAAACTCCAAAAAGCACACACCTTACACATGCTCTTCCACACACTCGCTCGCGCACGCACGCACCCAACACACGTTCGGCACCCAAAACATGCGCGCTCGCGCACACACCAACACAAAAACACACAACAGACGGGACAATGTTTACCGTAAGTTGCAAAAGGCAGGAAAATGCAGTTGGAATTCATATTGCTTATAACACAGCCGACGTCTCCAACATTATGACCAACATCACACTGAAAACTACCCCACGTTTAATTAAAAATGTCATTTCACTTCATATTGCTTATAGCCCAGCCGACTACTTCAGCCATATGGGTTTAATCAAAAAGAATTGAAGAAAAAAAAACAACTTAAAATTGAAACTTGAAAAGATCGTAATTCCCATAATACTCCGTTTTAACCCTTTGAATACCACCGCCTGTCCACCTGCGTCCTTCACTGTCAACCATGCCAGCAAAGCAAAAACTTAACCCTGTGACTCCCTCACCCTAACCTCCAGCTTCCTGCAGAAGCTGGTGGATAGGGTGAGGGCGTCAAAGGGATACGCTTTCGCAATTGGCGGATAGGGTAAGGGAGTCAAAGGGTTAAAAACTTTTTAAAATCCATACAAGTCTCAATTTATTTAAACATTTTCCCATACGCATGATCATACGAGCTGAAATTCCAGTATAACTTCTAAAAACGTAAAAATTGGACGTGTTGAAAAGATTCTTTAAAGAGCGTTACACACACACACTAGACAGATAATATAAATACAGACACACACTCCACAATCACACGCACCACCACACCATGCACACACACACAAAACCGCCCCCCCCAAAAAAAAAATCAAAACAAAAAACGCACCTCGCACATGTCTTACACAATATATATAACAATATATACACACATAACTACAAAGTAAATGTTTTCCTTAAATAGCAAAGGCAGGAAAATGCAGTTGGATTTTCATATAGCTTATATAGAACAGCCGACATCTAGATAACATTATCATGGCCAACAGCACGCACACTACAATTAACTTAAAATTGAAAAAATGTTAAACCAGTCCTTTCAAGTTTAAAAAAAAATTCCACAACACTCCGTTTAAGCCGTTGACTACCACCACCTGTCCACCCAATCCTGCATTGTTAACCATGCTAGCAAAGCAAAAACTTAACCATGATTCCCTCACCCTAACCTTCAGATTCCTGCAGGAAGCTGGTAGATACGGTGAGGGAGTCAAGGGTTACGTTTTTGCAATTGGTGGATAGTGTGCGGGAGTCAAAGGGTTAAAGGGAATTGAAAAAAGCAGGGGAAAAAAAAAAAAACGGACCAATCCTTCCAAGTCTCAATTTAAACATTTTCCCATACGCGTGGTCATACGACGTGAAATCCCATTATATGTGGTCAAAACGTAAACATTGCACGCTATCTTGAAAAGTTCTTAAGAGTGTTAGCAAATGCAGTACGATTTCTCATTGACAGAAAGAATTAATTACGACTTTCAGAGAAATAGTTATAAAAATAGCTTCATAAACAACCATAATTGAAATACAGTCACACAATAAAATACATTTTAACGAATAAACATCCATACACAGAAACCACAATTAGGACGGTAAACGCCGTCCTATCCCACTATAACAGCCCCCACCCCACCAAAAAAAATTCAAAACAAAGCACGCACCTCGCACATGTCTTACACGCACACACACACGCATGCACCACACATGCGCGTTCACACGCACACGGACAAAAGTAAACAGACAAACCACACAACACTCCGCAAAAGAGGGTAAAATGTTTTCCTTCAATAGCAAAAGGCAGGAAAACGCAGTTAGATTTTCATATTCCTTACAGAACACCGACATCTAGATAACATTATCATGGCCACAGCACACACCACAAATTAACTCAAAAAATGGAATAAAAATGTACAACCATCCTTTCAAGTTTCAATTTAGTTTTTAAAAAATTCCCACAACACTCCGTTTAGCCCTTTGACTACCACCACCTGTCCACCCGAATCCTGCATTGTTAACCATGCTAGCAAAGCAAAAACTTGACCATGACTCCCTCACCCTAACCTCCAGCTTCCTGCAGGAAGATGGATACGGTGAGGGAGTCAGGGGATACGTTTTTGCAATTGGTGGATAGTGTGCAGGAGTCGAAAGGGTTAAATGAAAAAAAAAACAAAAAAACGCATGGTCATACGACGTGAAATCCCATTATATCTTTTCAAAATGAAAATTGCATGCTATCTTGAAAGATTCTTTAAAGAGTGTTGGAAATGCAGTACGAATTGTTCACTTGACAAAAGAGCTTCATTACAACTTTCAGAAATACGGTCATAAAAATAGTTCATAAGTAACCCATAACTGACGAAACACAGGCACACAAATCATTTTTATAATATTTTAACGAAACAATTTTAAATCAACAGCGGTCTGTCTTTACCACGCAACCATACATCCACAAGCACACACAACAGTCTTCATTAGAAAATGCACACACCATACTCACCCACCACCACCCCAAGGTCAACTGACCTAAACATCTGCCACACCCACCACACCTAAGAAAAAAGAAAAAAAAAGAAAAACTACGACGAAAACATGCATACACAGAAACCACAATTAGGACGCGTAACCACCGTCCCATATCCCACTAACAACACACCCTCCAAAAACAAAAAAAAAACAAAGCACGCACCTCGCAACTGTCTTACAATACACACACATCCTCACACAACAACTCTAAACAGACAATAAAAACACAGACACACACACATCTACCGCAAAACAGGTAAAATGTTTCTTAAATAGCAAAAGGCAGAAATTGCAGTTGGATTTTCATATAGCTTATAGAACAGCCGACATCTAGATAACATACTCATGGCCAACAGCACGACACACTACAAATTAACCAATATAAAAAAAATAATCAAAAAATAGTACATACACATCCTTTCAAGTTTCAATCATTCGTTTTAAAAATAAAATTCCCACAAATCATCCGTTTAGCCTTTGACTACACCGACCTGTCCACCACCGATCCTGCAATTAAACCATGCTAGCAAAGCTAAAAACTTGACCCATGGACTCCCCACCCTAACCTCCAGCTTCCTGCAGGAAGATGGATACGGTGAGGGAGTCAAAGGGATACGTTTTTGCAATTGGTGGATAGTGTGCAGGAGTCAAAGGGTTAAAATGAATTGAAAGCAAGAAAAAACAGACCAATCCTTCCACTGTAACAACGCCCCATTCCCCCCGAACACCTGCACATTGTCTTACACCCACACACGCATGCACCACAATGCGTGCGTGCGCCCACACACACACATACAATATAGACAGAACACAATCACACACACACATACATCACACACATGTGCGCGTGCGCACACACACATACCAGATAATATAAAACACACACACAACGAAACACACTCCGCAACAGAAGGTAAAAATGTTTTCCTTAGAATGCAAAGGCAGGATGATGCAGTAAGAGTTTATATTGCTTATAGCTCAGCCGACATCTAGACACATCATGGCCAACAGCACACTACAAATTAACTCACGTTTAATTAAACAGACCAAAAACAAAAAACATCCTTTCAAGTTTCAATTTATTTAAAATATATTCCCACAACACTCCACACCTGTCCACCAGCATCCTTTATTGTAAACCACGCTATCAAAGTAAAAACTTAACCCTTGACTCCCTCACCCTAACGTCCAGCTTCCTGCAGGGTGAGGGAGTCGAAGGGATAAGATTTAGCAATTGGTGGGTATGGTGAAGGAGTCAAAGGGTTAAAAAGAATTTTAAAAAGAAAAAAACAAAAAAAACGGAACAATCCTTCCAAGTCTCAATTTAAATATTTCCTCATACGTATGGTCATACGAGGTGAAATCCCATATCTTGTCAAAACATAAAAACTGCATGTTATCTTGGAAAAGGTTCTTTAAAGAGTTAGAAAATGCAGTACGAATTGTTCACTTGACAGGAGCTTCATTACAATTTTCAGAAATAGTCATAAAAATAGCTTTATAAATAACCCATAATTGATGAAATACAATAACATATTCATTTATTTTAACGAATAATTTTTAAATCAACAGCAGTGTGTCTATCACCCAGCCATACACAACTTTCACTAGAAAAATGCACACACAGCGTACTCACCCACAACACCCCCAAGACCAACTAACCTAACATCCATTAAACCCCACGACAAAAAATACTACCACGGTGAAAACATGCATACACAGAAACCACAAACCGTCCATATCCCACTGTAACAACCGTCCCCCCAACACCCCCCCTCCAACAAAAAAAAATCAAAACAAAAACGCACACCTCGCACATTGTCTTACATACACACGCACACACACACAAACTACATTACACACACACACGCACAAGCACGCGCGCACACACAGACAAAATAGACATATACACACACTCTCCAACAGAGGGTAAATGTTTTCTTTAAATGGCAAAAGGCAGGAAAATGCAGTTAAGAGTTTCATATTGCCTAAGCATAGCCAACAGCATCTACAAATTACCTCACTTTTATTCAAAAAGACAATTGGGAAAAAAAAAACGTACAACCACCCTTTCAAGTTTCAACTTTTTTTAAATTCCCATAATGCTCCAACGTTTAACCCTTTGAATACCACCGCCTGTCCACAAGCATCTTTACTGTCAACCATGCCAGCAAAGCAAAAACTAAACCCTTTGACTTCCACACCCTAACCTCCAGCTTCCTGCAGGAAGCTGGTGCATAGGTGAGGGAGTCAAAGGGATACGTTTTTGCGATTGGTGGATATGGTGCGGGGGTCAAAGGGTTAAAAATACAATTGGAAAAAAAAACGAAAAAACAAAACAAAAACAGACAATCTTTCCAAGTCTCAATTTAATTTTCCCATACGTATGGTCATACGTGAAATCCCATATCTTGTCAAAACGTAAGAATTGCACGATATCTTGGAAAAGGTTCTTGAAAGTGTTAGAAAATGCAGTATGAATTGTTCACGTGACAAAAGGACCATTACAACTGTTCAGAAATACTATCATAAAAATAGCTTCATAATAATAATGACGAAATACAGGCACACAGTAAAAATCATTTTTTCGTATTTTAACGAATAAATTTTAAATCAACAGCATCTGTCTTTACTACACAGCCGTACATCCACAAGCACACACAACAGTCTTCATTACAAAACGCACACACAGCGTACTCACCCATCACCACCCCCAAGGCCAAATGACCTAAACATCCGCTATACCCCACCACACCCACGGAAAAAGAAACACGACGGAAACACGCATACACAGAAACCAACGCAGACACATAACCGCCGTCCATACCCCACAGTAACAACCGCCCCCCCCAAAAACACCAAAAAAAAATCAAAACAAAAAAAGCACACACCTCGCGCATTGTCTTACACACACACACACCCTGCCTGTAACCTCCCCCCCAAAAAAACAACAACAAAACACACACTTTATACGTTACAGTAATCAAAATAAGACAAAAATGCTGTATTTCCCAAGTTAAATTTTCATCGGAAATTTAAGTATTGTTATAATCAATGCTACCATACAACGAATTAAAGTATTGATATTATCAATGCTGCGATACAGTTACCATCGGAAGGTTTAAGAAAAAATAGCCGTGGTAATCAGTGCCACTTTTCCTTTAATGTGAAACAAACTATGGTAATAAACACTACCATACAGCAATGTTCATGTAAAATTCAAAAAGAAAAACTCCACCACCACCATTGGAAGTTTTCATCAGAGAAGAAAAAAAAAAAAAAACTAGGTAACACCACCGTACATTTTTCACTTTTTTGTTTTAATGCCCAGCCTACTGCACGGAGCCTTTTTTCCCCCTTTTATTGTTTTAAAGCCCAGCCGACTGCGCAGAGCCATATCATGACTATAACCGCTTCAAAACAAAACTTCAACAAGAAAAAAAATTAAGTACACATATCAATGCATTCGCGCACATAATCTAAGGACATGCCCCCGGCGTAGGACCATTCTGTCCGATTTATCGCACAGGGAGATTTAAAACACATCTGAATACAAATAATCAGCATACATAAGGACACCAAAACATAAAAACAGGCATAAATTACCTAAAATTGTTTCCGCATATCTCACCTGCTTAGAGCCAAAAATGCACTTAATACATGTACCCAATTATCAATCCAAAGAAAAAAGTACGTAAGACTTTATCGAAAAAATACAGGTGAATAGACCATTAAGGCAGAAAATAAGTAGAAATGACAGTAAGCAACAGGGCAGAAAGAGTGACAGAAAAGAGAAATTCTAGCACAGAATTTCCAGAAGGTGGGGATATTTATACTGAAAAAAAACCCCGCAACCCAGCGGGGGCTCAAGGTTATAATCGTCTCAAAACGTACACAACTCAATGGAGGAAAAAAACTGGAAACAAATTACTCGTCAATGCATTCGCGCACATAATCTTAGGATATGCTCTCTGCATTTACCACTCCGAATTTATTCCAAGTGTTTAAAAAAATCTGATTACAAATTTAAACAAACACTAAATCATAACGTGGGCCAAAAATTACCTAAATTATTTCGGCACATCACATTTCCTTACAGCAAAAAATGCACTTAATACATGTACCCAATCAATTTTTTTGTTTACAGCCCAGCTACTGTGTAGTCATATCAAGGTTACAACCATTCCCAAAAATGCTTCAACAGGGAAAAAACGGGTAAAAGAAATTTTAAGTACACATACCAATGCATTCATATACATGATCTAAGGAAATGTCTCTGGCGTTGACCAATCCTGTACAATTCATCACACGTGGGCTGTAAACAGAATACCTGAATACAAAGTCAAATATAAGTAAGGACACTAAAACATACAACGGGCCTAAATTACTAAAAATTGCTTCCGCAAATCCCATATGCGTAATGCCAAAAATGCACTTAACACATGTACCCAATCGCTATTACTATGATTTTTGTTTCAAGGCTAGCCGACTGCGTACAGCCGTATCAGGGCTATAACCTTTTCTAAACATGCACCATACTTCAACATGAAAAAAAAGGAAAAGAAAAAACTGTCGTGAAGGTTGGAAAATATTTCAATCACACACACACCAATCCTGCAGAATGTCCAAAATGACCACTTGAAAAAAAAAAAGTCTCGCTCCAAAGTAAAGGAATGAAGAAAAAAGGAAATTTCTAAGCAGAATTTCCAAAAGGTGGGAGTACTATTTGTGACCTCCCAGCACGAAATCAAGTCTTAACTAGCATTTTGGGTATTTTGAGATACATATCACTGGAAAGTGTACATTCTGCTGATTATTTTGGTACCTGAATAAAGCTTGTACTCAAAATAATTGTAGAGAAGTTATGTATGTTTAAAGTCATTAAGTTGTTTGACGGCCATTTGAGAAAACAGCCTCTAAAGGTTTTATGTACTCTCCTACACATTTTCCTTAAATTTCTTTATTTGGTGGCTTTGACCCAGTTTGTTTCTAATTTTAGCTGTCATTATCTGAAAGGTGCACCAAAGAGCTTTCTGTCAGTATATTACATGTAAGGTTCGGTACAGGTTACAGTTCGCAATAAACGACAAAAATAGGTACTTTTGGTAATAAATTGCATTCTTTCTGCTGCGATCAGTGCATTAAAATACCATTTTATATTAATATTTTTTCAAGAAAAAAATTCTGTGGGGGATAGAGTATAATCCACAGAAATCAATTTTGAGAAAAGTCAAAACACCCTAGACAGACCCTCAGTCAACTACCTTTTCAGCTCATAGTGCTGTTCGACTGACCAAGTTAAGACTGATTTGGTGGTGGGATGTCGCATTTATATTGAAAAAGCCCCCGGCATCCCCACGGGGGTAATTTTCATTTTGACTACGAATCGCCAACGCACAAAAACAATAACGCGTATTCAACCAACAAGATAAGACGTTAACTTTCGGCTTACCTGCCTTTGCCAATCTACAACACACACACACACACACACCCACAATATGGACAAAAACGAATATTTCCCCGATATCTCGCCGAGTAGTGGAAGAAAATGAGCCCCCTTTTATTTTCATTGTCCGCGATGGTATTGTTTGAACATACTGACCGATGGTCTTAGGTGCGCACTTAAAACGATCTTTCCCTTTATTACCTTATAAGTTTTCTTTTTGTTTTTTTTTTGTTTCTTTTTTGCTTTCACACTATTTTACAGTTAGGCGCTCACTAGAAAACCTACGCTTATATGGTAACCATAAGCCGACACAAAACCTACATTTATACGGTCATCATAAGCCGACCACAAAACCTGCATTTATACGGTCATCATAAGCCGACCACGAAACCTGGATTTATACGGTAATCATAAGCCGACCACAAAACCTGCACTATACGTCATAACGACCACAATCACTATACAGTAATCATAAGCCGACCACAAAAATCACTATACATTAATCATAAGCAGACCACAAAAATCAACTAATCATAAGCCCCCAAAAATCGCTATACAGTAATCATAAGCGACCACAAAAATCACACTATACAGTACATACTGACTACAAAACAAATCACTACAGATCATAAGCACCACAAAAATCACACTATACAGTAATCATAAGCCGACCACAAACCTGCACTATACAAATAGCGACCAACTGCATATACAGTAATCATAAGCCGACCACAAAACCGCACTATATGTAAAAGCCGACCAAACTGCACTATCAGTAGGCCTAATCATAAGCCGACCACAAAACTGCACTATACGGTAATAGCAGACACAAATACATTTTACGGTAATCATAGCATACGACAACCCATCAGATCATAAGCCGACCACAAAACCTACATTTATACGGTAATCATAAGCATACGACAAAACCCACACTATACAGTAAACGTAAGCCGACTAAAAAAAAAACAGGCTACATTTACTCTACGTTGTATCGACTTTGTTGCGTAGGGAACCAGAGACGAGCAACTTTTTAGCGTAAAATATAGACTTGGTAAAACAGTCTTAAGTATGGCCTAAGGGCCTGGCCAGCTCATGGGTTTACGTGCAGGCTTAAGGCTTGTGCCACGGTCACAATACACGTAGCACCTGTGACGTTAGTGCATATGGAATTCGCTCCGAGACGTCATTTGCGAAACTGAAACTAAAACTGAATTGCGTGGGTTAAAAAAAAAAGTACGTGTTATACATAAAATCCATACGTCATGTTATACGATTTTCTACCCAGCAAAGTGGAAAAGGATAGGGTAGAGGATATAGTTGGACCTCATGGCCTTGGTACACAAAATGAAAGGGAAGGGACACTTGTAGAATGGGCACAGATGAATGAGTTCATAGTAGGAAACACCTGGTTCGAGCAGCCTTATAGAAGAAAATGGACTTAAATGAGTCCAGGAGATACCAAAAACCAGATGACACCGTGCTAATTGCGGAAAGTGAAAGGGACCTACAAAACCTTGTGAATATACTTTAAATAGAAAGCAAAGGTAAGGGGCTGGAACTAAACAGCAGGAAGACTGAAGTCATGGTGATCTGTAAAAAACATGAAATCCCCTCATGCAAAATAACCGCAAACGGCAAAACCTTGACAGGTTTATAAGTTTAAATACCTGGGAACGATATTTCACCAGACAGCAGATGCACATCAGAAATAGCCAGTAGAATCGGCCAAGCCGAAACATTCAAGAAAATGTAAAGCATTCTTACCAACAAATGCCTATCAATTATCAGGAAGAGTGTTCTGGAATGTTATATCGAACCAATACTGTTGTACGGTTGCGAGGTGTGGACAGTCAAACAAAGCCAGAACAAGGTTGAGGCAGCTGAAGTGTTTCTAAGGAGGATGTTGAGTTCCATGGACAGCAAAGAAAACAAACGAGACAGTCTTGATGGAGGCAGACACAAGTAGATCATTCATACGGAAGATTACGTAAAGGCAGGCAACATCCATAGGCCATTTTATGAGGAAAAGGGAATTGGAACACCGGTCACAACGGGAAAGCTGGGGGGAAGTAGAGCACCGGGTAGACCCGGGGAGAAGATACTAGACGGACTTGCAGTGTGGCTGAAGACACGGAGGGTGTTAGAGATGCTTGAGGCAACAAGAGAGATGAAGTCCATAATCGCCAACGCCATGCTGCAAGGCACACGATGATGATGATTAAAGTATAATATACGGTATTCGCGGTGGGTTTTTTTTTAAACAGGCGAGAAATTTTGCAAACTTTTTTTCACTGTTCCAACAATTGTGTCATGACCAAACATCAGCCCCTTTAACACAATGTGTTAAGGTTAGAACGGGGTTAAGGTTAGTAGTTTATTACTTTTTTAACATTAGATTCGGCGCGACATTTGTTCGGGCACAGTTGTCGGAACCACAAACGCCATTCACCTGACGTTATCAGAATCGGCACGAGAAAATTTATATGATAATGGGAAGGTCATACTGTTTTTCAAAACTTGCTGGCGATCAGCATATTCATCATCATCATCAGGTGCCCTGCCGCATGGCGTTGGCGACCATGGACCTCCAGCCATCTCTCTCTCGTTGCCCCTAGCATCTCCCCCACCCTCCTCGTCCCCAGCCACTCTGCAAGTCCGTCCAGCATTTTCTCCCTGGGTCTACTTGGTGCTCTTTCCCTCCAGCTTTCCCATTGTGACCAGGTGCTCCAAATCCCCCTTCCTCATAAAATGGCCTATAAATGTTGCCTGTCTTTTCCTAATCTTCCTTATGACTGATCTACTTGTGTCTGCCTCCATCAAGACTGTCGTTTTCTCTGCTGTCCATGGAACTCTCAACATTCTTCTTAGAAACCACATCTTGGCTGCCTCAATCTTCTGACTTTGCATGTTGACTGTCACGCCTCGCATCCGTACAACAGTATCGGTTCTATATTACATTCCAGAACTCTCTTCCTGATGTTAATTGATAGGCATTTGTTGGTAAGAATGCTTTCCATCTTGAATGTTTTGGCTTGGCCGATTCGGCTAGCTATTTCCGATGTGCATCTGCCGTCTGGTGAAATGATCGTTCCCAGGTATTTAAATCTCAACCTGTTTCAAGGTTGTGCCGTTTGCTGATATTTTGCATGAGGGGATTTCATTTTTACAGATCACCATGACTTCAGTCTTCCTACTGTTTAGTTCCAACCCCTTACCTTTGCTTTCTATTTCAAGTATATTCACAAGGTTTTGTAGGCCCCTTTCACTTTCTGCAATAAGCACGGCGTCATCTGGGTATCGAATGTTGGTTTATCATTTTTCCTCCAACCTTTAATCCATGGTCTTCCTCTAGGTTTCTCACGTTTTCGCTGTAAAGTGAAAACAGATCTGGTGACAAAACACAACCCTGTCCGACTCCTCTTTTGACGTTTTGGAAAGAGCTTATATCTATTTTTATTCTCATTGCAGCTATTTGTTCCCAGTACATATTTCTGATTATTCGTAGATCTTTTCCATCACTATTGAGTCTTTCTAATTGGTCGATCAATTCTTCATGTCTGACCCGATCGAAAGCCTTGGTATACTCACAAAGCATAAATATAAATCCTTGTTCACCTCGACCGACCTCTCTATTATAGTTCTTAGGATGTATATGGCATCAATAGTTCCTTTCCCTTCCACAAATCCACTGTTCATCTGCTATTTCTCTTTTGATTCTATTCCTTATCTTTTTTTTAAAAAGGATCTTGGTTACATGACTGATTGTGCGATGGATTTCGCATTCTATAGCCCCCGTCTTCTTTGGAAGTGCAATGAAAATTGATCGACATATCTTTGAGGATTTTTCCAGTGTCGTCAATTTCATTCAGAGGACTTATTTTTTCTATACCGAATTCCTCCAGGGCTTCAATCATCTGTGGTAATGTTGTCTGGTCCTGGGGCTTTTCTTGGTTTCGTCTTTTTCAATGCTGCTCTAAGTTCATCTTTCATTATGGGTGGTCCTTCAAAGTTCTTTTGTGTTCTGCGTTTCTGTCATCTTCAAAAATGTCTTTAGTGTACTCTCCCCATCTGTCTAATATTTTGTCTTTTTCCATGCTATGCTAGATACAGACTGAAAAAAGCCGAATAATGTTTGTACAAAAACAAATGCAATCAACACTAAGACGACCTTGTACAATCACAATGCAGTCAACTCTAAGGACGACCTTGTACAAATCACTAATGCCAGTCAACTCTAAGAACGACCTTGTGTCTATTCGTATCAAATGATAATTGTGTACACTAAGCGCCTACATTTGCTCTAACCGATGTTTTTGTAACCTTAACGCATGGCATGGCCACTTTTTGTGGAGTTCACGCTTTTTCCCAAGACGTCGATTAGCCTCGCTTGTTCCCCAGTTATCACTGTTCACAAAGACCGACTTCATATCGGTCATTTTCTCGGATTAAACGAGACATGGAAACTGCTGTTTGTTCCCTATTTTGTTGTTTGATACTAGACATGGAAATCGTGCTGTTTCCCTATTCTCTTATGTTTGATACCAGACAGAAATTATACTGTTTGTTCCCTATTTTCTTATGTTTGATACCTGTTCTTTGTCTTACGTTTGTTTGACAAAGGTCAGTTGGTCACAAATTTGTTTATCTTGTCCGTTATACTGAATACACATTTCCATTCTATTTTCATTTTTTTCATGATTCCTTAATGTGTATAATGCATATTACATTCGTACAACCTTCACGTGTATATCAGATTCGTACTATCCGATGGCTGTGTGTAATTTTGAGGCGCAAATTGTAAGACCGCTTTATATGTAGCCTCAGCGTATTAACGTAATAACGAACGTTTTGTGTTAAACGTTGCTTTACAGTCTACAGTATAAGCCACCTAACAAAATTTAAAAAATAAAACCGAAGTCAAGCACGCATATAGCCTCTCCTTCCCCAACACACAGGATTATGAGAAACGGTGATGGAGGAAATTTCTACCGCAGAATTTCCAGAAGGTGGGGATACTAGTTATACTGAAAGCGCTCTCGACATCCCCACGGGGGTACAGACAGTAAATGCCATACACGACGTCGATTCATATTCCACTGCGAATTACAAATTTACTCGCTTATCACATCCCCTACCCAAGCCCAAACACACACACAATACTTATTTTAACCTATTTAAATGAAAAATAAAGGCCCAAGACATCCATGTTGTAACATCTATATACCCAGTAACAGTTTTAAAAAAGAAATGCGACCTCCCACCACCAATTCAGTCTTAACTCGCAGTCAGTCGAACAGCGCTAGGAGCTGAAAGTGTGACTGAGGGTCTATCCGAGGTGTTTGACTTTCTCAAAATTGATTTCTGTGGACTTTAATCTATCCCCCACAGAATATTTTTCTTGAAAAAATAAAATAATTTGAAATAGTATTTTAATGGACTGATCGCAGCAGAAAGAATGCAATTTCTTACCGAAAGTACCTATGTTTGTCCTTTATTGCAAACCGTAACCTGTACAGAACCTTACATGTAATGCACTGACAGAACGCTCTTTGGTGCACCTTTCAGATAATGACAGCTAAAATTAGAAACAAACTGGGTCAAAGCCACCAAATAAATTTAAGGAAAATGTGTAGGAGAGTACATAAAACCTTTAGAGGCCGTTTTCTCAAAATGGCCGTCATACAACTTAATGGCTTTAAACATACGTAACTTCTCTACATTTTTTTTTAGTACAAGCTTTATTCAGGTACCAAAATAATCGGCAGAATGTACACTTTCCAGTGATATGTATCTCAAAATACCCAAAATGCTAGTTAAGAGTGATTTCGTGCTGGGAGGTCACAAATGGTTACGTCCACATGTCTATTTGTAAATTTCCGTTAGGCAAGACACCTTAGACATGTAAAAGATACATACACAGTTTGTCCATCTTTTCTGAAACCATTTCTGTCCCTTTCTCTCAAAACCTTAATACATGCTACCTTTGGGAAAGGTATCCCAAATTACAAACGCAAAATCAGTTGACTAAATATGAACATGGTACAAAAGCGAATAATAGAACAGCTAAAATACCACCACCAATAATTCCATTAGTGCCGATTTTTGGTATCTTACTTTTATTGTTTAAAGCCCAACCGACTGCGCAGAGCCCCCGGCAACCCAACAGGGGATATGTACAATACAACAATACATTTTTCCTGGAGTCTCCCTTTTCCTCAATCCGCCATTTCCCTGGTGGAGTCGTAGTCGCCGTTTACCTATAGTCGTCGTTAACCTGGAGTCGTAGTCGCCGTTTTCCCGCCTTGCCGTAGCCGCCATTTCCCCGGAGTCGCCGTAGCCGCCATTTCCCCGGAGTCGCCATTTCCCTGCAGTACATATACAAATATACTACTCAAAACAAGTTAAGGGCCACCCTCCGATCTTCACCTGGTGTCGACAACTCGGTGTATTGACGCGAGTTGATGAAATCGTACAAATTAACTTGTGTTGCTGTATTGCTGAAGCAGTGCATATGTCAGATTGAAGCATGTGAAAAAATCCGCTTGACACCAGGTTCATGCTGAGCAACACGAGAAACGCGAAAGTCATGGAAAATTGTTGTGTTTTCGCTGTACCCCCTAGTACTGGACAGGAACAGCATGCGAGAAATGGGTTGCACGTGCACGGCGCACTACTGATGAACGCGTTCACCACCTCTTAGGCTGCCAGTGCGTATTTAAAGGGGCTAACCAGCCGCACAAATAACCATGCCACCAAGACGAAAATTGAGTGACACAAACCGAGGACGAGCGCTGGCATGGATCCAGGATGGAATTGCTACACGGGAAGTGGCAAGAAGAGTCGGAGTGAGCCACTCCGTGATACAGAGACTACGAGACCGTGTCCATGCAACTGGACAGGTGGCAGAACGGCACCGTACTGGCAGACCCAGTTCAACGACAAGACGGCAGGACCGATACATTGTGACGCAGGCTCTGCGCGATCGGACTTCCACCGCCAGCGGGCTGAGAGACCAACTCAGAGCAGCAAGCAACACGAATGTCAGCGACCAGACAATTCGGAATCGTTTGCGTGCGGCAAATCTTGCGTCAAGGGCTGCTGCTGTTCGTACGACACTCCTGCCACGCCACAGGGTGGCCCGTACAGCCTGGTGCACACAGCATGTGAGGTGGACTGTGAGGCAATGGTCCAACGTCCTCTTCACAGATGAATCCCGATTCACCGTGAGGTTCAATGACGGCAGGGTGCGCGTCTGGAGACGTGTTGGCGAACGATTCACAGATGCCACTGTCAGAGAGCATGACCGATATGGTGGTGGGTCTGTCATGTGGGGAGGCATCAGTTTCAACCACCGCACTCTCCTGTACCACGTCCCCGGCAATCTGACAGGGCATCGCTACAGGGATGAAATTCTGAACCCTGTGGCACTACCAACCCTGCAAGCCATTGGTAACGGCGCTGTTCTGCAGGACGATAATGCTCGTCCACATCGTGCTGCTGTTGTCACCAACTTTCTCCAACAGCAGGGTGTCGTCAGGTTGCCGTGGCCAGCCAACTCGCCCGACCTATCACCCATTGAACACCTCTGGGATGTGTTGGGACGGGCTGTCCGACGCAACCATCCTCCTGCAGCCAATCAACAAGAGCTGGTCCAGTTCCTGCAGCAGGAATGGGCCGCCATCCCTCAAGCGACTCTCCGCAACCTCATTCGGTCCATGCGTCGCCGTTGCACAGCCTGTCTCGCTGCAAGAGGTGGTCATACCCGATATTGAATGAACTTTCATGTCAGAGGCCATGTTTGTGAATTGTCCATTTCAACCTCCTGACTTCAAATACACATTCCGAGGAGTGTGTGCTTTTGTAACTCGGTTTTTTGCTTTTTCCGGTTTGACACTGAATGAAATTAAATTTTCACTCTGATTCAAGTTCATGTCTTTCATGCTTTTGATTTTACAGTGCGTTGTAACAGTGGCCCTTAACTTGTTTTGAGTAGTATAGTTTGTGGGCTGCACCTTTCATTAGCACTTTAATAATTCAGGGGCCCTTTACGTGCACAGCTAATATTAACCCAACCATTAAGACTAATCAGTTTTCAAGGTGTGAATGCTTGATTTTACGTTTGCATAAGCATAATAATCTATAAGCCACGATGGCCGACATAGTTTACAGGATCTTTAACATTATATTTAAGGATGAACATATTTGCTTTACATGTGTCTGCCTGTTGTCTCATCTTTTATAAACAGGCTGGGTAAGAGAAGATAGTTTCCTCTGAAAATTGGCAGGGGTCCAGAGGCAACATCCCTGTTGGGGGTCTGGGGGGCGAAGCTGAAGAATTTTAATTTTGAGGCATTATAGATGCATTTCCTGATGGCAAACAATAATTCAGTAATATTTCCTTTGAAAAAAAATGTTTTCCCCTCTGAAACTAGTTCATCCGCTGAAATTAGTGGATCCGCTGAGTTACCCAGCCTGTATAAAGCACTTGTTCATCTTTTGATCATAACGTTAGTTGATATGCCCTTCCCTCGTTTGTTCATTCTTCCTTTCTTCTTTCATCCTATAAAAAGGGAAAGTTAAAGTCTCTACCATCTCGCTCCCCTAGAACCCCAGGGTTATGGCACTATCTAGGTAGAACCTCAGGACCTGGCCAGCTCATGGGTTTGTGTGCAGGCTTATTAAGACTTGTGCCGTGATCATTTTGGATCATCACATGGCACCTGTGACGTTAGTGCATGTGAAATTCATTCCGAGCACGAAGACGTCATCCTGAGAACTTGGAATTAGAATTTGATTCTATGACTATAGAATATATGTACTTTTTTACCCTACTGTTGGGATTGTCAATCGTTTACTGTTATTTTTTCTTTAAAGCCCAGCCGACTGCGTAGAGCCATATGGCTATAACCCATTTCAAAACATACAACAAGGGGGGGGGGGGGGAGTGCACATAATGCATTCGAGCACACAATGTAAGGATTATGCCCCTGGAATCGACCATTCCAATTTATCGCACAGGGGATATAGAAAACATACCTTAACACACATTGAACATTACCGATGGCACTGGGGAGTAGGTATCAGCTTCAGATATTCCATAAGTCCCAGTCTGTTTTTCCCCAAATGTTTTGCGTCCTGTACTGCTTCAGTCTTTGGAGACAGGGAGATGCTTGGTCTGCCGATCTTTTTGTTTGCTGTGGCGTTTTCGTCGTCTTTCTGGTGACTTGTCTTTTGGGAGGGGTCGGGAGGATTTAAGGGAGGGGCTGAGTGGGCTGGAAGGACAAGAATTCAGTAAAGAAACAGATGAATAGAAGGGATGAACGGAAAGAAAAAGAAAAAAGACTCATTTTACTGTTCTGAATACTGGAGCGACTTACTAATCTAACAAAAACGCATGAAAATGAATAGGGAAAAAACTCCGCATTACAACTATCAGGAAAACATGGTCACCATCATGTCACCATGAAAAGACAAAGATGGACTGGGCACATCATTTCAAGAGAGCAGGCTACCATCCGGATTTGGTTCTTATACCGTTTCATATTGCTTACAGCCCAGCCGACTACTGGAGTATCACCCAAATTGCCTTTCTCTGAACACCAGTAGGAGAGAACACCTGGTGACCAACAACAGACCCTACCTTAAGGCCCTTAAACACGCACTGTGTAGCTGGTCCAGAACAGATATGAAGAAACTCTGCCGCTGCTTCATATGCCAACGGGTTAATAGTAAAGATGGTCCATCTGACGAATCGAAAGAAAAAGGGACATAATCTACATATAAAAACTGAAGATAATCTGATGTAAAATAGCACAAGAAAACGAAGCTAAGACCATTAGAAGCACCGACCATCCACCTCAGAGAATGTAATACTTTCGAAACAAAGCAGTTACAGCTCAGTTTAAAAAGCCCAGCCGACTGCGTTGAGACATACCAGGGCAAGGAATAGAATCAAAAGAGAAATAGATGAACAGCGTCGATTTGTGGAAGGGAAAGGAACTATTAATGCCATATACACCCTAAGAACTATCAGGTCAATCGAGGTGAACAAGGATTTATATTTATGCTTGTTGATTATACCAAAACTTTCGATCGGGTAAGACGAACAATTGATCAACTAGAAAAACTCAATATTGATGGAAAAGATCTACGAATAATCAGAAATATGTATTGGGAACAAACAGCTGCAATGAGAATAAAAATAGATATAAGCTCTTTCCAAAACACCAAAAGGAGTCAGACAGGGTTGTGTTTTGTCACCAGATCCGTTTTCACTTTACAGCAAAAACATGAGAAACCTAGAGGAAGACCCTGGATTAAAGGTTGGAGGAAAAACATTCGATACGCAGATGACACCGTGCAAATTGCAGAAAGTGAAAGGGGCCTACAAAACCTTGTGAATATACTAGAAATAGAAAGCAAACGTAAAGGGTTGGAACTAAACAGCAGGAAGACTGAAGTCATGGTGATCAGTAAAAAAAACATGAAATCCCCTCATGCAAAATAACAGCAAACGGCACAACCTTCAGACAGGTTAAGTTTAAATAACTGGGAACGATCATTTCACCAAACGGCAGATGCACAGATATAGCCAGCAGAATCGGCAAAGCCAAGACAACATTCAAGATGGAACGCATTCTTACCAACAAATGCCTATCAATTATCAGGAAGAGGGTTCTGGAATGTTATATATAACCAATACTGTTGTACGGTTGCGAGGCGTGGACAGTCAACAAGCAAATTCCGAACAAGATTGAGGCAGCCAAGATGTGGTTTCTAAAAAGGATGTTGAGAGAGTTCCATAGACAGCAAAGAAAACAAACGATACAGTCTTGATGGAGACAGACACAAGTAGATCATTCATAGGGAAGATTAGGAAAATGCAGGCAACATCCATAGGCCATTTCATGAGGAAAGGGGAATTGGAACACCTGGTTACAACGGGAAAGCTGGAGGGAAGTGGAGCACCGGGCAGACCCAGGGAGAAGATACTGGACGGACTTGCAGTGTTAAGCCATAAGACAGGGAGGGTGGAAGAGATGCTTGAGGCAACGAGAGATAGATGGAAGTCCATAATCGCGAACGACATGTGGCAAGGCACATGATGATGATCTAAAGATTTACCCCTGGCGCAGACCACTCCGTCTAAATTTTCGCACAGGGGTTTTCAAAAAACACCTGAACACAAATTTATGCATAACTAAGGACACCAAAACATACGCCAACCACCAATCCCAAGAAAAAGCACGCAAGACCCCACCGTACACCCAAGTGAATGGACCAGCAAGCCAGAAAACAGGAAGAAATAGAAGCAAAGGAACAAGGCAGAAACGGACAGGAAAAAAATGTATAACTGAACTTCCAGAAGAATCTAAGTCAAAATGTCCATGTACTCTCAACTAAAATGTAGATATTTTTTTTTATCGAATGGCATGATAACCACAGTATCAGTTGGGTTCCATGTTATTGTTTGTATATAAAACTGTCCTTGTTTAATTTTATCTATTTAAAAATATTACGTAAGCGGTAAGGCATACAGGTTAACGTTCCGTTTTTTTCTTTTTTCTTATTTCCTAGGGTTTTCCTTATTTTACGTTATGTTTTGAATTATTTTGTTTGAGGCTTTTTGCTTTCATTTTTTTAGTTACTTTTTTGTTTCGTTTTCATTTACTTTCAGTTAGAGTTTGGAGTTGGATTTCAATTTGATGTTTCTTCCAACGCGTGATTTCTACACCGGGCATTTTTTTAAAGTGTGGTTCAGTTTTACTTTTCAATTGGTTTAGGTATTTGTTTTAATGCATTTGTTGAATGTTCGCATTAGTTTAAGGTTGTTTTTATTGTTTTCAGATTACGTTTGGTTTATTGATTACAGGTTTTATTGTGGCTTCAGTTTTGTGTAGTTTTAAAATTTCATTTCAATGTTTTCTTATTGTTTAAAATCTTTAGATTTCGTTTTATATTTATACATGTAATGTTTAGATTTCGTTCTATTGTTAATCTTTTAAGACTTTTTTGTTAATGTTTAGATTCGGTTTTAATGTTTAGCTCAGTTAAAGGATATTTTATACTGGAGTTTAGTTTCAGTTTGGGTTAAGTTCGGCTTAAGTTTTGTTTCGGTTTAAGTTTAGCTTTTGAGTTTCGAGTTTAGCTTTTGAGTTTCGAGTTTCGCTTTGAGTTTTCAAGTTTCGCTTTGAGTTTTCAAGTTCAGGTTTGAGTTTCAAGTTCAGGTTTGAGTTTCAAGTTCGGTTGGAGTTTCAAGTTCGGTTTGAGTTTCAAGTTCAGTTTGAGTTTCAAGTTCAGTTTGACTTCTGTTTGTGTTCAAGATTATTACAAGTTTAGGTTTGGCTTTTAAGTTCATACCTTTAAGTTCATTTTTAGCTTCAGTTTTATCCGTTTTGAATTTAGTTCTGGTTTAAGTTTAGTTTTGGTTTAAGTTTACCTCTGGTTTACGTTTGACTCTAATTCTGGCTTAATTTAGTTTAGTTCTGGCTTAAGCTGTTTCATCATCATTAAGCTGTTTCATCAATACGTCAACAAAGACTGCGCTTCGCGGGACACTGCTCCGCCAGCAGTGTCCCGCGAAGCGCAGTCTGTTGACGTATTGATTTACTGATTGGCTTATCGTTCAGTTCTGGCTTAAGTTCAGTTTAGTTCTGGCTTAAGTTTCAGTTCTAGTGTAGGACTGTTGATTTATCGATCAGTTTAATGTCTTATAACAGTACAGTTACACAAATACATGTGCCATCAGTACTAAGAGTTTATTCATGGAACCCAACTGATCCTGTTGCTGTTGTCAGTCTTGACATGAATTTACTGAAATTGTCTTTTGGAGTTCGTGACAAAGGCTGGTCAGAATCTGAGACCGATTTTTTCTACTCTCGACAGGTAATTTGGCCAAAAACTGCGCATGTCTTGTTTCGTTTACGCGCCTATATCATTTCTATTGGCCATTTCACCGTTGGCAGTCGGATAAACAACTAGTACTGAACATTACAAGAGAGTGACTCGAGACAGTCAGGCCACCTGACCTGGATGTCTGTCAACCAGCAAGCCCTTCGAACTTGCACTAGATCCTCCAGAGCCATGTGAAAGACCACAGCCGCGCCAGATGGAGCAGCAGAACACTACATCCACACTAAGACTACGCTACTTTTCCCTCTAGCTGCTGAACGCCAGTTCAATTTCCCCATGCCACAGCGACGCAAGCTGGTGACCGTGCACGTAGAGAACATTTCAACATACAACAGCTGCTATCCAACAGAAGCAAGATCAAAAGAAGCAAAACCAAAGCAGCGTTTGTAACCACGGTTGGTAGAGGGCGCCTGCAGGCCAGGTTCCTCAGACTCCATCCTGTGTTTTGAACTTAGGACAGTGATCTGATGAGTAACATAATAAAATAGCGACTGACAGGACAGAATAATGGGAGATGCGAGAGGGAGGGGTAAAGGGAGGGGAGGGGAGAGAGGAGGGATATAGAAGTGCGACGTCGGGGAAGGAGCGAGATGGAGGGAAAAAGAAAAGGGAGGTAAGTTTAAAATACCGGGCTACCGGCGATTTCACCTGCAAAAATAAAGTCAATTATTGAACAAAGCCACACTGCAGGCACGCACACGCATGCATACAGACATGCATATACACCACGCATGCATTCCATTATGAACACATACAATATTTCTAGGAATCAATGGACAAAAGTGTACAAATCAGTCAACATGTAAAAATCACTTTGCAATGATGATTAAATTTATCTCACTTTTACTGGAATGCTTTTGTGATTCTGTACAAAAGGTCGTTTTAAATATCTTTTGCAAGTGTTAGTCCTGGAAACCAAAATTTGTTTAAAATTCAAATGTCGGAGAGGAGACAGCATAGTGACAGTGGTACCAATCTCTCAGCGTTATCTTCCCTGACCCCAGAGGGAACGATTTCCCATTTACAGCTGGGTGGTTCTAAAGTAGCCTAATTAAACATGGACTTTTCAACGCGGTGTTAATATTTGAGGTGTGTGTATACTGATCTCTGTACTGGACCGATATGGTTCTTGTGATCGGCCGAGCTACATGCAATATGAACTTTAACTCAATTCCGGCGACGTCCAAAGTTCCCCTCGCCCATTTCCATTTCAAACCCTGCCTACGCATAAACTTTTGCACAAATTAAGACGTCTGCCGGATATTTATCTGGCCGATATGGGTAGATCACCTATGTTATTGTCTTAGTGCGATTAATTCTTAAAAACCCTGTTATTTACATATACTCCTAATCATAATTTAAGGGCCACTTCTTCCTCTCTAATTTTAAGTTGAAATAATTGACAATGTTTAGAATTGATTCTATGTTTTATTTCATCATTTCCACACCTGTTTTGGAAAAAGAAATTAGCACAATGACCCATTAGTGAACAGCACATGCATTTAAAGGAACATCCCCCCCTTTTCAAAAAACAGAAAGTGTCAGATTTGGCCAATCTGTTTTCAATATCGCGTGTGTCCGCCCCGAGCCTGGATGCATGCTTCACAGCGCCGATGCATCGACCCCACAAGGGTACGGAGTGTGTCCTGAGGGATGGCCGCCCACTCGATCTGCAGGATGTCGACCAGCCTGGCCAGGGTGCCCGGTGGGGGGTGGTTGTCCCTGATGCGCCTCCCGAGCACATCCCAGAGGTGTTCAATTGGGTTCAGGTCAGGTGAGCACGCTGGCCAGGCCATACGGACGACTTCATGCTGCTCCAGGAAGTCGGTCACAAGGCGTGCTCGATGCGCAGGTGCATTGTCGTCCTGGAAGATGGCGCCTTGACCAAGGTCCACAAGCGCAGGCAGTGCCACGGCCGCCAGAACCTCGTCCCGGTACCGGACCCCGTTCAGGATGCCGTCAATGGGGAGCAGGGGTGTCCGGGTACCACGGCTCATGCCACCCCACACCATCACCGACCCGCCGCCGTACCGGTTATGCTCTTGGGACAGTGGCGTCAGCGAACCTCTCCCCTTGACGTCGCCACACCCGAGCCCGGCCATCGTTAAAGGTCAGGGTGGAACCTGGACTCATCCGAAAACAAGACCCGGGCCCACTGTTGCCTTGTCCAGGTCACGTGCTCCCTGGCCCAGGTCATGCGGCGCACTCTGTTGACCGGTGACAGCACGGGTCGGACGGCCGGTCTCCGTGACCTCAAGTTTGCCTCATGTAGCCGTCTTCTCACCGTGCTGCAGCTGATGTTAGCACCTGTTGCGTCCCTCAGCTGACCCCTCAAGGTCACCGCAGTGGATGCCCTTTCCCTCAGGACGGAGAGGGCAAGGTAGCGGTCTTGCCGTCTTGTCGTTACTCTGGGTCGACCCGTGTGACGCCTTTCCTGGACTGCTCCAGTCGCATTGAAGCGCTCCAGCAGTCTCTGGATTGTGGAATGCGACACTTCAAGTCGTCTAGCAACTTCCCGCTGCGCTAGGCCTTCATCAAGCAGAGCGAGGGCTCTCCCCCGCTGCTCATCCGTCATCCGTCGTCTTGCAAGCATGGTTAAAACGAACCAAGAACGGGTCCTTTTTATCCTCGTCTGCGGGCAACTTTGGCTGGAGTAGTGTTCAAAAAGGGCTTGCCTTGCACGTGCAAAGCGAATTTTGTCGCTACCTTGCCTGCGTCGTCAGAGAGACCCTGCTGAAGATTCGACAATTTCGTGTGGAAATTGTCTTCCTTCGGCCGCCCATTGCAAATCGGCAAATCCCCAAACACGTGCCAAAAGGAAACTGCAATGTTGTCTGAGCTCTTATCCATTCAGTTACGGCAACGAATTGGAGAAAAGAGTAAGAGAAAATAGGTTATTTCTCCTTTCAAAAATTGACTCAAAAACGTTCCTAGCCCTTCAATAATGACGTGTAGTATATACTCCTAATCATAATTTAAGGGCCACTTCTTCCTTCCTCTCTAATTTTAAGTTGAAATAATTGACAATGTTTAGAATTGATTCTATGTTTTATTTCATCATTTCCACACCTGTTTTGGAAAAAGAAATTAGCACAATGACCCATTAGTGAACAGCACATGCATTTAAAGGAACATCCCCCCCTTTTCAAAAAACAGAAAGTGTCAGATTTGGCCAATCTGTTTTCAATATCGCGTGTGTCCGCCCCAAGCCTGGATGCATGCTTCACAGCGCCGATGCATCGACCCCACAAGGGTACGGAGTGTGTCCTGAGGGATGGCCGCCCACTCGATCTGCAGGATGTCGACCAGCCTGGCCAGGGTGCCCGGTGGGGGGTGGTTGTCCCTGATGCGCCTCCCGAGCACATCCCAGAGGTGTTCAATTGGGTTCAGGTCAGGTGAGCACGCTGGCCAGGCCATACGGACGACTTCATGCTGCTCCAGGAAGTCGGTCACAAGGCGTGCTCGATGCGCAGGTGCATTGTCGTCCTGGAAGATGGCGCCTTGACCAAGGTCCACAAGCGCAGGCAGTGCCACGGCCGCCAGAACCTCGTCCCGGTACCGGACCCCGTTCAGGATGCCGTCAATGGGGAGCAGGGGGTCCGGGTACCACGGCTCATGCCACCCCACACCATCACCGACCCGCCGCCGTACCGGTTATGCTCTTGGACAGTGGCGTCAGCGAACCTCTCCCCTTGACGTCGCCACACCCGAGCCCGGCCATCGTTAAAGGTCAGGGTGAACCTGGACTCATCCGAAAACAAGACCCGGGCCCACTGTTGCCTTGTCCAGGTCACGTGCTCCCTGGCCCAGGTCATGCGGCGCACTCTGTTGACCGGTGACAGCACGGGTCGGACGGCCGGTCTCCGTGACCTCAAGTTTGCCTCATGTAGCCGTCTTCTCACCGTGCTGCAGCTGATGTTAGCACCTGTTGCGTCCCTCAGCTGACCCCTCAAGGTCACCACAGTGGATGCCCTTTCCCTCAGGACGGAGAGGGCAAGGTAGCGGTCTTGCGTCTTGTCGTTACTCTGGGTCGACCCGTGTGACGCCTTTCCTGGACTGCTCCAGTCTCATTGAAGCGCTCCAGCAGTCTCTGGATTGTGGAATGCGACACTTCAAGTCGTCTAGCAACTTCCCGCTGCGCTAGGCCTTCATCAAGCAGAGCGAGGGCTCTCCCCCGCTGCTCATCCGTCATCCGTCGTCTTGCAAGCATGGTTAAAACGAACCAAGAACGGGTCCTTGTTATCCTCGTTTGCGGGCAACTTTGGCTGGAGTAGTGTTCAAAAAGGGCTTGCCTTGCACGTGCAAAGCGAATTTTGTCGCTACCTTGCCTGCGTCGTCAGAGAGACCCTGCTGAAGATTCGACAATTTCGTGTGGAAATTGTCTTCCTTGGCCGCCCATTGCAAATCGGCAAATCCCCAAACACGTGCCAAAAGGAAACTGCAATGTTGTCTGAGCTCTTATCCATTCAGTTACGCAACGAATTGGAGAACAAAAGTAAGAGAAAATAGGTTATTTCTCCTTTCAAAAATTGACTCAAAAACGTTCCTGGCCCTTAAATAATGACGTGTAGTATATATAGTATCCCCACATTCTGGTCATTCTGTGCTACACATTTCCTCTTTAATGTCGTTTCTAATTTGCTTTGTCTCATTTTCTGCCTTGTTGGTCCATTCACCTGTCACTCCTGTGTGTGTTCGATAAAGTCATGTACTTTTAAGATTGATAATTGGGTACACGTATCAAGTGTGCATTTTGGGCTTTAGGAAAAGGATATGCGGAAGCAATTATAGGTAATTAAGGCCCATTCTTATATACGTTTTAGTGTCCTTAGTTATCTTTAAATTTGTATTCAAGTATGTTTTTTTTAAATCCCCTGTGCGATGGATTGGACAGACTGGACAACCTCAGGGGCATCTTAGATTATGTGCGCGAATGCATTAATACGTGTTAATTCTTTTTCCTGTTGAATAGGCTATCATGCGTTGTTTTGAAAAAGTGATAGCCCTGATATGACTACGCAGTCGGCTGGGCTTTAAACAAAAATAACGGGTGCCTGATCGCCAGGGTGATAGTTACGATCCGTCTGAAAAAAATGATCTGATAATAGCAAGGTCTCCACTAGACTACTATCTCTACTCCAACGACCTCGAAAAGTGGGACAAATTGAGCAGTTTTACTTTAAGAATAAAGATTAGTAATTTCGGCAAAGGTACAGTTCAGTTATCTGGAATTTTGTGGATATACATGACCTAATTGCTTCAGTCTTAATCCTAGCAATAACCCCAATAACCGTCTCGCAATTACGTCTGTGCGTGTATCATAAAAATAATCATTGTATGCGAGTACGTATGTGTGTGAAGACGTGTGCTTATTATTCTCGTAGATTACAGCCTTGCCGATTGTGAAATTCTATGTAAGGGCTACAACAATCAACCCCTCTTTTAAAGAGGAACTTCGGGGCACAATCGTGACAATGGATTTG
>JAPXFY010000022.1:16371905-16374405 GCA_030674185.1 Monoplex corrugatus
ATTTCCTTGCCTCAAATCAGTGTGAAGTCTTGATTCTGCAGTCGCTTAATGTTATACCAACCAAACTTCCCAATTTCCAAAATTACTATTATCCACCAGTGTATGCCTATGGGAATCCCGGAAGAAAGTAGCCACTGCGATATACATACTTAAAGAGTTACAATATCACATATTTACTTCCCCAGTTTTAACGTCAACTGAAGACTTACACGCTTGTGCCGCTACAGTACAATTCAGTAATTCTTTTATCCTGAACGTTTTGTCAGTCTACCTGCCAACAGGTCCAAATGACCACAACACAGAATGGCTGCGCACGATTCCGGATCTGCTGCACGGTAAATGGCTAATAGGTGGAGACTTTAATTCCCACTCCCCGTTTTGGGAAAAAGATTGCTGTACTGTGACAAGCAATCGTTTAGTAGAAAATATAGTTGACAGTTCGCTTTACCTTTTGAATGATGGGAGTGTCACTAGAATTCCTGATATTTCCAAACATCGGGCAACAGCCATCGATCTGTCTTTAATCTCACCAGAATTAGTACCCTGCTGTACCTGGGACACTCACAGAGATACTTTAGGAAGTGATCACTTACCTATCCTCATAACACTAACTAACGAAAACATCAGGATGAAAGACAGCATTCCTGATATTATACCAAAATATAATTATACACGCGCTGATTGGTCCTTGTTTCAGACTGTTCTTTCTAATCGAGATTTCACACATTATGACAGTGAAAATGTAGACGTTATGTTTTCTAAATTCCAGGAGTCAGTTCTAGCTGCTGCAGACCTTTCCATCCCGAAACTCAAAACTTTTAAGTCTAATAACCGTTTGGGTAATGTTTGGTGGACGGAGGTATGTGAGCAAGCAGTTCAGTATAAAAAAGAGAAATACAAAATCTACATCAAAAGCAGGAAACCTGAAGATCATATGGAAATGAAAAAAGCTAACACCCAGTGTAATAAAATCATCGCTGAAGCAAAGAAAAATTACTGGGCATCATACTGCACAAAAGAAATTTCAGATTTCAAGGATTTCCATAAAGTATGGACAAAAATGAATCAAATGAAAAATGGAGCCAACTTACCTAGGTGTCCAATAATGATTGATACAAGTCACAAATTTCTTTCCGACATGGACAAAGCTGAAACTTTTGTGGAACTTTTTGCCCAAAATAGTAAAGTAGATGGTTTGACTCCTACCTGCAAACACTACAGGGAAATGGCAGCTAACAACCCTATCTACACTGATCCAATACCTCAAAATGATCTCTGGTTTAATTCTCCAATCACCTTAGAAGAGTTAAAAAACACTATCTTGTCTCTGCGCAACAAAAGGAGTTCGGTAGGTGTTGATGCAGTTTCAACTGAAATGATTAAACATCTTCCAGAAAACTATATTATTTTTTTACACAAAATTTTTCAGAAATGCTGGGCTGGTGGAACTATACCACAATTATGGCAAACGTCTGTTGTTATACCAGTATTAAAAGCAGGAAAGCCTAAAAACAATAAAAACAGTTACAGACCTATTGCTTTAACGTCCCATACGAGCAAACTATTGGAAAAATTGGTATTAAACAGACTTGTACATTACTGTGATAAAAATAACGTTATTCCAGTAAATCAGGCTGGTTTTAGAAAAGGGAGATCTACAGTTGAGCACCTGGTTAAACTTACCACTCACATCAAGAAAGAGTTTGCCCGCAGAAAAAGTCTTTTAGCTACATTTTTTGATGTGAAAAAAGCTTACGATCAAGTTTGGCATACGCGTTTATTGTACAAGCTGAAATCTATTGGTTTATCTGGCAATATGTATGATTACATTAAGTCTTTTTTAGCCAATAGAACTATTCAGGCAAGAGTGGGAACTAGTTATTCTACTTCACGACATCTTGATATGGGAATTCCACAAGGTTCAGTGATAGCACCGCTTTTATTTAATATCCTTATACAGGATCTTCCTAAAGCACTCTCAAATCGTGTTGTTTTGGCACAGTATGCTGATGATATATGTATTTGGATGAATATTACTTTAAAAAAGACAACTCCACAGAGAGCACAGAATTACATTAGGAAATTGTATCAATCTGATCTTGATAATCTTGGAAACTATATGTTAGAAAATGGTCTGTCGTTGTCAGCGGAAAAAACTAACATGATGCTATTTAATTCTGGTGGTACTTTAAGTAACTTGCCTACTTTCAGATTGCTTGGTGAAGTGTTACATTACAAACAGGTTGTAAAATTTCTGGGAGTCTTTATGACATCGAAATTAAACTGGAATGTCCATTTTGATTATATTTCAACAAAAGCAAGAAAAGCCCTAAATTTTCTAAAGATAATAAGCCGATTACCATGGGGAATGGATACGAACATACTAATTCATCTGTCAACAGCACTTGTACGATCTAAATTATCCTATGCGCAAGAAGTGTTTTTCAGTGCACCAAAATATTTATTAAAGAAGATACAAAGCTTAGACTGCAAAAGTATT
>JAPXFY010000022.1:16386905-16389405 GCA_030674185.1 Monoplex corrugatus
TAGCTCCATAAATTTAGCACACGCATCAGAATTATGAGTAACTGTGCAGTTAAGGTCAATTGTTACTGTGTCGGAAACTTCTTTCCTAAATCCGCACCATTTCATGTTATATCGCTGAAAAGGAGAAGCAGAAGAAGAGACCGGAGGAAGAAAAAAGAAAAGAAAAAGAAGAAGAAAAAAAGGATATGGCGATAAAAGAGACGAAAAAGAATTACTAAGATTGGAAGAAAAGAAGTGCAGACAGAAAGAAAGTTCGAAGACAAAACAAAACAAAAATGAATCAGAAACATACAAAAATAAATCAGAACGGACAGTTGATGCAACAAGACAAGACAAGACAAGACAAGACAAGACAAGACAAGACTAGACTAGACTAGACTAGACTAGACTAGACTAGACCAGACTAGACCAGACTAGACTAGACTAGACTAGACTAGATAAGATAAGATAAGATAAGATAAGATAAGATAAGATAAGATAAGACAAGACAGACAGACAAGACAAGACAAGACAAATGCATGTAATGCAAGACAAAACAAAACAACACAAGGCAAGACAAGACAAGACAAGACAAGACAAGGCAAGACAAGACAAGACAAGACAAGACAAGACAGGCGCAAATTTAGGCCATCTGCCCTTTGAGAAGCCTACACAAAAGACTGTGGAGTAATCTATATGCGGATGAATAAAGGTGATTTGCCCAGACACTAATGGCGTCTAGCGTTCCTGTATTGTTTGCCACTGCACATGATAATATGCA
Source organism: Monoplex corrugatus (assembly GCA_030674185.1). Taxonomy (NCBI): domain Eukaryota; kingdom Metazoa; phylum Mollusca; class Gastropoda; order Littorinimorpha; family Ranellidae; genus Monoplex; species Monoplex corrugatus. The sequence goes on from JAPXFY010000022.1 coordinate 16,387,666, forward strand.
CTACTGCCGACACTCAGCAACATCACATGGTGTCAGAAATGGGATCATCAGGTGGGAGCGTTTTGATTTGAAAAGTAGTTTGGAAAATTTCGTCCTTTGAGCGGATTTGAATGTTTCAGTCGATGTCAGTCACGTCAGTGTCAACTGTAATGTCAGAGGGACTGGCCTAGGACTAGAATTCAAGTTCTTGCGGAAGAGACAATGGAACGTTTCCGATCTAAAACACCTACGAACGATTTGATTTTTTTTCTTTCAATGAGAGACGCTTTGCTGTTTATTTCCATTAAATCTTATTTGAAAAAGTGGCAAGAGAACGCTGAAAGTGAAAAGAACGTGAAAGTAGTCCGTGACGTCATTAATCTTCTTAGAGCAGTATTTTGTCATCACAGCACTGTAGTCGTCATTTTAACGTGTTCTAATTGGTGGTCTAGTGGCAAAGGCATCTTTGATTACCGTACTCTGAACTTTTCGCTGTTCCGGCTGACGCAGACTAGATTACAGTCATGAATGAAAATGTGCAACAGCAGAAACATTTTACTGCCAACATACCTGTCCCATCAACGTTAGAGGTTCAGGGTGATGTTGAGCAGAACTGGAAAAAGTTCCAACGCCAATGGAAGAACTACTCCATAGCTTCAAGGCTAGATAAGGAAGAGAAGCCACATCAATGTGCAGTCTTTCTAGCTTGTATAGGTGAAGACGCGCAAGAGCTTTATGAAAACTTTCCATTCGCAAGTGAAGCAGACAGGACGGACATTGACATTATTATACAGACCTTTGAAAAATTCTGCGTGAGCTCCTCCCATGAAGTTTATGAATCATATAAATTTCATCACAGAGAGCAAGAAGAAGGTGAATCAGTAGAGTCCTATGTGGCTATCTTGAGGAAGATGGCAAAACCCTGCAAATTCGCTGCCCAAGAAGAAAGAATGATCCGAGACAGACTGGTCATCGGCATAAAGGATGACACTGTCCTTGAAAAACTACTGCAGGAAAAAGAGTTGGACCTACAGAAAGCAATTCAAATCTGCAAGGTTCAGGAGGCATCAAAGATGCAGATGAAGTCTATGGCAAGCAGCTCTGAAAGCTCAGTGCAACGTCTGAGACTGGAGAAGAAGCACCCAAAAGCCACTGTTCACAAAAAGTATGCAGAAACACGACATGAACAGTCAAACCAGACACGTCAGAAGTGCAGCCGTTGTGGGAAAGGTCCGCACAACCGAGACCTGTGTCCAGCAAAGTCTGCCAGATGTCACAAATGCAGCAAAACTGGACACTTTGCAGCCTATTGTCGTACAAAGAATGTTAAACTGGTCGAGCAGGAGTATGAAGAAGAGGAAGACTCAGACCTAGGAGTGATTGTAGGTGAACTTACCAGTGATGCTTTCATGAAAGTTGTCCAGCTCAACGGGAAAGACACTTTATTCAAGCTTGACAGTGGTGCAGACGTGACAGTTGTCCCACTGAAACTAGTCCCAAAGACAGTACAACTGTTGAACACTAGAAAGAAATTCTATGGTCCAGGTCGAGCTAAACTTACAGTTCTAGGAACATTTTCAGCCATACTGCAATGCAGAGGAAAGGCAATGACACATGACATTTATGTCACTCAAGGATTACAGGAGACGCTCTTGGGTCGCCCTGCCATCAGAGAACTGGAATTGCTGACCGAAGTCAACTCAATCAGCAAGGAAGAAGCACGAGAAGATTTCCCACAGCTGTTTTCAGGACTTGGTGAAG
>JAPXFY010000022.1:16394405-16404405 GCA_030674185.1 Monoplex corrugatus
CTGTCTTTGTCTCTTTCCTCTCTCTCTCTCTCTTCTCTCTCTCTCTCTCTCTCTCTCTCTCTCTCTCCGTGTGTCTGTCTGTCTGCCTGCCTGCCTGTCTGTCTGTCTGTCTGTCTGTCTCTCTCTGTAGGATGCACAAAGTAAATTGGAACTCACTCTCTCTCATTTAACGTTGTTCATTTTCTATCAAAATCAGGTTGAAATGAGGGGAGCAGAACAGTTTTGTTTTCTTTTCGTCGACAGCAGACAAAGTGAGATTCAGATTGACTGAAGGCAGATTTTGTATGTCTGTGAGAGAAAGAGAAAAGAGAGAGACAAAGACATCCAGAGAGATAGAGAGATAGAGAGAGAGAGAGAGAGAGAGAGAGAGAGAGAGAGAATTTGTGTGTATGTGAGTTTGTATGCTTTGTATTCGTGTGTGTGTGAGTATTCATGCGAGTGTAAGTATTGGTCTGTATTTGAGTGTGTGTATGTGTGTATGCGTGCGTACTTAAGTGCGGTGTGTGTGCGTGTGTGTGTGCGTGTTTGGGGGGGTTGTTTTTTTGTTGTTTTTTTGTCGTCGCTAAACACATCACTTAAACAATACAACACAAATAACAAGTACCGAAGCAAAAGCAAATATCTTAACAATAAAGCAACTGCTCAACCATTTCACTTGGCAACCACTGAAGTACCGCAACAAACGACCACAACGTCCTCACACCAGGCCAAGTAACTAGGAAGGGGCAACTCACCTTGTTCTGATAGGTTACACAGAGTGACCAGGTCAAAGTGCAGAGCTTACACTAAGTGTTAGTACATGTAGGTTACACAGAGTGACCAGGTCAAAGTGCAGAGCTTACACTAAGTGTTGTCCACAAGCCCTTCTGGTCAAAAGATTTAACAGTTTGATTTGATAGCTCATTGGGATTCTCCTGCGTCGGAACTGTGTGTTTGAATTAACTTATGCGTGGCAGTGTTTTGGACAGTCAACAAGAAAATGTAATGGCAATGCCACTTAAGTTCTGCTGAAGTTGGGGAGGGTGAGTGGGAACAGTGCAACACACTAAACCACTACAAACCAGTAGGAACAGTGGAACACACTAAACTACTACAAACCAGTAGGAACAGTGGAACACGATAAACCACTACAAACTAGTAGGAACAGTGTAACACACTAAACCACTACAAACCAGTAGGAACAGTTGAACACGATAAACCACTACAAACTAGTAGGAACAGTGTAACACACTAAACTACTACAAACCAGTAGGAACAGTGGAACACGATAAACAACTACAAACTAGTAGGAACAGTGTAACACACTAAACCACTACAAACCAGTAGGAACAGTTGAACACGATAAACCACTACAAACTAGTAGGAACAGTGTAACACACTAAACTACTACAAACCAGTAGGAACAGTGTAACACGATAAACCACTACAAACCAGTAAGAACAGTGTAACACACTAAACCACTACAAACCAGTAGGAACAGTGTAACACAATAAACCACTACAAACCAGTAAGAACAGTGTAACACGATAAACCACTACAAACCAGTGGAACACGATAAACCACTACAAACCAGTAAGAACAGTGGAACACGATAAACCACTACAAACCAGTAAGAACAGTGTAACATACTAAACAACTACAAACCAGTAAGAACAGTGGAACACAATAAACCACTACAAACCAGTAGGAACAGTAGAACACGATAAACCACTACAAACCAGTAGGAACAGTGGAACACGATAAACCACTACAAACCAGTAGGAACAGTGTAACACAATAAACCACTACAAACCAGTAAGAACAGTGTAACACAATAAACCACTACAAACCAGTAGGAACAGTGTAACACAATAAACCAGTACAAAGCAGTAGGAACAGTGGAACACGATAAACCACTACAAACCAGTAAGAACAGTGTAACACAATAAACCACTACAAACCAGTAGGAACAGTGTAACACAATAAACCAGTACAAAGCAGTAGGAACAGTGTAACACGATAAACCACTACAAACCAGTAGGAACAGTGGAACTACAAACCAGTAGGAACAGTGTAACACAATAAACCAGTACAAACCAGTAGGAACAGTGGAACACAATAAACCACTACAAACCAGTAGGAACAGTGGAACTACAAACCAGTAGGAACAGTGTAACACAATAAACCAGTACAAACCAGTAGGAACAGTGTAACACAATAAACCAGTACAAACCAGTAGGAACAGTGGAACTACAAACCAGTAGGAACAGTGGAACACAATAAACCAGTACAAAGCAGTAGGAACAGTGGAACACAATAAACCAGTACAAAGCAGTAGGAACAGTGTAACACAATAAACCACTACAAACCAGTAGGAACAGTGGAACTACAAACCAGTAGGAACAGTGGAACACAATAAACCAGTACAAAGCAGTAGGAACAGAGGAATACGATAAACCACTACAAATCAGTAAGAACAGCGTAACACGATAAACCACTACAAACTAGTAGGAACAATGAAACACGATAAACCACTACAAACTAGTAGGAACAGTGAAACACGATAAACCACTACAAACTAGTAGGAACAGTGAAACACGATAAACCACTACAAACCAATAAGAACAGTGGAACACGATAAACCACTAAAAACCAGTAAGAACAGTGGAACACGATAAACCACTACAAACCAGTAGGAACAGTGGAACACGATAAACCACTACAAACCAGTAGGAACAGTGGAACACGATAAACCACTACAAACCAGTAGGAACAGAGGAACACGATAAACCACTACAAACCAGTAAGAACAGTGGAACACGATAAACCACTACAAACCAGTAGGAACAGTGGAACACGATAAACCACTACAAACCAGTAGGAACAGTGGAACACGATAAACCACTACAAACCAATCAAACGCTAAAAGTGTTGTCACAAGGGAAACTTTGATATAGCCTAACAACATGACTTTTATTTTATTTTATTACAATTTCGCGCGCGCGGGAAAGTTGGAGTAAGATGGGAAGGAGGCCAGGGGAGCAAAGACATCGCTCATTCTGCACCAAAATCACACACACACACACACACACACACACACACACACACACACACACACACACACACACACACACACACACACACACACACACACACACACACACACACACACACACACATCGTTAATATCACTATAGTGAAAGACGTTAAATCAAGCAACGAACGAACACACACACACACACACACACACACACACACACGCACACACACACAACACACACACACACACACACACACACACAACACACACACACACACACACACACACACACACACACACACACACACACACACACACACACACACACACACACACGCACACACGAACAATGTTGCTCGAGATGAGATGCAATGTGGCTTCAAGTCCATTTTCACAGTTGATTAAGCCGATCTAACCATCAAGGAAATACCAGGACAACTCCGTGAGAAAGCTTTCCCTCTCACTCTGCCTGACACAGTCACCAGGCACCCACATCTCTCCTTGATGGGGCAGGGTAACCCCTCTATAAAAAGAACACTGCCATAATTTTAACCCTTTGACTCCCGCATCCTATGCACCAACTGCAAAAAAAAAATCAACCCTTTGACTCCCTCACCCGACTCACCAGCTCCAAGCAGGAAGCTTGTGTATAGGGTGAGGGAGTCAAAAGGATTTGCGGAAAGCTGGTGGCTAGGACGAGGGAATCGAAGGGTTTTTAAGTTTTGCTTTGCTACTAGCATGGTTGACGAAGCAGGATGGTGATGGACAGGGTGGTGCGGGAGTGAAAGGGTTAATTAAACGAATCGCTCTTCTTGGAGAAAATGAAGTTTCAGCCCATTCCAGTTCACTCTTCTCGTTGCCTTGCTATGGGGAGCTGGTGAACAGGGTGAGGGAATGGATGGTCAAAACAACGGATAGGGTGGGGGAATGGAATAATTAAAACAATGGATAGGGTGAGGGAATGGAACGGTTAAAAACAATGGATAGGGTGAGGGGATGGAACGGTTAAAAACAATGGATAAGGTGAGGGAATGCATGGAACGGTTAAAAACAATGGATAAGATGAAGGAATGGAATGGTTAAAAACAATCGATAGGGTGAGGGGATGGAACGGTTAAAAACAATGGATAAGGTGAGGGAATGCATGGAACGGTTAAAAACAATGGATAAGGTGAGGGAATGCATGGAACGGTTAAAAACAATGGATATAGATGAAGGAATGGAATGGTTAAAAACAATCGATAGGGTGAGGGGATGGAACGGTTAAAAACAATGGATAAGGTGAGGGAATGCATGGAACGGTTAAAAACAATGGATAAGATGAAGGAATGGAATGGTTAAAAACAATCGATAGGGTGAGGGGATGGAATAATTAAAACAATGGATGGGGTAAGGGAATGGACTGTTTAAAAACAACGGGAACGGTTAAAAACAATGGATACGGCGAGGGAATGGAATAATTAAAACAATGGATATGGTAAGGGAATGGAATAATTAAAAAAATGGATAGGGTGAGGGAATGGAATAATTAAAACAATGGATAGGATAAGGGAATGGAATAATTAAAACAATGGATAGGGTGTGGGAATGGACTGTTTAAAAACAACGGGAATGGTTAAAAACAATGGATACGGCGAGGGAATGGAATGGTTGAAAACAATGGATACGGCGAGCGAATGGAATGGTTGAAAACAATGGATAAGGTGAGGGAATAGACTGTTTCAAAACAACGGGAATGGTTAAAAACAATGGATACGGCGAGGGAATGGAATGGTTAAAAACAATGGATAGGGTGAGGAGATGGAATAATTAAAACAATGGATAGGGTGAGAGAATGGAACGGTTAAAAACAATGGATAGGGTGAGGGAATGGACTGTTTAAAAACAATGGATAGGGTGAGGGAATGGAATAATTAAAACAATAGATAGGTTGGGGGAGTGGAATAATTAAAACAATGGATAGGGTGAGGGAATGGAATAATTAAAACAATGGATACGTTGGGGGAGTGGAATAATTAAAACAATGGATAGGGTGAGGGAATGGAATAATTAAAACAATGGATATGGTGAGAGACGGGAATGGTAAAAACAATGGATAGGGTGAGAGAATGGAACGGTTAAAAACAATGGATAGGGTGAGGGAATAGAATGGTTGAAAACAATGGATAGGGTGAGGGAATGGACTGTTTAAAAACAACGGGAATGGTTTAAAACAATGGATAGGGTGAGGGAATAGAATGGTTGAAAACAATGGATACAGCGAGGGAATGGAATGGTTAAAAACAATGGATACGGCGAGGGAATGGAATGGTTAAAACAATGGATAGGCGAGGGAATGGAATGGTTAAAAACAATGGGGACGGCGAGGGAATGGAATGGTTAAAAACAATGGATAGGGTGAGGGAATGGAATGGTTAAAAACAATGGATATGGTGAAGGAATGGAATAATTAAAACAATGGATAGGTTGGGGGAGTGGACTAATTAAAACAATGGATAAGGTGAGGGAATGGAATAATTAAAACAATGGATAGGGTGAGAGACGGGAATGGTCAAAACAATGGATAGGGTGAGGGAATGGAATAATTAAAACAATGGATACGGTGAGGGAATGAAGTGGTGAAAAACAATGGATAGGGTGAGGGAATAGACTGTTTAAAAACAACGGGAATGGTTAAAAACAATGGATACTGCGAGGGAATGGAATGGGATGAATGGAATGGAATGGAATCTTTATTTAATGTCTGTTCACAATAGTGATTTTAGACACACACACGCGCACACACACACACACACACACACACACACACACACACACACACAACACACACACACACACACACACACACACACACACCACACACACACACACAGAGGGAGAGGGGGAAAATGGTGGGGGCCGGGGATGGGACGGGGTAATGGGAGTTTGAATGTAAGAAGGGGAACAATTACAATTAAGAATTCAGAACATTAAGTTAACAGTGTCAATTAATAACAGACTACAATTAATTAACTCTTCATAACAATCTGCCAACAGGGGATCTGAGAATCAGCTGGACTACCGAAATAATATCATTATTTCTGTTGTAAAGGATATCTCTAGAGTCAGTGCATGAAAAATCGAGATTGTTATTTCTATATGTCGTTAGTAAGATAGGACATTCAAAGAGCAGATGGTGGACAGATAATGCTTTTGAACAAATACATACATTCTGTGTATATTTTGTTTTCCAAGAATGGAATGGAATGGTTAAAAACAATGGACAGGGTGAGGGAATGGACTGGTTAAGAACAATGACTTGCCCGTGATTGGGGCAACATCAGGTCCGCAGTGAAGGGCAGGTCCGAGGTTAATTTGTGACAATGTGTCACCAACATGGCGGCGGCTGGTACAAGACCAGGACTACTGGTCGTGTCATTACTGGGTTTGAGTCATAGAGCTTGGCACGCCACATGCACATAATATATGTTTTACATCCATATGCACACAAGAGCGTAAGATCAAGAATAAAATAGTATTTTATCAGATTGTGAAACAAGCAATGTACAGTTTTGTTATTATAAAACAAGCAATACATATTATTTTTTTAAATACTTTTGTTATATCCATCCACTGCCAAAAGAGGTCTACATTACGCACACGTGACGCATAAATCAATAACACCAATATTTCAACAATACAAACATTAGCTTCAGTGATACTAAGCTTCAAAGAATAAGGTGTTTTTTTTAAAAAAGTGTTGCTGCTAAGTATTTTGATCACAACAAATATATTTTGATGACTGATCTGACTGTTAAATGGTGGAGGAGATTTGTTACTTCATGAGACATGTTATGTACCACTTCTTAAAGTTTGTAAAACAGACATTATGAGAGAGAGAGAGAGAGAGAGAGAGAGAGAGAGAAAGACAGACAGACAGACAGAGACAGAGAATCAGAGAGACAGAGAGACAGAGAGAGACAAAGAGAGACAGAGACAGAATCAGAGACACAGACAGAGAGAGAGACAGAGACAGAGACAGAGACAGAGAAACAGACAGATAGAGACAGACACAGACACAGACACAGAGGCACAGAGACAGAGATACAGACAGAGACAGAGACAAGGAGACACAAAGAAGAGACAGACAGAGAGGGACAGAGCAAGCGAACGAGCGAGCGAGCAATTGAGAGAGAGAGAGAGAGAGAAACAGACAGACAGACAGACAGACAGACAGACAGACAGAGAGGGAGAGGGATTTCTGTATAGATTTCGGTCTGTTTAAGAAGTACACAATACTGTGCACGGATGAGTCTTTAATACACCTCATGAAATCAGCCATACAATGGAGACAGGAGAAATTGAAACAGAAAAAAAAAGCAGACGATAAAGAAAAAAAAAGTAAATTGAGGGATTTTTTTACTGTCTTCCTGTCGTTCTCTTTTCTTCTTCTTTCCTTTAAGACGATAAAAGAGAAGAAGCATTGTACAACCGCTGTCTTTTTTTGTTTTTTTTAACTGTCTGTCTCCTTCTTTCTTTTCTTTGACATTCCTACATTGTTTGGCTAAAACATACTGCAGTGATGGAATGAAAAAGTAAGAAAGAAGTGAACGAAAACCAGGCAGAAGGAGAAGATGATGAAACATGAAAGTTTGCAATATTGCTGCTTTTAAGACACTTCCAACATCTATTTTCCTTTTCAGTGGCTATCACATGCAGAATAATCGTCTCTGGTGACAAGTCAGTCACAGTTAAGGAAATAAAAATGTTTTTATCATCATAGAGACATCGGGCACCTTCCAAGGTTCTTATCTCCTCTTCCCAATCGTGGAAGCTTATAAAAGACAAAGTACAGCATTGCTACATTGATGAAAATATAGTATGTCCATCTCGTCTTCCCCATCGTGGAAAGTTATAACAGACAAAGTAGATTGATGAAATACAGTGGATCCATCTCCTCTCCCCCATGGTGGAAGGTTATAACAGACAAAGTAGATATTTCTACTTTGATGAAATATAGTAGGTCCATCTCCGCTTCCCCATCGTGGAAAGTTATAAAAGACAAAGTAGATATTGCTGTATTGATGAAATATAGTAAGTCCATCTCCTCTTCCCCATAGTGGAAGGTTATAACAAAGTAGACATTACTGCATTGATGAAATATAGTAGGTCCATCTCCTCTTCCCCATCGTAAAACGTTATAACAGACAAAGTAGATATTGCTACAATGATGAAATATAGTAGGTCCATATCCTCTTCTACATCGTAAAAGGTTATAACAGACAAAGTAGATATTGCTACAATGATGAAATATAGTAGGTCCATCTCCTCTTCTACATCGTAAAACGTTATAACAGACAAAGTAGATATTGTTACATTGATGAAATATAGTAGGTCCATCTCCTATTCCCCATAGTGAAAGCTCATAACAAAGTGGATTTGTTACATTGATGAATTATAGTAAGTCCATCTCCTCTTCCCCATCGTGACAGCTCATAACAGACAAAGTAGGATATTGCTAGATTGATGAAATATAGTGCCGTCTTCGGACAAACTAGTAAATTCCCACTTGAGTCACCATGAAGCATCTGGCTAACGGGGCTTTGATGAAGCTGCCACAGGTTTGGCAGGCCGGCAGTGGATGACAAATTGCTCCAAAAAACACACCAAGCTCTCAGTTAACCCTTTGACTCCCGCATATTGTCCACCAGCATCCTGCATTGCCAACCATGCTAGCAGAGCAAAAACGTCACCCTTTTGATTGCCTCACCCTATCCTTCCTGCAGGAAGCTGGTGTATAGGGTGAAGGAGTCAAAGGATTAAGTTTTTGCACTTGGTGGATAGTGCGTGGGAGTCGAAGGGTTAAGAGCTCAAGGAAGACCCCGCCAGCAGTTATTGACAGTCTCTGGCATGCTTCCTGGTCACATCATGACTCTGCTCCAAGCCTCTCGTCATGTCGTAGATCGCCAGCTTCATCTCCACACAACACTTTTCTGGTAGAAATGGCTGTAAAGAAAGAAGACAGACATGAGGTATTCCACACAGAATCATGTGAATCCTTCAGACGTGTTTATAGTGGACCTTGGTGGGTGGTCATATGCATTGACCGCTTGGAAAAGAAAGAGCAGATTTTGTGAAGAAAATATGGGTCCATTTATGTTAATGCGGTTGTAATGTTCATTTAGTGTACAACCGCATTAACATAAATGGACCCGTATTTTCTTCACAAAATCTGCGTTCCCTGGTCATGTCAATATTTTTGTATGCATGCGAAACATGGACCATAACAGCAGACATTGAAAGAAGGATACAGGCAATGGAGATGAGATGCTTCCGCAAACTCCTTGGTATCTCGTACAAAGATCATATAACCAATAAGGAAGTGAAAACCCGAATCGAAAACTCCATCGAACCGTATGAAGACCTCCTGACTTCAGTGAAAAGACGCAAACTGAGGTGGTACGGGCACGTCACACGATCATCTGGACTGGCCAAGACCGTCTTGCAGGGAACAGTTCAGGGAGGGAGACGAAGAGGCAGACAGAGAAAAAGATGGGATGACAATATCAGAGAATGGACTGGCCTTGAATGGAACATCATTCTGCGGAAAGCCGAGGACCGTGAGGAGTGGAGGAAGTTGGTTGCAAAATCTTCAGTGGTGCCCCAACAGTGAACCAGACTACGGGATTGATGATGATGATGATGTTAATGCTCACAGCTCAGACAAAAAGGCAAGACATGGTTACTGATTGACAATATCGGGCCACTAAGCTTCAGGTTGTCCTGTGTTTCTAGCACCAAAATTTCCTGACACGTGTGTTTGCAAGACAGTCACATACTAAAGTAGCTTCAGGTCAAACAGCAGCAAGAAAAAATCAACACAGAGGACCTGTCTCTGCCTTTCTTCTCTACAATATTATCATGAGAATGTGATGCACAGTGTTATATTGCAATATGCATGAACCTATTCAGCCCTTAGACTACTTGCATGGTTCACACTTC
>JAPXFY010000022.1:16409405-16431905 GCA_030674185.1 Monoplex corrugatus
TTAAATTGAAATACATTAAATATTTGTTCAAGAAAAAAATTTCTGTGGGGGATAGATTATAGTCTACAGAAATCAATTTTGAGAAAAAGTCAAAACACCCCAGATAGACCCTCAGTCAGCTTTTCAGCTCCTAGTGCTGTTCGACTGACTGCGAGTTAAGACTGATTTCGTGGTGGGAGGTCACAGTATATGTATACATGTCTATATATATGTATATATATAGACAGACAGACAAACAGACAGACACATACATACATAATATACATACATACATACATACATACATACGTTACGTACACACACACACACACACACACACACAGTAGAGAGACAAACAGACAGACAGATAGATCGATCGAGATAGATAGATATATAATAGAAAGACAGAAAGATAGACAGACAGATAGATATAGTAGATAGATAAGATAGATAGATAGATAGATAGACAGGCAGACAGACGGACGAACAAACAGATGGACAGACAGATAGATAGGTGTATGGATACATATAGATAGATAGATAACAGCATTTTCAATGAACCTTGCTGGCTTCAAACTTAAAGAATAGAAATCAAGAGAAGACTTGTATTACATTACGCTTGCTTATATCAAAATCGTTATTGCAAATTATTATTAAAACCATACCACTACGCTGTGCTTATATCAAAATCATTATTGTAAATTATTATCAAAACCGTACTACTACGCTGTGCTTACGTCAGAATCATTATTGTAACTCATTATCAGAACGGTACTACTACGCTGTGCTACATATCAAAATCACTGTGTGAATTGTTATTAAAATCGTACTTGTGGTTGTGCTAATATCAAATTCTTTACCGTAAATTGTTATTAAAAATCGTTCTTCTACAGCGTTTTTCTCCAAACTCAGTTGGACTCCCTTAGCATTACACATGATGAGACTTACAGAAAGCACAGAGACCTCGAGCTGTTAGGCGAGCAGACTACACTCCACTATATTAGCAGACCACACTCCACTATGTTAGCAGACCACACTCCACTAATGTTAGCCAGACCAACCTCCACTATGTTAGCAAACCACACTCCACTATGTTGTTGAACAGTTCTGCATCTTTCGTGGGCATCCTTGGTAGATGTTTTTAGTTTCCATAAGCCACCGGACACTGGCGTGACTTTCAGGATGTTTAACGTGAATACACAGGGGATCATTGGAAGGGAAGATTGGGAGAGGACAGGCAACATTTGTGGGACATTTTGTGGGAAGGGGGCAGATGGAGCACCTGGTCACGGCAGGGGGGCTGGAGGGGGGGGGGGGGCGCCAGGAGATCAGGAAAAACACTGGACGACTTGCAGGGTGGCTGAGGACAGAGAGGGTGGGAAATGTACTTGCAGCGACAGGGGATATTTCTGTGGAGGGCCATGATCGCCAACGCCATTCGGCAGGGCACATGATGATGATGATGATGACATGAGTGTACATACGAAGAGGTAAAACACTGGCTGATGTTAACCTGAGAGATAAAAAAAACAAAAAACTTTTCCACCCTTTTCCCCACCAGGCAGAGGTATTAGGCAGGATTGAACCTAGGTCATTCTGATTGGAAATCCGAGGGTATACTTACTTGACTGACGTGCTGTCAGACTGAGAGATAAAGGGCTAAAGTATGTGTAGAAAGGTTAACCTATATTCATTTGACATAAAGAAAAAGGAGGAGGAAAGGTGAAAGAAGTACTTCCAGAAAGTTCTAACTAAACATTGTAGGCGTTAAGAGACGAAGGATAAAGGGCGGTAAGACGACTTGTACGAATGTCTTCTTATGCTGTATTCCCATCTAAAGTCAGGAATAAAGGGCAAAGAGACGTGTAAAACGCTCTCAGCGTGGACTGATCCATTAAATGTAAGGGATAAACATCTGTAGAGAATACTACCTCTGCTCTGCTGGCATCATGACAGAAAGGGCGAAAGGCCACGAGTAAATCCGGAATGCTGAAAGTGTCCATCTTCATTGCCATTACTTCCCCCGTTCGAGTTCTATTTAAGTAAGAATGGAAAAAGAGGGGTTGTGTTTTTCCCGGGATGGGGGGTGAGTGGGAGCTGAGGACAGAAAGAAGAAAAATTGATCTTTGTCAACATAGGTATGTGCGTGCCAATGTGCCATCGTAAGTAGGTGCGGGTAGTTTTTTTTTTTTGCGTAAAAATACAGCAGCAGAGATTTCTTACCTTTACGAAATATTTTTTTAACAAACCGTTTTTTTTAAGAATCCGTTAACCTTTACATTTTTCTTCTTTCGTTTTGTTGTTTTAATTGTATTTTTCCAAATAATTCTTTGTTTCTTTGTTGTTTTTTTGTCTTTTTTTTTTCTTTTGTTGTTGTTGTTTGTTGTTGGCTGGGTTTATTGTTGATATATCTGTGTGTTTATTTGTTTGCGTATGTTTTGTTTCTTAGTCCGTTTGTTTTCTTGTTTCGTTTTCCTCGTTGTTTTGTTTGTTGTTTCTGCGTTAATTCTTTCATAGTTTGTTTGTTCTTGATTTTATCCACAAAAAAAAGAGTGGTAAGAAGTCATAAAGTGAAATCAGAAAGTCAATAGCGAAAACGAATCTTCCAGAAGTCAGCCACAGTGGAGTGGTTGCCTAATAGTAAGTTGTCCGTCTGGAAGCCAAGTGATCCCAGACTTGACACCTAGATTGTCCACGGTGATGTTCTCCCCGTGCGTTAGACCAAGACTGATGTTGCTCATCACACTTAGTGCTGCAGAGGATTAGGGACAGTACAACCACAACATTTTGTAGCTCTTAGATACATAATGCACACTCACGCTTACGTTTTGCGTCCATCATTTTAAACTGTGATTTCCTGTGAATCGCGCAGTGAGCCGTTTCCTTATGTATGTTTTTACTCATGGAAAACATTTGCACATCTCTGGATTTACGTCCTTGAGCAAAAGCAACATTTTTAAAAATAATATTCCTGAACAAAAACAGCATTTTTGAAATAATAATCCTGCACAAAAACAGTATTCTGGAATCATATTCATGAATAACAGCAAATTCTGATATATCCTGAATAACATCAATGTTCTGGAATCATATTCCTGAATAAAAGTAACATATCTGGAATCATATTCTGAATAAAAGCAACATATCTGGAATCATATTCCTGAATAAAATAACAATCGGAATCAATTCCCGAATAAAAGCACATTTCTGGAATCATATTCCCGAACAAAAGCAACGTTTCTGGATTACATTCCTGAACAAACGCATTCTCGAACTATTCTGAACAAAAGCACATTTCTGGAATCAAATTCCTGAACAAAAGCAACGTTTCTGGAATCAAATTCCTGAACAAAAACTGCATTTCTGGAATCAACTCCTGCACAAAAGCAACATTTTTGGATTCTATTCCTGAATAAAAGCAAACTGGCAAACAAGAAGGGAAGAAAAAATATTCCGGCAGACAAGGAAACCATTACGACTAAGTCACGATGAATTAAGAGAGGAGACAACCACTTATCATGCCCCCCACCCCCACCCCCCACCTCCTCGTCTCGTTACTTCTGTATCAGATAAGAACCGCAACCACCGGAATCTGAAGCTTTGAAGACAGCAGAGTGATGGGCCCTGTTCCAATCTGTGTATGGAAGAGTCAGTCATTGGGCGATAACCTCCACGTGTCTGGCGATCAGTGCCGATAATGGGCAGGCTATCAGGGGGGACAGAAGGCAGTTTTCACTGAGATAGGCATCAGTGAGAAACAGACATAGGTTCTGGAATTCCAAGGGATGGACCAGAGACAAGACTATTCCTCTTTATCACGGCAATGGTCTGAGGCTGGTACTGCTGTGCATACCGAAGATGTGTTTTTTTGCATGTCGTGTCTGTTCTGACAAGGTTCTTTTTTTTTCATCTTTTCTTTATTTTTCTTTTTTCTTTTTCCTTAGTAACTGATAGGACAGGACATCATCTGCGACTACCAGGAATAGAAAATAGAAAATCCAGATGCATGCCAATGGCCTTGGCTTGTTATTGTGGTGCATGCTAGAGAGATTTTTTGCGTCTGTAATGACTGATAACGTGGATTATTGTACTCTACAAGGAAATCTGATTCCATAGTGAAAACATTGTGCCCAATCTGGCCAGATTTCAGCTACCTGTTTTGAATTGACTGGTGGAAGAGAGCGCTTCAAACAATCCATATGCTTCTGCGCCATATATCTAGATGATGATGGTGATGATGGTGACAACGACGACGACAACAACAACAACAACAATAATAACAATAATAATAACAAACAATAATATATGATGATGAATATGATGATGATGATAGTAATAATAAAATGATAATATAATAGAAATAAAAAAGAAGAAAATAATATTAATAATACTGATGATAATAAAACAAAACAATCAACAAAACAATAATAATAATGATAATAATAATAATAATATAATAATGATAATAAATTAATAAAATAATATAATAATAATAATAATAATAATAATATAATAATAATTCCATTTATAAAGTCAAACATACATGTCAGAGAACACTCGTCGCACTTTACAAACAAGACAATAAAAACATTGCGCGCTGCACAGGAGAGATCTCCATTCATCCTTTCATTGAGGCTACTGACCTGGAGCATCACTTCAATCGTGTAGAGGGGAGAGGGGGGAATCCCTCCTGTCTTACGTTTCTTTGAGTCCTAGGCAGGTGTGTACACCACGATGCCACACGCTCCATCTTATCTGTTCTGTTCCTCTTTATGTTTATAAGGGTAATGTAATGCATGAGCATTTGCTTAAGAGCTGGAAGACCGAGAGTGAGAGAGAGAACGGGAGATAGGGTGAGAGTGACAGAGAGAGAGAAAGAGAGACAGACAGACAGACAGACAGACAGACAGAGACGGACAGACAGCGACAAAGGCAGATAGACAGAGACAAAGAGGCAGAAGAGAGAGAGAGAGAGAGAGAGAGAGGAGAGAGAGACAGACAGACAGACAGACAAACAGCCAGACAGAGACAGAGACAGAGACAGGTAGGCAGACAGGCAGAGAGAGAGAGAGACAGAGAGACAGATAGACAGACACACAGACAGACACAGACAGAGAAAGAGACAGAGACAAAGAGGCAGAGGAGAGAGAGAGAGAGAGAGAGAGAGAGAGAGACAGAGTGAGAGAGACAGACAGACAGACAGACAGAGACAGAGATAGAGAACAGAGAACAGAGACAGAGACAGAGACAAGGAGGCAGAGAACAGAGAGAGAGAGAGAGAGAGGGAGAGAGAGAGAGAGACAGAGACAGAGACAAAGAGGCAGAGAAGAGAGAGAGAGAGCGTTAACCACATTCTCGCGGTCATCGACCTCACAGATAATGAGACTGACTTAAGAATTTCTTTTAGACATCCTTTGCGGCTTTTTGGTTGCCAGTGTCGTCACCTCTCTCCTCTCTCTCTCTCTCTCTCTCTCTCTCTCTCTCTCTCTCTCTCTCTCTCTCTCTCTCCTCTCCCTCCCCCTCTCTCTCTCTATTTTAATTTTTTAATTCTGTCTGTCTGTCTGTCCGTCTATCTGAACCTCTGTAGTTTGAATTGACTGATGTTACCCGCTAAACATGCACGTAAACAAACACACATACATGCACACACCTCACGAAAGCACACACAAACTCATGTACGCACCCACTATGTTTCCCTCCCTCGCAGCTCCTTCCAACAACATGCACCACACACATCTGTGGTGTCAAAACTTCAGACATTAGATAAATCTAGTCTAACACACACAACACACACACACACACACACAACACACACACAACACACCACACACACACACACACACAACACACACACACACACACACACACACACACACACAACACACACACACACACACACACACACACACACACACACACACATGGAAAGTAAAAGAAACTTGCCACTATCAGCTAAACCACTATCAGCTTTATCGAGCCCTGGTCCCGCCAGGTGATAAAACCATTTATATCAGGGGACTGTATTGAGAAAAAAAAAAAAACCCACATAGGCCTAGTCGCCCTTGTAAATAATTAGATTTTCACGCGCAAGCACACACGTGACACCCATCAGCTGGAATCATCAAGTGTTGATCGGTGGGGGGGGGGGGGGGGAGAGAAAACTGCATAGCACGCTGCCTCTTGTTCAACTCGCGCTATCCATCTTACAGCGCAGTCACGTAAACTGTCAGTGTTTTGACACACGCAGAGGGAAGGAGAACATCGACTGGGCATTCTTGCACAGCGGATCTTACAGCGCTCTAAATGTGCTTAGGTAATTTTTTTTTTCTTCACGCGGGGAAAACCATTAGCATAGGCTTGCTTAAACTTCTGAGAGTACAAATGCAAAGCTCGTCTTTTCTAAGTTTGCTTAGGCCCGGGCAAACTTACCTAAGCTCACAGTCTAAGATCTGCTGTGCCATCGTGTCCAGACGTAGAAAATGGAAACGCGAGTGTGTTTCTCATGGTAAAACCAGGAGCAGCGAATTTACATCCTCTCCAAGACGCCATTTTTCAGCCAGGCAAGCAGAGGTTGTCAACGGCCAAGGACAAACTCACAAACATCCAGTTCATCCCCGTCATGAGCAGAGACAATTAGCTTGGACATGAGGTCTTCTGTCATAATATAGGCACCGTAGGATGGTAACTGCTATTGCAGTTTAAAGTTGTAGGGACCATAAAGTTTCAGTGTGGTAGCTCTTAAGTTATTGATTATCAACCAGACCCACCTCTCTCCTCATTTTCACCACCACCACTACCCCCTCCACCTCGCTTATGCGATCGAGATAGATACCAAAACAGAATATCAACTACTTCACGTAATTAGATCGTAAATTAGTACAAATTGTTCGTAGGCATGAGAATCATTATAACTGAACAGACAACAGTATGCTATATACGAGGCTATTCTCTGCTCATTTCTCGAGGGCTTCATTGGTTCTCAAGATTTTCTGTCTCAAAGGAGTTCAGTCCCAACCCGCAACATAAAAAAACTTTGTCTCGTTCACTACCCACCCATCTTAATGCTTCGATTATTCAAATGGTGTAATTTTAGTGTTTCATAAGTCCCTTCCTCCCCTTTCTTCAGTCCACAAATCACCATCACATGGTGCCTGTGACGTTAGTGCATATGGAATTTTTTCAGAACGCGAAGACTCATTTGAGAAACTGGAAACTGAAACTGAAACTGAAACTACCCCCATTCAAGGCCTTGCTAGCGCATAGTTTTTTTTTCTTTCTTTATCTTATTCTTTCTTTTTTTTTTTTTTTTTTTTGCGTACACTCAAGAGTCTGTCACAATTATTGATCACTTAGATGGAGCGCATATGGAATTGTCCGAGAACAACGATTGTCTCTTGAACAAAATCTAAATGTACTAGTCATGTTTGATTGTTTTGGGAACTGCTTTCCGAATGCAAAGATGCCATCTTCAAAAAAACTGAAAGTTAAATTTCCTGAGAGAGATGAGAGAGAGAGGAGAGAGAGAGAGAGAGAGGAGAGAGAGAGAGAGAGAGAGAGAGAGAGAGAGAAGAGAATGAAGAGACAGAGAGAGACACAAGACACAGACAGGAGAGAGAAGACAGACAGACAGACAGGCAGCAGACAGAAGAAACAGCGACAGAGAGAGACAGAGAAGAGAGAGACAGAGAGAGAGGAGAGACAGAGAAGACCGAGAGAGAGAGAGAGAGAGAAGACAGAGACAGACAGAAGAAGACAGACAGACAAAGAGAAAGACAAAGAGAAGAGGAGAGAGATGGACAGGGAAAGAGAGAGGAAGGAGAGGGAGAGGAGTAGCGACAGACAGACACACAGACAGGGACAAGAGCGAGGAAGAGAGCGTGGGGTGGGTGGAGGTGAAGTGAGAGGGGGTGTGCGTACGACATGCACATATATACAGAGCGTGTATGTGTGTGTGTGTGTGTGTGTGTGTTTGTGTGTGTGTGTGTGTGTGTGTGTGTGTGTGTAGTGTGTGTGTGTGTGTGTGTGTGTGTGTGTGTGTGTGTGTGTGTGTGTGTGTGTGTGTGTGTGTGTGTGTGTGTGCGTGCGCGCGTGAAGTTTTTGCATTGGTAGCATGGTTAACAATGCAGGATGCTGGTGGACAGAGTGCAGGACTCAAAGGGTTAATTAAACAACTGGGCCATTGATGAATTGATTCAGTCTGATGTCAGGACCCACCCCAGTGATAAACTTAACGGAGGTAATCGTCAGATGGAAATGGTGGCGGAAACTAGAAGTACCCTCCCATTGGTTCTATATTCCCAAGTTCCCTCCAGTTGGTTCTCGACCCCCTCCCCACAAGTACACACACATTGGTTCCCACCCCACTCCATCCAACCCCCTGCATGTACCCTTCCACTGGTTCTCCCACCCCAAGTTCTCTGCATTGTTTCTCGCCCCCAGTAACCTCCCATTGGTTCTCTCCCTCCCTAAGTAACCTCTCATTGGTTGTCCCTCCCCAAGTTCCCTCCCATTGGTTCTCACCCCTCTCCAAGTAACCTCCCATTGGTTGTCCCCCCCCCCCCATAGTAACCTCCCATTGGTTCTCCCCACTCCAAGTTACCTCTGCATTGGTTCTCCTCCCAAGATACCTCCCATTGGTTCTCCCCACTCCAAGTTCCCTTGCATTGGTTCTCACCGCTCCCAAGTAACCTCCCATTGGGTCTCTCCCTCTACCCCAAAGTAACCCTTCTATTGGCATACCTCCAAAGTTCCCTTCCATTGGATCTCCCTCCACAAGTTCCCTCTATTGGTTTCCCCTCTCCCAAGACCATCCCACTGGTTCTCCTTCATGTTCCCTCCTATTTGTTCTCTTCCCCCCCCCCTCCCCCCATTAGTACATTGGTTCTCCCTCCCCCCAAGTTCCCTCCCACTGGTTCTCCCCCCCCCCCCCCCCAGAACCTTCTATTGGTTCCCAAATTACGACCCATTGGTTCTCTCCTCCAAAGTACCCTCCATTTGGTTATCCCCCCCTAGTTACCACTCCATCGTTTCACCCCCCCCCCCCCCCCCAAGTTCCCTCCCGTTGGTTCTCCCTCCAAGTTCCCTCCATTGGTCGCCAAGTTCCTCTCATTGGTTCCCCCCTCAAGTATCCTCCCACTTGGGTTCTCCTCCCAAATTCACTCCCATTGGTTCTCCCTCCCCAGTACCCTCCCATTGGTTCCCTCCACCCCAAGTCCTCCCATTGGTTCCCTCCTCAGTACCCTCCATTGGTTCTTCCCCCTCCCCAAGTAATTTCCTATTGGTTCTCCCTCCCTGAGTCGTCCCATTGGTTCCCTTCCAAGTACCATCCCATTGGTTCTCACGCCCCCACCCCCTAAGTTCCTCCCATTGGTTCCTCCCAAGTAACCACCATTGTTTCCCCCCCCCAATTCCCTCCCATCGGTTCCCCTCCCCAAAGTACCCTTCCATTGGCTCCTCTCCCCCCAGTACCCTCCCATTGGTTCTCACTCCCTGAGTTCCCTCCCACTGGTTCCCTCCCCAAATAACCTCCCATTGGTTCTCCCCCCCCCCCCCACACACACACTTAGTACCCTCTCATTGGTTCCCACTCTCCAAGTACCCTCCCATTTGTTCTCCCTTTCCGAGTTCCTCCTCCATTGTTTCCCTACCCAAGTAACCTCCCATTGTTTCCCCCCATTCCCTCCCATCGGTTCCCCCCTCCCCAAAGTACCCTTCCATTGGCTCCTCTCCCCCCCAGTACCCTCCCATTGGTTCTCACTCCCTGAGTTCCCTCCCACTGGTTCCCTCCCCAAATAACCTCCCATTGGTTCTCCCCCCCCCCCCCCAACTTAGTACCCTCGTCATTGGTTCCCACTCTCCAAGTCACCTCCATTTGTTCTCCCTTTCCGAGTTCCTCCCATTGTTCTACCCCACCCCCGCCCCCCGTATTCCCTCCCATCGGTTCCCCTCCCCAAGTCCCTCCCATTGGTTCTCCCCCCTCCCCATTGTACCCTCCCATGGTTCTCCCTCCCCAAATAACCTCCCATTGGTTCTCCCCCCCCCCCCCCCCCCACCACTTAGTACCCTCTCATTGGTTCCCACTCTCCAAGCACCTTCCATTTGTCCTCCCTTCCCGAGTTCCTCCCATTGTTTCCCTCCCAGAGAACATCCCATTGGTTCTCCCACCACCCCATCCCCTCCCCCAATTTCTTCTCATTGGCTCTCCCGTCCCCAATTCCCTCCCATTGGTTCTCCCCCAAGTACCCTCCCATTCATCTCCCCCAAGTACCCTCCATTGGTTCTCCTACCCAAGTTCTCTCCCATTGGTTCTTCCACCCCCATCCCCCAATTACCCTTCCATTGATTCTCCCCCCCCAAATGCCGTCCTTTCGGTTCTCCCTCCCCGAGTTTCCTCCCCTTGGTTCTTCCCGCCCCCCCTCCCCCCCCCCCCCAACGTACCTCCCATTGGTTCTCCCTGCCCAAGTTGCCTCCTATTGGTTTCCCCCCAAGTTCCCTCCCCTTGATTCTTCCCCCCCCCCCCCCCATCTGTCGCCATCCCATATGGTTCTCCCCCCCAAGTCCCTCCATTGCTTTAGCACCCTCCAATTCCCTCCCATCCTTCTCACCCTCCAAGACCCTCCCATTGTTCTTGCTCCTCCCCCCCAATCCCTCCCATTGGTTATCCCTCCCCAGTTCCCTCCACTGTTCCCCCCCCAAAGTTCCTCCCCTTGTTCTCCCGTCCCCCCCCCCCGTTCATTCCCATCCTCTGGTTCTCCCCCCCCAAGTTCCTCCATTGGTTCCTTCCCAATTCCTCCTTGGTTCTGACCTCAAGTACCCTCCCTTTGTTTCTCACCAAGTCCTCCATTTACCCCCCCCCCCAGTACCCCCCATTGGTTCCCCACTTCCCCACTGTTCTGCAGCATTTCCAATTCCCCCATTAGTTCTCCCTCGTTCTCCCCCCCCCCCCCCCAAGTAACCTCCCATTGGTTCCCCTTCCCACCCAAGTTCCCTCCCCTTCGTTTCACAACCCGAGCTCCACCCCCCCTTGGTTCCCTCCCATTGGTTCTCCCCCCCCCCCAAACTAAACTCCCATTGGTTCCCCCCTTCCCCCAAGTTCCCTCCCCTTCATACTCCCACCCGCAAGTTCCCCCCCCCCTTGGTTCCCTCCACCAAGTTCCCTCCCATCAGTTCCCCTCCCCAAGTTCCCTCCCTTGGTTCTCCCACCCCAAGTAATTTCCCCTTGGTTCTCCCGCCTCCAAGTACCCTACCCTGGTTTTTTTCCCCCACCAAGTTCCCTCCCCTTCATACACCCACCCCCGAGTACCCTCCCATTGGTTTCTCCTCAACATGTACCAACACTATTGGTTCTCCCACTTCCAAGTTCCTTCCCATTGGTTCTCTCCCCAAGTTCTCTCCCATTCATTCTCCCTAAGTTCCCTCCCCTTGGTCCCCCCCCAACAAGTACCCTCCATTGGTTCTCCCCCATCCCTCTCATTGATTCTCCACCCTATCCCTCCCGTTGGGTCTCCCCCTCCCCCAAGATCCCTCTTATTGGCTCTCCTTCCCAAGTTCTCCTCCCCCTTGGTTCTCCCGCCCCCAGGTTCCCTCCCTCCCCTTTGGTTAAACCCCCCCCCCCCCTCAATTGCCCTCCCATTGCTTCTCCCCGAAGCGACCTCCCTTTGGTTTCCCGCCAAGTTCCCTCCCACTGGTTCCCCTCAAAATACCCATATTGGTTCTCCCTCTCCGAGTTTACTCCATTGGTTCTGCATTCCCCCCCAAAAGTACCCTCCCAATTGTTCCCCTCCCCCCCCCATTACCTCCCCGGTTCTCCCTCCCTCCCATGTTTCCCTCCTATTGGTTCCCCCCCAGACCCCCTGGCCCCCCCAAGTACTCTCCACTTGATTCTCCCGCCCCCAGTTCCCTCCCTCCCATGGTTCCCATTCCCCCTAATTGCCTCCACTGGTTCTCTCCCAACACCCCCTTTGTTTTCCTCCCTAGTTCCCTCCCATTTGGTTCTCTCCCTCCAATTACCCTCCCATTGGTTCTCCCTCGTCCAAGTTCCTCCCTTTGGTTCTGCATCCCCCTACCTCCCCCCCCCCCCCAATACCTCTATGGTTCTCCCCCTCCAGTCACCCTCCATTGGTTCCCCCCCACCCCCATCCATACCCAGATTGATTCTCCCCTCGCCCAAGTTCCCTCCATGGTTCTCCATTTCCCAATTCCCTCCCTGGTTCTTAGCCCCCCCATACCATTCCCTGCCTCCATTTGGTTCCTCCACCCCCCCCCCCAAGTTCCCTCCCATTGTCCCCCTCCTCCCTTCTCCCCCCCCAAATAGCGCTCCCATTGGTTTCCCCCCCCCCAAATACCTCCCCTTGGTTCTCCCTCAATTCCCTCCCCTTGGTTCTCCCCCAATTCCTTCCCCTTGGTTCTCCCCATTCCCCCCCTTGGTTCTCCCCCATTGGTATCTCCCCCCCCCTCCCCCCAAGTACCATCCCATTGGTTCCTCCCTCCACGAGTTCCCTCTCATTAGTTCTCTCCTCCAAAGTTCTCTTCCACTTGTTTCCCTCCCCCTTGGTTCCCCCCCCCCCCAAGTTCCCTCCATTGTCTCTCCATACCAATGTTTCCTCTCCTTGGTTCTCCCTCCCAATGTGCTCCTATTGGTTCTTCCCCGCTACCCACCCCCCCCCCCCCACCAAGTTCCCTCCTATTGGTACCCCTCTGTAAGTTCCCGCCCTTCGGTTCCCTCCCCAAGTACCCTCCCTTTTGTTTTTCTTGTTCTTGCTGGTTTTTTGTAATGTTGTTCTTGTGGCTCTTGTTGTTCTTTTGTCTTATTTTGTTGTGTTTGTTCTACTCTGAAAGTTTTGGTTTGTTGTGTTCCTTGGTGCTTTGGTGTTGTAGTTCTGTCATGTGCTTGTTCCTCTTTTTTCTTCTTGACTTTGTTGTTGTTCTTTTGTTCGTTTCTTTGAGATTTTGCTGTATTTGCTTCTGATTTTATTTTCTTCGCATTGTTTTAGTTTTCTTTGTTATTAATTCTTTCTTTCCCTTCAATTGTTTTGGTTTTGCGGGGCTTCCGTTTTGTGTGTGTGTGTGTGTGTGTGGTGTGTGTGTGTGTGTGTGTGTGTGTGTGTGTGTGTGTGTTGTGTGTGTGTGTGTGTGTGTGTGTGTGTGTGTGTGTGTGTGTGTGTGTGTGTGTGTGTGTGTGTGCATTTTCTTTTGTTTTCGTATATTGTTTTTATCTTTTTGTTTTCTTTTTCTTGTTTTTCTTGTTCTGTTTTGGTTTGTTGCTCGCTTTCTTCATATGGTTTCAGCTATTTCCCTTTTTTTCTTTTGTCTCTGCTTTTGATTTTGTCCCCAATTTATTTTCTTTTGACTTTATTTTCATTCTTGTTCTTTGCCCCGTTGCTATTCGTCTTTTCGTTTACTTTTTGTTGTCGATTTGTTTCTGTTCCAGTCTTCTTCGTTGTGCTTTTCTTGGCGATTTGTCATGTTTTTTTGCAGTTATTGTTATCACAGATTTTGTCTTCTTGTTTTGCCTCTTGTCCACTTTACTCTTCCATTTCTCCTGGTGTTCTTGCTGTTATTGATTTTTATTTCAAATCTGTGTATCCACGTTGATACCATTGTTACTGATAGCGCAATAATAATTGTTATGGATTTGCCATTTATTGGGTGCTGTTTTTTTCCTTCGTTTCCGGTTTCTGTTTATATGTTGTTTTCTTTTGAGGGGGTACGTGGGTGCGTGGGTGGGTTCTCTTTCATTTTGTTGTAGTTGTTATGGTAGTAGTTATTTCATTCTCCCGCTGTGCGTTTCTTTCTTTGTTTTCTTGTTTTTGCTCTGTATGCTAGACTTTGCAGTTCGTGTTTTGTAATGACCTTGTGGTTTGGCTATTTGTTGATATCATTATTATGTTCGTGTTGTTCTCGCTTTTGTTTTTCTGTATTTTTCTCTTCCAAATAATTTTGTTTTGTTTTGGGTTTTGGTTTTCTTGTTCTTGCCGTTCTTGTAGTTCTTATTGCTTTTGTTCTTTTTTCTCTTGTTTTTCTATCTTGTTGTTGTTCTGTTTGAAGATTTTTCTGTTTGTTCCTGTTCTTTGGTGTCTTTGGTGTTCTGGTTCTGTCATGTGTTGATATTGTGGTCTTATTCTTGCTGATTATGTTTTGTTCTTCCACACATATTCTTCCTGTGCTTGTTCCTCCTCTTGTTTCTGTTGACTTTGTTATTCTTCTGTTTCTTTTGACTTCTTGCGGTATTTGTTTATGTTCGTGTTTTTTTCTTCTCTTGTTTCTGTTCTTGTCATGAATGCTCTACTTTTTTTTTTATTATCTTTCTTCCGTTTCCGTTTTGTTTTGTTTTGTTTGTTTGGTTTTGTTGTTGTTATTGTTGTTTGTTTGTTTGTTTTGGTATATGTCTTTTTTTGCGCTTTGTTTTCTTCTGTTTTATTGCTCGTTTTCTTCATATCGTTTCAGGTGTTTTTTGTCGTTGCTTTTGATTTTGTCCACTGGTTATGTTTGCTTAGTATTTTGTTTTTATGTTTATTCCTGGTCTTGTTGCTATTTTGTCTTTGATTTACTTTTTGTTCATTTTTCCCCTTCCACTCTTCCTTGCGATTTTAGAGTTGACTTGTTATCTTTGCCGTTACTGTTATCATGGATGTTCTCCGCTTCTTCTTTTTCTGCTTCTTGTCCCTTGTATTCTATTTCTCCCGATTTCCTTGCTGATATTGATTTTGATTTCATATCATTTTCATGTTGATAGTGTTGTTATTGATTGTGCAATAATAATAGTAATGGATTCGCCATATTTTGTGTACTGTTCTTGCTTTGTTTCTCCTTTTTTGTTTCTTCGTTTGTGATTTTTTTATTTCTGTATTGGTTTTTGTTGTTGTTGTTGTTTGTTTTGTTTTGTTTCGAGGGTTTCTTTTTCGTGTTGCTGTAGCTGTAATGTAGTATTTTATTCTCCAGTTCTGCGTTTGTTATGTCTTCTTGCTTTTGCTCCGCTTAGAGTTTGTAATTCGTGTTATCTTGGTATTTTTCGGCAATTTGTTAATATTGCTTTTATGTTTTTGGTGTTGTCGCTCTTGCCGTTTCTATCTTGCTCTATCAGTATTTGTTTCTCTTTAGAATAATTTTATTGATTTTGTTTTGGTTTTGTTTTCTTGTTCTTGCTGCTTTTGTTTTAGTTCTTGCTGCTCGTTCTTTTTTCTAGTGTTTTTCCGTCTCATGTTTGTTTTTTTCTGAAAAGTTTTGTTTGTTCTGTTCCTAGGTGCCTTTGGTGTTTGGTTCTGCAATGTGTTGATATTGTATGTACACTTGCTGGTGTGCGTTTTGCTTTTCTACACTTGGTTCTTCCTGTACTTGTTCTTCCTCTTGTTCTTGTTGATTTTGTTTTTTTCTTTTTTTTTTTGTTTTTGTTTTCCTTGTCTTCTTGCCGTCTTTTGTTGTTTTTGTCATTATTGCTCAAAATTTCTCTTTCCTTTTTATCTTTTGTTTTTGTTTGTCATTTTTTTCTCCATTTTTCCTTTTGTTTTGTTGCTTGCCTTCTTTGTGTAGTTTTTCTTTTTCCGTTGTTTTTGATTTTGTCCCCTGGTTATACTCGTTCCATTGTTTTTCATTCTTGATCCTGTTTTGTTGCTGGTATTTTCGACGTGCTTATTGTTCTCGAGTTTTTTCCCCTTTCGCTCTTCTTTTTGCTTTTCTTGGCGATTTGCTGGTGAAGATTTGCCGTTGTCATCACAGATGTTCTTTTTCTGTTGCTTGTATTGCATATTGTTTCTTGTCTCATTGCTTCTTGTTCCTTTTGCTCTTCATTTCTTCTGGTATTTTTTTCCGTTATGTTTTTGTTTCCATTTCTGTGTATCCATGTTGACGTTCTTGTTATTGATTGCGTAACAAGCATAGTTGTGGATTTGCCGTGCATTGTGTATTGTTCTTCTTTTCTATTCTTTTTTTTTTCATCGCTTCCTTGTTTCTGTTTTGTTGTTTTCTTAGCTCTGGGTATCTGCTTTGTGTGTTTTGTTGCCGCCGGTTTTTTTTTTTTGTTTGTTTTTTTTCGACTTTCTGATAAGAAATATTTGTTTTTTTCTCTGTTTTTGTTGTTGTTTTGTTCTTGTTGTTCCTGCTGTTGTTCGTATTGATTTGTTTTGTTTTTGTCTCCTCTTACGTTTTTGTTGTCCTCATTCTTGCTGCTTTCGTTCATGTTGCCTTGCGTTTTCTCTGTTTTCTCTTCTCATCTTTCTTCTTCCTTTCCTCTTATCATCTGTCTTCTTCGTTTCCTCTTCTCATTTGTCTTCTTCGTTTTCTCTTATCATCTGTCTTCTTCGTTTCCTCTTATCATTGTCTTCTTCGTTTCCTCTTCTCATCTGTCTTCTTCGTTTCCTCTTATCATCTGTCTTCTTCCTTTCCTCTTATCATCTGTCTTCTTCCTTTCCTCTTATCATCTGTCTTCTTCCTTTCCTCTTATCATCTGTCTTCTTCCTTTCCTCTTCTTGTTTTTTTCTTTTCCTCTTGTCTTTCTTCTTCGATTCCTCTTATCATCTGTCTTCTTCCTTTCCTCTTATCATCTGTCTTCTTCCTTTCCTCTTATCATCTGTCTTCTTCCTTTCCTCTTTTTGTTTTTCTTCTTTCCTCTTGTCTTTCTTCTTCGTTTCCTCTTATCATCTGTCTTCTTCCTTTCCTCTTATCGTCTGTCTTCTTCGTTTCCTCTTATCCATCTGTCTTCTTCCTTTCTCTTATCGTCTGTCTTCTTCGTTTCCTCTTCTGTTTTTTCTTCTTTACTCTTTGTCTTTCTTCTTCGTTTCTTTATCATCTGTCTTTTCCTTTCCTCTTATCATCTGTTTCTTCTTTTCCTCTTATCATCTGTCTTCTTCTTTCCTCTTATTATCTGTTTCTTCCTTTCCTCTTATCATCTGTCTTCTTCCTTTCTCTTATTCATCTGTCTTCTTCTTTTTCCTCTTATCATCTGTCTTCTTCCTTTCCTCTATCATCTGTCTTCTTCCTTCCTCTTATCATCTGTCTTCTTCCTTTCCTCTTATCATCTGTCTTCTTCCTTTCCTCTTATCATCTGTCTTCTTCGTTTCCTCTTCTTGTTTTTCTTCTTTTCCTCTTGTCTTTCTTCTTCGTTTCCTCTTCTTCTCATCGTTCTTCTTCCTATTGTGTATGTCTTTGCTATGTTTTTATTTCGTTTTTGTTGTTTTCATTTGTACTTATTCCTTTTTTATTTGTGTTTTTGAGGTTTTTTTCCTGTTGTCTATAACATATTCCAAGGAAGACTTACTTGTTCTTGTTCTTCTTGTTCCGTTTTTACTGCTGTGCTGCTGCTGTTGCTTGCTCCTCTTTTCAGGTGCAGTACGTACCATAACGCTTTTGCGGACACACTGGAACAAAGTGAATCCAAATTGTACATGCACAGACTAAAAATGAATACATCAACAAACAGAGAAATCAGTAAGTTTCAATGAATTCTTATTGTTACTGTTATTTTTGTTAAAAAGAACCCGTCGTACTGCGTTAGAGCCATAATCAAGCTAGAACAATTGCCGTCACAGGGCCACTTCTTCCAATTTATCGCATAGGGGATAAAAAGAAATACTTGAATACAAATTTAAACATAACTAAGGACACCAAAACATAAAAACAGGCCTTAATCACCTAAAATTGCTTTCGCGTATCTCATTTCCTTAGAACCAAAACATTCATGTAATACATGTATCCAATTATCAATCCTAAGAGAAGGTAGGTAAGACTTTATCGAACACATACAGGTGAATGGACCAGCAAGGCACAAAATGATAGGAAGAGATGACAGAAAGAAAGGAGGAAGAAACAAAGAGTGACTGAATTTCCAAGGGCGGGGATATATTTATACTAAAAGGGCCCCCGGCATCCCCACAAGGGCAATCTCAATGAATTGATGATTTAAACAATTACTTTTACTTTTATTGTTTAAAGCGCAGCCACTGCGCAGAGCCATATCAGGGCTATAACCGCTTCAAAAACAAAACTTCAACAGGAAAAAAAAAAAAAGAAAATTAAGTACACATATCAATGCATTCGCGCACATAATCTAAGACATGCCCCCGGCGTAGAACTATTCCGTCCGAGTTATCGCACAGGGGAGATTTAAAAAACACACCTAAATACAAATATAAGCATACATAAGGACACCAAAACATATATAAAAACAGGCATAAATTACCTAAAACTGCTTCTGCATATCTCACCTCCCTAGAGTCAAAAATGTACTCAATACATGTACCCAATTATCAATCCGAAGAAAAAGTACGTAAGACTTTATCGAAAAAATACAGGTGAATGGACCATTAAGGCAGAAAATAAGTAGAAATGACAGAAAGCAAGGCAACAAGGCAGAAACAAAGAGAGTGACAGAAAAGAGGAAATGTCTAGCACAGAATTTCCAGAAGGTGGGGATACTATTTATACTAAAAGAGCCCCCGGCATCCCCACGGGGGGATTTAAACAATTAAATGGATATAGATGGATAGATGCACAGATACATAAATATCTCGGTAGACAGGTGGCCACATAGATTTCAAGAAAGCAAACAAAAAATGGTCTAAAAAAATTCCGGAGGAATATCCGCTGTCATAGGTAGACAAAGCTATACACACACGCAGGATTAAAAAAAAAAACTAACAAGAAAACTGGCCAATACGTATAAACATACGAGATTATTATCACTGTTATTGCTATCGTTAAAGTTATTAACGCTCTCATTGTTCCTATTATCATCGTTATCATCATCGTGATGATGATGATAATGATGATGTCGATGATAATAATGATGATGATGATAATAATAATCATCATCATCATTATTGTAGTATTAGCAGTAGAAGTATCCAGAACGTTGTTTTTTGTTGTCCAACGATTGCCCACTCTCCGGGTGAGATGTCCTGAGCAGTTCCATTTCAGTTTGTTGATGCTTTCCAGGATGTCTTTGCACTCTGATCTTTCTCTGATCCACTGAGCCATCAGCGATACTTGGAACGTGGACAGAGAAAGGACCCAACACAGCCATCACAGGAGCAAGGCGGGACCCAGAATCAGATGTCCACAGCAGCATATCAGAGAAAAAGAAAAGAAGATAAAAGGAAACAAGTGGAAGAGACCATTGTTAATTAATACAGCACCAAAGACGATATAGACAGAGAGAGAGAGAGAGAGAGAGAAGAGAGAGACAGACAGACAGACAGAGAGAGAGAAGAAAGAGAGACAGACAGACAGACAGAGAGAAGAAAGAGAGAGACAGACAGACAGACAGAGAGAGAAAGAGAGAGACACACAGACAGAGACAGACAGACAGACAGAGAAAAGAGAGAAAGAGAGAGAGAATGTGTGTGTGATGCAGGGGGGGGGGGGGGATATGATCTCCACAAAATATAGAGAAAAAGCTTAATGTTCAAAAGCCTGTTCTCCCTGCCCCCTCTTCTCTGCCTTATCCCTTCCATTCAAGACCATGCGCAGGCTCAAGGAGTCTGCTAGTAAAGAGGTGGCACATAGGGTGGAGCGTATATGGAGTTGACTGAGTGCGATGAATCCCGGTTGAATAAATTTTAAAATGTCATCCTCGCGCTTGAGTTGGTTTAGACTGGATTGGTTTGGATTTATTTTTTGTGTGTGTGTGCTGTGTGTGTGTGTGCTGGTGTTGTGTGTGTGTTGTTGTGTGTGTGTGTTGTGTGTGTGTGTGTGTGTGTGTGTGTGTGTGTGTGTGTGTGCGCGACGCGCGCGTCTGTACAGTATGTGTGTTGGTCTTACGTGGTTGTTTCCCATGTGAAGAAATGACATGTAGGTTGCTTTGCCCGAAGAAAGCATTCGCCATTGGCAGGCCACAGATTTGTCCGCTTTATGCATGTGAGGGTGAATGAGTTATTTACTGATTTTTTTTTTTTTTTTTTGTGGAAGATTGTCAAGAATAACTCTTTGTTGTCGGGATTTATCGTCTCATCCAAAAGACTAAAACTCAAGAAAGAATAAAGAAGAGGAGAGAAAAGACGAGAAGGAGAAATGAAAAAAAATGAGAAGGAAAAGGGGAAGAGAAAAATTGGCAGAGAAGAAGGAAAAGAAGACAGAATAGAGTCTAGGAAGGAGTTATTGGAGTTATTTCAAGAAAGATTCACCGCGGTCGGACAGCTACATATGCGCTCCACCCAAATCCACCAGCAATTATCTGACGGACTTCCCGAGCCTGCACAAAACCCTATGCGTTGGCAAGGTCTTGAAACGTTGAAAGAGGAGAAGGGAACTATCAAACACTAAGCTGACGCCACCAGAACGATGGAAACATTAAGATGTGCAGCAAACAGGCCAGTTTTTAACGTTGCGGGCTGTGGGATTGAACTCAAGATAACAGATCTCGGGTCCATGGCTCTACAAAATAGCCTGCGTACTAGGAAGGAAGACAAAACAAAAAAAAAAAAAAAAAAAAACAAGAGCAAGAAAGACAACTCACCATTCACTCTGAACTTGAGAAAAAGACAGCGTGTTGTTCTGACCTAATGGCTCAGACAAATACCTTGGTACACTGAAAAAAAAGCAAGGTTATGTTATATATATGTATATGTACAGAATGTCAGAGACGTTTGCTCAAATCCCTACCCAGCAACGCAGCACAAACACACCACGTGAACTAAAAACGTGTTCAAACTACATCTCCGTTTCCTGATCGTCAATACCAGCTCAAAGAAGAGAATGACAAAGAACAATTACTCTAATTGAATCTTCGGAGTGAGCTCCTTTGGCAGGGACAGATCAACAAGCATGTAGAAATAGAAGGTGTCCATTATCTTTCTTGTCCCCTCCAGAGAAAGGGTAGACGTTTGTTGCTTCAGACAGCTACGTTGTTTGCCGAGAGACACAAACTCAGATCCTGTTTCCAAGTTAGACACTAGTGGATAGTATACAGCCTCTCTGCAAGCCTATGTGCCCCAGTGGAAACCTCATGGGGAAAATCGAATTACGTACAACTTGCATGCGTATTGTTTGATTTCATTTTACTTTTGATTCATTCCTGTCATTTAGATTTTAACGCCACGATTACACAGAAAAGGAATCTCTCTCTCTCTCTCTCTCTCTCTCTCTCTCTCTCTCTCTCTCTCTCTCTCTTCCATCTCTCTCGCTACTCCCCCTCTCTTTTTTTCTTATGTCATATTTCTTGCACACATAGACATACACAGATTTTAACGCACGACAACACAGAAAAGGAATCTCTCTCTCTCTCTCTCTCTCTCTCTCTCTCTCTCTCTCTTCTCTCTCTTCTCTCTCTCTCTCTCTCTCTTCTCTCTCTCTATCTCTTCTCTCTCTTCCATCTCTCTCGCTCTCCCCCTCTCTTTTTTTCTTATGTCCTATTTCTTGAACACATAGACACACTCTCTTTCTCTCTTTCTCTAACGCTGTCTGCTTTCTCTCTTGTTTCTCTCTTTCACTCACTCACTCACTTTCTCTCTCTCTCTCTCTCTCATACACACACACATACACACACTCACACACACACACATACACATACACACACACACAAAACACACACACACACATACACACTGTCTCTCTTTCTTTCTGTCTCTGTCTCTCTCACACTCTCTGTCTTTCTCTCTGTCTCTTTCTCTCTTTCTGTTTCTCTTTCTCACGCTCTCTTTCTCTTTTCTTCTCTTTCTCTCTCTCTCTCTCTCTCTAATCTGTCTGTCCGTCTGTCTTTCTCTCTGAGTCATATGTGGCACAACCTGATTGATTACCTCTTTCACTCACACACGCACACACAAACACACACACGCTCACATACTGCGCACACACATACACAAGCACATGCAAGCACACACGAACACACACACACACACACATGCACGCACATAGGCGTGCACACTTACAGCATACACACACACACACTCACATGATGGGAAATATTTACCCACTATAATCAGTGGCGAAACTCCAGCAGGCTATTATCCCAGAAAGCGATAAAGACAAAACAATTTATCTCACACAACTGTATATTATAACCCGTGCATGTAGCTAAAGTTAAATATAACACTGTAATATTTCAACTCATAGATGATGCAACCCACCAACTGGTTTCGTCAAGTTTTGATTGATTGATATAAAAATACTGTGCATGCAGTTTTTCTTTCAATGCGTACAATCCGTCGTTTAGCACAATCACGTGCCCTTTCAATGTTTTGACGTGCGGTAGGAGGTAAAATGTGGACCGGATAAGAAATGGAAATGAAAGCGGTTTCCAGCGGCGAAGCGAGGGAAGGCAATTTACGCTCTCTCTGGCATGTCATTTTCGCTCCTGGAAATGGCAGGAAGGAAGCAGGAACTGCCAATCAAAGGAACTCACTTATAGTCTGATTTCCATTCTTGTCATGAGCAGAAGATAAGCTTTTGACAGGTTTCCTATCATGATACTGGGCATGATATGACGGGTATCTGGAATGGTCCCAGAAGTCTAAAAAGACGGTACTGTTATCACTATTGTCAAGAAAAGAAATCTTTCTGACTGCGATAAGCGGAGAAAAGTGACTTTGCTTT
>JAPXFY010000022.1:16436905-16441905 GCA_030674185.1 Monoplex corrugatus
GGCACCCGTCAGAAACTTTCTCAGCTGCCTCCTCTTTCTCTCCCATTATGTAACACATCAGTCCCAATTTCTGATTCAGCTAAAAACCTTGGTGTCTGCATTGACTCTACCTTCTCCATGAACAACTTTGTTTCTCAAACTGCCAGATCTTGCTACTATCATCTCCATCGTATAAGGCTGATCAGGAAGTATCTCTCTGTCGAAACAACTGCAAAACTCGTTCTCTCCTTCATAATGTCTCGCATTGACTATTGGAATTCACTCCTGTCTGGTCTTCCTGCCTCCACCATTCACATCCTACAGCACATTCAAAACAATGCTGTACACCTTGTACTCAAAAAGAAAAAAAGCTGACCACATATCTCCTCTCCTGGCACAACTTCACTGGCTCCCTGTATCAAAGCGCATAAGTACAAACTAGACACCATGTGCTACAAAAGCCTCAATAACGCAGCCCCCGATTACCTGTCAAGCCTACTTGAGATCTATGTTCCCTCACGTACCCTCCGCTCTGCCTCCGATCCTCTGACTTTTCGCTTTCCACGCACTAAGCTCAATACCTATGGTCCACGAGCCTTCTCTGTTTCTGGTCCACTCTCCTGGAACAAACTTCCTCTCTCAGTCCGTCAGCAACCTACTTTTGTCTCCTTCAAGTCCGCTCTCAAAACTCACCTTTTCTCCTCCGCATAAAATCCTAACCTCACTCAAACCCCCCCCCCCCCCCCTCTGCAGCCTGTCTCCGCTCGGAGGGGAATCACATGGTTATAATATATAATTGTATATGCTATGCTCTCTATAATTTTCCATTGCTTTTATTCTTGCTTTTATTGCTTTTATTCTTTCTCCCCATTTATAGCCATGCGTGTGTGTGTGTGTGTGTGTGTGTGTGTGTGTGTGTGTGTGTGTGTGTGTGTGTGTGTGTGTGTGTGTGCGTGCGTGTGTGTGCGTGCGTGCGTGCGTGCGTGCTTGCGTGTGTGTCTGCTTCAGCGCTTAGATTTGATTTTATCAAGATTTTGCGCTATATAAATATTGTAATTATTATTATTATTATTATTATTATATCATTATCGTCACAACAAAGTACATAGCTCTCAGAATGACAGCGAACAATTACTCTAATTGAATCTTAGGAATAGGCTCCCTTTCGCAGAGGCATATCAACAAGCACGTAGAAATAGAAAGTATCCATTTACCTCCCTGTTCTCTGCAGAAAGTGTAGATGTTGTTGTTTTTTTTCCCCTTCAGACACTTTCGTCGTTTGCGGATGGACCCAAACTCAGGTCCAGACTGCGATTTAGAGTGGGACTCACGTGTGTGTGGATGCTGTGAGACCGAAGTATCAGTCTCGTTTCGATTGCAGACCTGCTTTTTCTTCCAAAAGGAGAGTCCTGGGGGGAATCATATAACACAATCGTTGCATGCATATCGTTTTGTTTCGTTTTATTTTTGGTTCATTCCGTGTCAATAGCTTTTAACGCTGTCAAAACATGTCAAAACAGCAAGAAAATGTTTTTTCTCTCTCTCTCTCTCTCTTTCTTTCTTTCTTTCTTTCTCTCTCTGTGTCTCTCTGTCTATCTGTCACTCACACTCTCTCGCTCTTTCTCTTTCTCTCTCTTTCAGTCTGTCTGTCCGTATGTCTGTCTGTCTGCCTGTCTCTCTTTCTCTTTTTCTTTCTCTCTCTCTCTCTGTCTCCATCTCTCTTTGTCTTCTCTCTGTCTGTCTCTGTCTGTATCTGTTTTTTTCTCTCTGTCTCTCTCTGTCTCTTCTCTCTCTCTGTGTCTTTGTCTCTCTCTGTATCTTTGTCTCTCTGTCTGTCTGTCTGTCTCTGTCTCTGTCTCTCTCTCTCTCCCACTCTGTCTCTGTCTCTGTCTTTGTCTCTGTCTGTCTGCCTGCCTATCTGCCTCTCTGCCTTTCTCTCTCTCTCTCTCTCTCTCTCTCTCTCTCTCTCTCTCTCTCTCTCTCTTTCAAATGACATTGTTCATGTTCATAGAATACCTGATGTCAATTACGCATCCATAATTTGGTATGATGTTATGAGGTTTCCTTGAAACGTTTAAAATCACTCGTTAAACTTGCTGTAACCATGATAATGTCTTGTCCTGTACATAGCTAACATAGCTGTCGAGAATTTTAAAGACGATAGCTCAAAACAGAACGTGATCAAGTGACATTAACGTGAACAACGTGTGTATATGTATTACATTTCATTCTAGAATCTTATATAATAATAATAATAATTAATAATAATAATAATTACAATAATTACAATATTTATATAGCGCAACATCTTGATAGAAATCAAACCTAAGAACATAGCTCAGTACAAAACATGCTGAACTAAGATTAACAAATCAACAACGCATATTTCCAATATAATTCATTCTGAGACATGAAGGGCAGTCTAGAGATATACAGACCCACCACTAGAAAGACTGGAAAATCTTGATCTAAGAGGTAACGCAGCTCTCTCCGATGTTGAAATTGTCAACAGTTCTCTCCCATGTTGAAACTGTCAAATTGAAGATCAATTCTCTTCCATATTCGATTTGTAAAAGTCATCATCACCCCTTCAACGCCACCACCACAACTACTACTATCAACACCACTACTATTACTATTGCTACCACCACCACTATCAACAACAAGAACATAATTTTGGAATCTATAAGGTCAAACAACAGGTCAAAGATAGGGAAGGTTAAAGGGCAAAAAGGTCAAAGAGCTCATTCAAATGGTGAAGCAACAAGAAGAAAAACAGAATGTTGAAAATGTCACACAACATTGCTCAGTACAAGACCACGAGCAATCTCATTGATATTGTTTATAACTACATTGCTCAGTAGAAAACCACGAGCAATCTCATTGATGTTGTTTATAACTAATTGCTCAGTACAAAACCACAAGCACTCTCATTGATGTTGTTTATAACTACATTGCTCAATAGGAAACCACGAGCAGTCTCATTGATGTTGTTTATAAGTACATTGCTCAGTACAAGACCACGAGCACTCTCATTGATGTTGTTTATAACTACATTGCTCAATAGGAAACCACGAGCAGTCTCATTGATGTTGTTTATAAGTACATTGCTCAGTACAAGACCACGAGCACTCTCATTGATGTTGTTTATAACTACATTGCTCAGTACAAAACCACAAGCAATCTCATTGATGTTGTTTATAACTACATTGCTCAGTACAAAACTACGAGCAATATCATTGATATTGTTTATAACTACATTGCTCAGTACAAAACCACAAGCAATTTCATTGATGTTGTTTATAACTACATTGCTCAGTAGAAAACCACAAGCAATCTCATTGATGTTGTTTATAACTACATTGCTCAGTAGAAAACCACGAGCAATCTCATTGATGTTGTTTATAAACTACATTGCTCAGTACAAAGACCACGAGCACTCTCATTGATGTTGTTTATAACTACATTGCTCAATAGAAAACCACGAGCAATCTCATTGATGTTGTTTATAACTACATTGCTCAGTACAAAACTACGAGCAATCTCATTGATGTTGTTTATAACTACATTGCTCAGTACAAAACCACAAGCAATCTCATTGATGTTGTTTATAATTACATTGCTCAGTAGAAAACCACGAGCAATCTCATTGATGTTGTTTATAACTACAGATCCTGTTTCAGTGCTGAGATGTTTGTTTCTTTGTCAGTTGTCTCTTTGTTCATTTGCTTTGTTTTTTCTTTGTTTCAGTGTGTTGGTTTATTGCTTTTTTCTTTTTGATTTTTTGATTTTGTTTGTTAGTGTGCGCATTATCTATTTATTTATTTATTTGTTGATGCGTTATTTGTTTGTTTGTTTGTTTGTTTGCTTGTTTTTTTTCTTTTTCGTTTTGTTATTATTTAGAATTGAAAGTGACGGTTGATAATTTTACAAATGATAGAAGTACAGTGGTACCCCCCAAGTCGAATGCATTCCAAGTCGAATTTTCCCATGTCGAACGAAAATTTCGGCAAAATATCGCCTCCCGTGTCGAATCTCCCCTCCCATCTCGAACGTCTGGTAACAAAGCCTGGACCTGAGGCGCGCTCTGCCTGCCCAGTCCCGCTCACTCCCCCATGTCGTGCACATCATCCTCTGTTGTTGCTGGCATTTTTTTTTGCATTTCTTCTTCAAATTAGCCCTCATTGTGGCTCCCAAGAAAGTGCAAAGTATTAGTATTTAAGTCTATTTCTGCTTTATTTAAGTCTAATTCTGCTTGCCATTGTACTTATATTGCAGTTATCTGGCCACAGGGCACAACAGAAACCCATAAAAATGTAAAATAGATAGGGGATTTTGGGGGCCTGGAACGAATTAATGCTTTTTACTTTAATTCTAATGGGAAAATTGCCTCCCAACTAGAATATTCTCTAGTCGAATGATCCGAGGAACCAGTTAGATTCGACTTGGGGGTCACCACTGTAAATGCATTATGTGACACCACCCGCATATTTTCTTTCAAAGCACGTGTGTACAAACAAGCATTTAGACAGACAAACAAGGATGTAGACAGACAAACAAGCATGTAGACAGACAAACAAGCATGCAGACAGACAAACAAGCATGCAGACAGACAAACAAGCATGCAGACTGACAAACAAGCATGTAGACAGACAAACAAGCATGTAACAAGCATGTAGACAGACAAACAAGTATGTAGACAGACAAACAAGCATGTAACAAGCATGTAGACAGACAAACAAGTATGTAGACAGACAAACAAGCATGTAACAAGCATGTAGATAGACAAACAAGCATGTAGACAGACAAACAAGCATGTAGACAGACAAACAAGCATGAAGACAGACAAACAAGCATGTAGACAGACAAACAAGCATGTAGACAGACAAACAAGCATGTAACAAGCATGTAGACAAACAGGCATGTAGACAAACAAGCATGTAGACAGACAAACAGGCATGTAGACAAACAAGCATGTAACAAGCATGTAGACAGACAAACATGTAGACAGACACACAAGC
>JAPXFY010000022.1:16446905-16451905 GCA_030674185.1 Monoplex corrugatus
TATGTATGTGCGCGCGCGCAAGTGTGTGTTGTTTGGTGTTGTGTGTGTGTGTGTTTGTGTTGTGTGTGTGTATGTGTGTGTGTGAGTGTGTGTGTGTGTATGAGTGGGGTGTGTGTGTGTGTGTGTGTGTGTGTGTGTGTGTGTGTGTGTGTGTGTGACCGTGGGAAGAGAAAGGGAGAGGATCAAAAAGGCAGATGAATTTAAGAGAGAGAGAGAGAGACTCAGATAAAGACAGATATAGGGAGATAAACAGATAATGCGATCCTTTTCTATCGAAGTTGAATAGGACAGAGAAGAACAATGTTGTTGTTTGTTTTTTAATTAAGGAAGGAAATGGTCTAAGCAAAATGTTTTCTTTTTACATCCAGCTCTTGTGTATGGAAGGTCTACATTAATACAAAAACACCAAAATGCCCATAGAGTATAGATTGATGCAAATAAACTATAATCAAATAAAAGAGTCAAAATAATGCAAAATTATAATGTCAGTAGTGCTAGCGAGAGACTCAAGAAAGAGACAGAGACACGGAGAGAAACAGACTCATCATCATCATCAGGTGCCCTGCCGCATGGCGTTGGCGACCATGGACTTCCAACCATCTCTATCTCTCGTTGCCCTCAGCATGTCCCCCACCCTCCTCATCCCCAGCCACTCTGCAAGTCCGTTCAGCATTCTCTCCCTGGGTCTACCTGGTGCTCTCTTTCCCTCCAGCTTCCCCGTTGTGACAAGGTGCTCCAAATCCCCCTTCCTCATAAAATGGCCTATAAATGTTGCTTGTCTTTTAGAAACAGACTGTCAAAACAAATCTGGGATTAATGTCGACAGTCCTGTTAGGGACGTTTTCTTGGCTGTTGTGTGCGTGTGTGTGTGTGTTGTGTGTGTGTGTGTGTGTGTGTGTGTGTGTGTTGTGTGTGTTGTGTGTATGTGTGTGTTTGTGTGTGTATGTGTGTGTGTTGTGTGTGTGTTATGTGTGTGTTTGTGTGTGTGTTTGTGTGTGTGTTTGTGTGTGTGTTTTGTGTTTGTGTGTGTGTTGTGTGTTGTGTGTGTTTGTGTGTGTGTGTGTGTGTGTGTGTGTGTGTGTGTGTGTGTGTGTTGTGTGTGTGTGTGTAATTACTGTAAGTCGTTTATCATCAGTATGACAATACTCATACATTGTCTTCTCTGTTCTCCTGCTTCTTCTATTGATCTGACCTTCTGTCTATTTGTCTGTCACTGTGTGTACCTGTCTAGTTGAACACAGACATGCACACACGCATACAGACATACACTCACAAACACACACATAAACACAAAAACACGCACACACACGTATATGTATATAATAGAAAACAATATAATCTCTTTCCAAAACATAGAAAACGATATAAGCTCTTTCCAAAACATCAAAAGAGGACTCAGACGTTGTGTTTTGTCACCAGATCTGTTTTCACTTTACAGCGAAAACATCATGAGAAACCTAGAAGAAGACCCTGGATTAAAGGTTGGAGGGAATATGATAAACAACATTCGATACGCAGATGACACCGTGCTAATTGCAGCAACGAGAGATAGAGACAGATGGAAGTCCAATGATCGCCAACGCCATGCGGCAGGGCACCTGATGATGATGCATTGTCTTGGCGTCGATTCCAAATTGTTCTGTCGGATAAACACCTTCGTACTTCGAAACAATGTTGAGACAAAATTGAAGATTGCTGCTTGATAATCAATATCATGCGTATTGGCGTCATTTCAATTACTCCTATTTGTATGTTATTGACTACGATAGGAGCTTTTGTGTCAAGTCCTCTATTCAGTTTTTCTTGTTTCAGTCTAAGGCAAGGTTGTAAAATAATCTTTGCTGAACAAAATCAAGAACCAGAAAAAAACACGAAAGAAGAATATGAACGCATATTTAATACAACAAAATATGCGTTCATATTCTTCGTGTTTGTTTTTGTTTTTTGTTTTTTTTGGTTGTTCCTGTTTGCTTCAACGCGGGCAGTCACACTTGTTTTGAACAAAGTCAGTTTTTCTCTGGTATTAGAAATTTGCTGCAAAATTGATCAGAAGTGTGTAGAATGGTCTAGCAACATTTCATTAGAGGATACCATGGCATAAAGGAGTGATCGTATCACAGTGTGCCGACCACAGACCTCTTGAAACTCGTACTGTAAAACCCTGGCCGGTCTGCCTTTTCTTGACTATTTATTTTCTGGGTGACCATAACCTAAACTAATCGCGGTTCACCTCTTACGTGTACATCAAGGCTTAGTGCTGTTGATCTTGCCTTCAGCGGGAACATGAAAGTCCCATCACCACTTATGTCTTAATGGCCTCTCAAAGGACTAGCCCTGTGCTCCAACTGAACCGGGTAATAGTTCATCCATAAACATCAGAGTCTCTATGGGTACATAGTATTAGTAGACTGTCAGAGAGACAGACAGACAGACAGACAGACAGAGACAGACAGACAGACAGACAGAGAGACAGAGACAGCGATACAGACAGACAAAGACAGAGACAGAGAAACAGACAGACAGAGAGACAGACAGACAGAGACGGAGAGTGCGAGAGACAGACAGTTAGACAGGAGAGGAGGAAGGAGAGAAAGAGGGGAGCAGGGAGAATGAGAGAGAGAGGGGGGGGGGGAGGGAAGGAGAGAGAGAAATACAGAGAGAGAGAGAGAGAGAGAGCGTCAAAGACAAAGCATTGAAAACAGATAATCTCGAACGACCGATCCCTATGGAATACGAAGGCAGGTAACTCGCTCTGTCGCACACACATTCCTTTTAATTCCTGTCTGTTTGTATTGTTTGTTTGTTTTGTGTACTGGTTATAGTTTAAGTATTTCTATTGGTATCGAAAGTTATAGAGAATGTTGATTTAAAAGGGGGAGGAATCTTTTTGCTATGTGCAATTTTGATAAAGACAAAAGTTGAACTCAGGATCGTAGTCAAGACACCAGAGCACGAATATAAACGCACCTGTCGCCCTGGTGTAGTGGTTAGCGCAACGGTTACCGACAGGAAGGTTGTGGGTTCGAATCAGTCCTTCAAAAATCAGTGTGGGATTTTTCGGTTCTAAACTGGCTCCTACCCAGAGTTGGGCGTGCTATGGGCCCATTGGTAAGTCTGGGCCCACACAATCGAGTCTCATCCACTTCACAGATGTGTCGTTGAGGGTGTTGCTCAAATCTTCTGACCAGCACCGCATGTCTGTATCTCTCGGGCCTGGCTGACGCCAGGATGTATTATGATAGTAAGCGTGCAGTGCAGCCCGCCACAATCCAAGATGGAAATCCAAAGCATCATGATTATCATCCTTATCGACATCATCATCATCATGATGTAAAAACTGTGCCAGCTTCTGTGGCCATTGAGGTGGCGTAGGAAAGGGACGAAGAGAAAAGAAAAAGGTGAGCACAAAGGTAACCTCCCTGAGTGCGCTGATCCTAAAACAACAAACAACAAACAAACGAATAAATGCATCCAGACAGACGGACGGACAGTACAAACAGACGGACAGCAGACAGACGGACGCACAGACCAACGGACGGACAGACAGACAGTATTAGTATAAAGCGATACATTCCGATAACTTTCTACTCACACAATTTCCGACATATTGAATCATCATTATTGACAACGAATTTTTCGTTAGCCTATCTAAAAGTCCAATAGTTCAATATTTAAATTCGTTTATCTTCCTGTCATAGTTACAGTTAGCTAGTTTATTGTAATATTTGTTGTAGTATGCTACTTCGTTTGTTATGTTTATGCTTCCCTCCGACATTTGCATTGTCCTTGCTTCTTACTTGTTTTTCACATGGATACGTTTTTGATGCTCGAGTGGCTAAAAGTAATATGAATTTAAACTTGGAACTTTATTTTATTTTATTTTATTTTATTTCATTTTTTTTTCTTTTTTTAATTTTTAAACCAAGATTGACTACACATAAACACCTGCATTTACCCTTCCTATTTCTACTCCCCTTCCCAACATCGCTCCTTTTTTTTATTTTTTTTTTTACTTTTGTTCATTTATTTATTTATTTTGTTTTATCTTTTATTTATCATTTATTTATCATTATCATTGTTATTAATTATTATGTTTTATTATTTATTCTTTTTTTTTGGTTTTATTTGTCTAAAATCACTTAAGTGAGATAGACATTAACACAATGACACCACAGACAGACAGACAGACGGACAGACAGACAGACGGACAGACAGAAAGAAAGAAAAGCGAACAGAAGAAATGAAAAAAAATCAAACGAATAAACGAATAGGGAAAGGTGCAAGAATGACAAAATAACGGGGAAGAAAAGGACAAAGTTAACAAAGACGTAAGCAAAGACTGTAATGGATTGGAGACTACAGCTGCAACTCACCACATCACATCATCATCATCATCAGGTGCCCTGCCGCATGGCGTGGCGATCATGGACTTCCATCTGTCTCTATCTCTCGTTGCCCCTAGCATCTCCCCACCCTCCTCGTCCCCAGCCACTCTGCACGTCCGTCCAGCATTTTCTCCTGGGTCTACCCGGTGCTCTCTTTCCCTCCAGCTTTCCCGTTGTGACCAGGTGCTCCAAATCCCCCTTCCTCATAAAATGGCCTATAAATGTTGCCTGTCTTTTCCTAATCTTCCTTATGAGTGATCTACTTGTGTCTGCCTCCATCAAGACTGTCTCGTTTGTTTTCTTTGCTGTCCATGGAACTCACCACAACCCACACAATAAAAACAGTGTGAAAACTGAAATGTCAACTGTTCTGACGATAACATCTCGTTTTCCACAACAGACATGCAATCCAACAGTAAACGAAAACAACACATCCACCAGTCGATATGGTGCAGTGGCTTGGATGACAGCTTACCGAATGGAAGGTTGTAGGTTCGAATTCTATCAATACTGTCTAAATTATGTAGGATTTTTTGGACCTATCAGGTAGATCATTCATAAGGAAGATTAGGAAAAGACAGGCACATTTATAGGCCATTTTATGAGGAAGGGGGA
>JAPXFY010000022.1:16456905-16461905 GCA_030674185.1 Monoplex corrugatus
AAAGAAGAAGAAATTCTGAAGAAGGAAGAAGAAGAACGAAGAAGAAGAAGAAGAATGAAAGAAGAAGAAGAAGAAGAACGAAGAACAAGAACAAGAACGAAGAAAAAAGAAGCAAGAATTCTGAAGAAGAAGAAGAAGAACAAGAAGAAGAAGAATTGAAGAGAAGAAGAAGAAAGAATTCTGAAGAAAGAATCGAAGAAGAAGAAGAATGAAGAGAATTGAAGAAAAGAACGAAGAAGAAGAAGAAGAAGAATTGAAGAAGAAAAGAAGAAGAAAGAAGAAAAGAAGAAGAAGAAGAAGAAAAGAAGAAGAAGAAGAAGAAGAAAAAGAAAAAAAGAAGAAGAAGAATTATAAGAAAGAATTATAAGAAGAAAAGAAGAAAAAGAAAAGAAGAAGAAAGAATGAAGAAGAAAAGAAGAAGAAGAAGAAGAAGAAGAAGAAGAATTATAAGACGAAAAAAAAAGAAGAGAAACAGAAAAGCTCAGAGCTGTGTGAACACACATCCCTT
The DNA here is from genome assembly GCA_030674185.1 of Monoplex corrugatus. NCBI lineage: Eukaryota > Metazoa > Mollusca > Gastropoda > Littorinimorpha > Ranellidae > Monoplex > Monoplex corrugatus. Next base: position 16,457,414 of record JAPXFY010000022.1, read on the forward strand.
CCATCTATCCAGTTAAGAAGCGGGAACAGAAAAATAATAAGACAGACTGAAAGAAACAAAGAAGATAAGGAAAGTAAAAAAAACAAAACAAACAAAAAACAAAAAACAACACACACAACACACACACACACACACACACACACACACACACACACACACACACACACAACACACACACACACACACACACCACACACACAAAACACGATGAAACAAAGCAAAACGACACGAAAAAATATGTAATACGAAGTGAAACGAAACTATACAAAATGTAGCGAAATTGACCGAAATGAAACGAAACGAAACTAAACGAAACGAAACGAAAGGAAACGGAACGGAACGAAACGAAATAAAGCAAGACAAAATGAGGGAAAACGAAACAAAACAAATACAAAATGTTTGGCAAGCATTTTAAATCAAAATTTAATACATGTTTCCCATTTGGGAAGATGTCGAATGCAAAACTGGAAAAAATCTCAATAAGATCTGTACGCGCCTAGTTCACTAAAATGAGAACATAACAAATTTGTCCTTTTACCCCGTGAAACCTGCTTGTATCATCAAAAAGACTAGAACCTCCTAGGTTCTAGTCTCTTTAGGAGGTACTAGTCTCTTTGATGTCACTGTTAGCTTATCACAGTGTTTTAATCACTTTTAGTCTGTTGCTTAAAACCGCATTTCAGTTCTACATTTGGTAAATACTGTTAAGCATTCAATTTCCTCACCATCTTTCGGCGGGCTGTTAAGTTGCTTTGATAGAGCCGATGACTCAAGATCTGATATCTTGAATTTCCATTTAAACCTGCAACATCAAAAGCAAGCCTGTTCACTTCCCCATCTTAATATTTCTATCATTCTGGTGGTGTCGGCTTAGTCATTCATAGGTTCCTTCTCTCCCCCTTCCCACCTCCTCATTTTCAGACCTTGCCAGCCCATGATTTTGCGCAAGCTCAAGGTTTCTACCAGATATAATTGCAGGCAGGTTTGGGTAGAGCGTATTTGGAATTGTGATTGCGATGAATTCTTTTTGAACGATTCATCTGGTTGTGTCTGTGTCATGCGCAAATTTATGTGATCTTCCCTTTTACTGTATTCTGTGATGTCTGTTTTTTTGTATGCTTGCTTGTTTGCTTGTTTGTGTTGTTCTGTTTTTGTTTGTCTGATTTCATGGTTGTTTGATTGTTTGTTTGTTTGTTTGTTTGTTTGTTTGTTTGTTTGTTGCAGATCGTTTGGACTATCTTCCAAATTTTAACAGTTCCCAAGACATTACACACATTAAATTGGACAAGTAAATAGACATTTTTCTCCTCTCTCTATCTCTGTCTCTCTCTTTCTGTCCATCTGTCTGTCCGTCTGTCTGTCTGTCTGTCTCTGTCTGTCTGTCTGTCTGTCCGTCTGTCTGTCTCTCTGTCTGTCTGTCTGTCTGTCTCTGTCTCTGTCTGTCTGTCTGTCTGTCTCTCTCTCGTTCTCTCTCTCTCTCTTCTCTTTCACTATCTCACAAGTTTAAAAAAATGGCTTCTAGTCAATAACTTTCACTGTTGGAAAATAAAGCATCATTGTCATTGTCATTGTCATTCTCTCTCTCTCTCTCTTATCTTTCTATCTGTCTATCTATCTGTCTGTCTGTCTGTCTGTCTATCTATCTATCTATCTATCTAGCAGCAAGACAAATCCAATGAGACCAGATGCTACTAGATATATCTTTGGAAAATAAAATGTTAAAGTACACTGATTTTTCTTTTTACTTTTTTATTCCTTCCTTTCATTGTTTTTCTTTCTTCACACACACACACCACAACACACACACACACACACACACACACACACACACACACACACACACACAACCACACACGCACACACACACACACACAACACACCACACACACACACAACCACACACACACACACACACACCACACAACACACACACACATACCACACACACCACACACACACACACACACACACACACACACACACACACACACACACACACACACACACACACACATATACATCACGCTTTACTTCCTGACAGAACAGAAAAGCTAAAGACAGCAATGACTTGATTCAGAACTGGGAACAAACCCAAACTGTCCGTCACTGGTCCAATTAATTTTGCACGTGCGCTCGCTCCAACTTACCACTTGACAGTGGTTTTATTCTGGTTCTTCTGAAGGGTCTTTTAAGTGACTTGTTTTTATCTAGGGAGCTGTCAAGATTATTTTTCACCATAGACAGCCATTTTGGCATTCCCACTTGCGTATCTCTATCTTACTCTGTCATCGTTTGTGGACGTAAACAGATTCAAGTTATCTATTGTTACGTGCTTATGTAGCCTACGCGTGTTGGTATTTATAATAATGGTAATGAATGTGTCACAATGTAAAAATGTAGGTGACTGGCACTGTCTTGCAGTTTATGCAGGTTCGTGAAGATCTAGCAGTTGATCATTCTTCTCAGAGACAAAATACTCCAGTCCAGGTTGAACGAAAATAATCCTTTATTGAAGAACGTAGAAAATATAACAAGAACTGGGTAAAAACTTCACACATCCGATGCACCACTCCTAGTTTGCAGAATTATTATTCTTCAGTCCTCGAATCTACACACAGCAACTCCCACGAATCTATAGCAACTTCTCTATCTCTGACAGCAGGCTTACACTTCAACTCTTTCGATCGCGCGCTCTCTCTCTCTTCCCGTCACGCTTTATTTATAACATCATGGAAAATTCCCGAATATTCTCGGCTTTTCCCTAAATTTTCAGCCAATCATAGTCACATTCTCGAACCTTCCCTTCTTGAATATTCTGTAGTTCTAGCCAATCACTGTACAAATTAAATTTGTTTACAATTTCCGGGAACCTTCTCCAAAGATCTAAGGTATTTTACTTTTTTCTTGTCATTTCTAGATTGTTCCGAAGCATTCTACACATTTCCATACAAAGAAATCAAACTTACACATATATTTTCAGTGTTAGCATATACCAAAACAAATATTCTCGATTTTATTATCGAGCGAATCACAAACTAGTCTTGAAGAGCGAACAGCAGAAAGTAGCTGAATCGACAGACACATTTTGACGTCACACTTCTATTATCGCATTAGCACTTTCACAATGAGTTTCTCTTTTTTTGAAATGTAACAGAATGATAACTGTAAACGTGATGCAATAATGAAGACGACGACCATGAAACTGACGACGATGATGCTGATTATGATGATTATACTTTATTCAAGCATATGCAATCCAAATCATTCTCTTCCCATAACGTGTCCCCCCCTCCCCCTCCTCCTCTTCTTCCTCTTCCCACTGCACCCTTTCCCTCCTTCAAATCTGCTTTCAGAGAAGAATAAATAAAACAAGAACACATGAAATAAAATCCAAAATCTAATAAACAAAACAAAAAAGAGGAAACCAAATCAAAAAATCGCCTGAAAATTAAAAAAAATATAAAAAATAACCCATGCGCACACTAAAACGTGCACAGACAGGAAGTCACTATTATGCAAATAACAGACATCAAGATGAAACAGAGCGTGAACATCAAGGAACAACAATCACCAAGAAGATAAAAACACGGCACAATTGGCCGCCCGTCAAATTTGATGCACAGACAAAAACCACGAGCAAGTCTTGAATAAGTTTCCTCAAACCTTTTTCCTTTTACGCCTTTCTTTTACAACACCGTAAACATCACTGTCAAGCCATTCTAGCTGGCATGTTTTACTTTTGTGGTTTTTTTTTGGTTTTGTTCTGTTTTGTTTTTATTTTTTATGACTTAAGCTCAACAGATGAGAAGAAAATTCAAAACAAACAAAGAAGCAAACAAACAAAAAAGTTGTATGTAGTTTCTACATGTACTCTGTGCACATCAACGAACGGGTGGCAACAGAGAATTTGGTTCCTACGGTTTAAACCATTAAAACTGAGCATAAATAATACCTATGCATTCTAGGCTATCATTTTGCACCAGAAGCAGCAAAATCGAAATTACTAGTTTTTCCAGCCTTTTTGACAGTCGTGGACTTGGCGTGGCGGCCTTTTTGGACGAAAAAGCGACTAAACGAACATAGCCTTGTGATACATCTCATCAGATTATTTCGAGCTTGCCAAGTTCAAATTTACCACCCAAATTGATCTCCGTTGAAAAGTGCCCGAGAAAAGGGCCTCCAAAGATAGCAATCTTGAAAATTATGCAAAATTAGAGATGACTTTTACCGGCCTGTTTGAGTAGGTTCCAAGATCAAATACCATTAAACTGAGCATCAATGATACCTCTGCATTCTAGTCTATCATTTTCCCCCACAAAAAGCAGAATTGAAATTGGTCATTTTTCTGGCCTTTTTGACAGCTTGGAGACCTGGCATGGTGGCCATTTTGTGACACATCTCATCAGGTTATTTCGAGTAGGCCAAGTCCAAATTTACCATCCAAATTCATCTTTGACGAAAAGTGGCCGAGAAAATAGCCTCCAAAGTTAGG
>JAPXFY010000022.1:16474405-16479405 GCA_030674185.1 Monoplex corrugatus
ACGTGTTAGTGTGGAGAATTTGGCCAGTCTTTTGTTTTGTCTCTGCTGTCTCTTTCTTTCTTAAGCATTTTGTCTTGAAGGGGGAGGAAATATTAGTGCGTGACACACTTTGATGTCTGTCTCTAAATCTTTGTGTCCATCATTTAAATGAGATGATAAACTCAAACACACTTTGATGTCTGTCTCTAAATCTTTGTGTCCATCATTTAAACGAGATGATAAACTCAAGTCCCTCCCGTGTCGCACAACAACAGCAGATGAAAATGACCAAACAACAAAGGTACTGTCAATGGTAGATGTTCCTTTGTATGAAAGACGTTCAACACAACAAAGCCGACGTAAAAGACCATAACAACAAAGGTATTGTCAATGGTAATTTTTTTATTTGTATGAAAGACATATTCATCTGATATGTTTTCTTGTATCATTTTTAAAAGCTTAAAGTCAATATGTCTTCTATCTGTTCTTTATGATGAGCCTTCCTTATACCTGTTTCTGTTTTTTTATTATTATTATTATATGTAGTTATTCTTGACAAACTGACTGTACTTGTTGTAGTCGTTTCACTCTGTCTCCTCCCCACACAAATAAGGCCTAATATTATCATTATATAAATATAGTAATGATTTATAAACAATATAAAGTGCAACGACTATACTGTTCATATGGGGTGTTTGGGCTATACAAATGAAATTGGCATTATCAATGTTAGTACCAGTGAATCAAATATGCGCATACGTCTACTTTCACATTTTGTTCATTTTCCCCGTCTAATAAAGGGGAATTGGAGCACCTGGTCACAACGGGAAAGCTGGAGGGAAAGAGAGCACCAGGTACACCCAGGGAGAAGATACTAGACGGACTTGCAAAGTGGCTGGAGACAAGGAGGGTGGAAGAGATGCTTGAGGCAACAAGAGATAGAGACAGATGGAAGTCCATGATCGCCAACGCCATGCAGCCAGGCACCTGATGATGATGATGAATGTCACTCATAGTGAAAAGACCTTAAATCAAAGAACGAACATACACACACACACACACACACACACACACACACACACACACACACACACACACACACACACACACACATACACAGACACACACACACACACAGACACACACACACATACACACACAGAGACACACACACACACACACATGCACACACATGCAGATGACGAATAGGAATGGTAACAGAGCAAATCCTTGTCAGACCCCACATGTTAGTTGGAACCAGTTAGAAGATCAGCGTGGGATCCTCAAAGCACTCTCACTATTTGCACAGATTTCTCTGACGCTGTCAAGGAGCTGCCCTTAAATTCCTTATGACCCTAAAGCTTCCCAAATCTTAAATCTGTTTACACGTTCATTTGCCTCTTCCTGATGCACAAAGACGAAGTGAAATTGCTTCCTGTATCCACATATATTACCTGTTTCCCGTGTTCATATATTTTCTCGCAAAGTTAATTCCATATATGCGCTCTATCTAAACCTGTCGACAGTGATCTAAGCAGATTCAGTGGGCCTGACAAGATTTTGAAAGCCGGGGGGGGCGGTGAACGAGAACTATGAAACATTGACGACACCAGAATGATATTGGAGCATGCAGATGGGAAATGCAGACAGGCAGGCAGACAGAGAGAAAGAGAGAGAGAGAGAGAACAACGACAGAGAAAGAGAGAGACAGAAAGAGAGAGACAGAAAAAGACAGAGAGAGACGGGGAAAAAGAGAGAGCACAGAGAGAGAGAGGGAGGAGGAGGGAGAAATAGCACCGAGAGAGAGAGAGAGCACAGAGAGAGAAAAGAGAGAGAGAGAGCGAGAGCGAGAGAGACAGAGACAGAGAGAATTTTCCAGGGAGGAAATGCGAGAGGAAAACGTCTACAGGTTAACTAGTCTCTCTCATCTCATTAGTATCTACACCCTACCCTTTCTCTCTTATCTCTTACAGACAATGGCATCAGCAGGCTAACCATTTTTCTCTTATCTTCCTACAGAGAATGGTTATCCTGGAGGCACGTTCTCTCAATGTTGTGGGGAAAGACTGAACGCCAGACATGAGATCTTGAATCTACGGCCCTTATCAACAGAACCAGCCAGGTTGTGAGATGAAACTTGAGGCCCACCTTAGGGTTGTGAGATGAAACTTGAGGCCCACCTTAGGGTTGTGAGATGAAACTTGAGGCCCACCTTAGGGTTGTGAGATGAAACTTGAGGCCCACCTTAGGGTTGTGAGATGAAACTTGAGGCCCACCTTAGGGTTGTGAGATGAAACTTGAGGCCCACCTTAGGGTTGTGAGATGAAACTTGAGGCCCACCTTAGGGTTGTGAGATGAAACTTGAAGCCCACCTTAGGGTTGTGAGATGAAACTTGAGGCCCACCTTAGGGTTGTGAGATGAAACTTGAGGCCCACCTTAGGGTTGTGAGATGAAACTTGAGGCCCACCTTAGGGTTGTGAGATGAAACTTGAAGCCCACCTTAGGGTTGTGAGATGAAACTTGAAGCCCACCTTAGGGTTGTGAGATGAAACTTGAAGCCCACCTTAGGGTTGTGAGATGAAACTTGAAGCCCACCTTAGGGTTGTGAGATGAAACTTGAAGCCCACCTTAGGGTTGTGAGATGAAACTTGAGGCCCACCTTAGGGTTGTGAGATGAAACTTGAGGCCCACCTTAGGGTTGTGAGATGAAACTTGAGGCCCACCTTAGGGTTGTGAGATGAAACTTGAGGCCCACCTTAGGGTTGTGAGATGAAACTTGAGGCCCACCTTAGGGTTGTGAGATGAAACTTGAGGCCCACCTTAGGGTTGTGAGATGAAACTTGAGGCCCACCTTAGGGTTGTGAGATGAAACTTGAAGCCCACCTTAGGGTTGTGAGATGAAACTTGAAGCCCACCTTAGGGTTGTGAGATGAAACTTGAAGCCCACCTTAGGGTTGTGAGATGAAACTTGAGGCCCACCTTAGGGTTGTGAGATGAAACTTGAGGCCCACCTTAGGGTTGTGAGATGAAACTTGAAGCCCACCTTAGGGTTGTGAGATGAAACTTGAGCCCACCTTAGGGTTGTGAGATGAAACTTGAGCCCACCTTAGGGTTGTGAGATGAAACTTGAAGCCCACCTTAGGGTTGTGAGATGAAACTTGAAGCCCACCTTAGGGTTGTGAGATGAAACTTGAGGCCCACCTTAGGGTTGTGAGATGAAACTTGAGGCCCACCTTAGGGTTGTGAGATGAAACTTGAGGCCCACCTTAGGGTTGTGAGATGAAACTTGAGGCCCACCTTAGGGTTGTGAGATGAAACTTGAGGCCCACCTTAGGGTTGTGAGATGAAACTTGAGGCCCACCTTAGGGTTGTGAGATGAAACTTGAGGCCCACCTTAGGGTTGTGAGATGAAACTTGAGGCCCACCTTAGGGTTGTGAGATGAAACTTGAGGCCCACCTTAGGGTTGTGAGATGAAACTTGAGGCCCACCTTAGGGTTGTGAGATGAAACTTGAGGCCCACCTTAGGGTTGTGAGATGAAACTTGAGGCCCACCTTAGGGTTGTGAGATGAAACTTGAGGCCCACCTTAGGGTTGTGAGATGAAACTTGAGGCCCACCTTAGGGTTGTGAGATGAAACTTGAGGCCCACCTTAGGGTTGTGAGATGAAACTTGAGGCCCACCTTAGGGTTGTGAGATGAAACTTGAGGCCCACCTTAGGATTGTGAGCCCACAACCCCTGTGTTATCCACATGGCATTCCTAACCAGCTGAGTTATCTGCCCACATGGGTTTTATTGCTATAATTAGTTGAATTTTTCGATGGGTTCTCTTGCTATAATTAGTTGAATTTTTCGATGGGTTCTATTGCTATAATTAGTTGAATTTTTCGATGGGTTCTCTTGCTATAATTAGTTGAATTTTTCGATGGGTTCTATTGCTATAATCAGAATTTTTCGATGGGTTCTATTGCTATAATTAGTTGAATTTTTCGATGGGTTCTATTGCTATAATTAGTTGAATTTTTCGATGGGTTCTATTGCTATAATTGGTTGAATTTTTCGACAAAGTTCTTAGAGAGAGAGGAGGCGGGGAGACCGACAGACAGACAGACAGAGACAGAGAGACGGGAAGAGAGACAGACAGACAGACAGACAGACAGAGACAGACAGACGGACAGACAGACAGACAGACAGACAGAAACAGAGAGAGACAGAGACAGAGAGACGGGAAGAGAGACAGACAGACAGACAGAGACAGACAGACAGACAAACAGAGTATTTTACAGAGAAGAAATGAATATGAAAGAAAACATCTACTGGTTAACCAGTCTCTCTTATCTCTAAAAGACATTAGAAGGTCTATCTACACCCTAACCATTCTCTCTTGTCTCTTACAGACAATAGCATCAAGAGGCTAACCATTTTTCTCTTATCTTCCTACAGAGAATGGTTAGCCTGGAGACACGTTCTCTCATATTTTCTTTTTCTTCTTCTTCTTCAGCCATGGTAACCAATCCAGGCATGCTTCAGAAGTATCAAAATGGACGAGGCAGACGACACAAACGGCTGGGTGTTTGGAGGGAAAACATGGCAGCAGTCACGTCAGCAGCTAACGGGCAGGAATGGCTTGCTACAAATGTCGACCCCAAGGCAATGGAACTAGGTAGGTGGTGGGTGTGCTACAACAACACTCCAAACCTACCTAGCACAACAAATGCTTTCTTTTATCTGAGAGAAGAACAAGAAGAACAGAGATGACAAAGAAGGGGGAGGGAGGGAGGAGGGGGATGATAAGGTAGATAGGAAGGTAGTTGGTAGAGAAGAGGGAAAAGAAAAGGAAAACCAAACATGAAAAGATGAAAGAGGCAAAGGAGTTAGTTTCTAATTATTTACAGTTTTTATGGGTTTCTTTTTCACAGTTTAATAAGCTGATATACAGTCTCTTTTTCTGAGGATCATGGCTTTCGCACACACACACACACACACACACACACACACACACACACACACACACACACACA
>JAPXFY010000022.1:16484405-16486905 GCA_030674185.1 Monoplex corrugatus
ACATACATACATACATACATACACAGACAGACAGACAGACAGACAGACATATAGGTAAATAGATAGATAGATAGATAGACAAATAGATAGATAGACAAATAGATAGATAGATAGGTAGATATATAGATAGGAGATAGATAGATAGATAGATGGATGGATAGATAGATAGATAGATAGATAGATAGATAGATAGATAGATAGATAGATAGATAGATAGATAGATAGATAGATAGATAGATGCGCATCTGTGTGTCTGTGTGTATACGTGTTGCATGTACGTGCATACTCGGGCGGACACACACACATATAGAGAAAGAGAGAGAGGAAATGAAAGAGAGAGAGAGACACATTTGCCTCGCCTTGATTAGATTTGGCTTCCTCCTTTTGTTTGTTTTCCTTATTGTGAGCTTGTTTGTTTACCTGTCTCTTATTTCCTTGCTTATTTACGTGCTTGCTTATAAAGCCAGATTCAAAAACAAACAAATAGCGGACAAATATTAGAACGAGTTACGAGTTGTTTGTGCCCCCTCTCCCCCCCCCCCCCCCTCTTTTTTTTTTTTTTCTTTTTCCCTCCTTTCTGTGTTTCCTCTTTTTGTATTTCTTTATTACTTTATTCTCCTGGGGGTGTTTTTTTGTTTGTTTTTTTGTTGTTGTTGTTTTTTTTAAAGAAATTGAAAATGCAGTGAAGTTATTGAGGAAGGTGGGTGAAGTTGGAGGCAGCAGGATGCTGATAAAACCGTTTTCTTTGTTCCGTCTCCTGTCTGGTTGTGCCTGGAGGGAGAAGTAGACGATTCCTTGAAACCGGATGAAACATGATGATTGCACGTTATGTTTTGTCTTGGTTTTGTTTTGGTTTCATTTTGGTTGGGATCTGATGAAGCAAACATATCACTTATGAAATGAGTACAAGAGGCGTTTTGTTTTCATTTCATAAGAAAAATTTACCTGCATTATGATACTGAACAGCAGTTGTGTTTGTACTGATCCCCCCACATTCTGAATGTAAAATGTCATATTGCACAATATCAGATATATCATTATGCCCTTTAACCCTCTGACTCCCGCACCCTGTACCCCAACATCCTGCATCGTCAACCCTGCTGGCGAAACAAAAACATAACCCTCTGACTCCCTCACCCTATCCACCAGTTTCTTGCAGGAAGCTGGTGGATAGGGCAAGGGAGTCAAAGGGTTATGTTTTGCAGCTGGTGGATAGGGTGCGGGAGTGAAAGGGTTAATCATGCTGTTTTCCAATCCTCCAAAGGAAAACGAACTTCTAGCTGGAGTTAAAATCAAAACTGAAAATAAAATGGCATTTATGTTAATAATATGTTGAATATGACTGCTAAATTTACACTGAAAAGCTAATCTAGATGGGATGAACAAGAAAGAATTAAACCTTCCAATTCAGTAACTAACTTATACATTTGCTCTCTATAATTTTCCATTGCTTTTATTCTTTCTCCCCATTTATAGCCATGCGTGTGTGTGTGTGTGTGTGTGTGTGTGTGTGTGTGTGTGTGTGTGTGTGTGTGTGTGTGTGTGTGTATGTGTGTGTGTGTGTGTGTGTGTGTGTGTGTGCATGTGTGTGCGTGCGTGCGTGTGTGTCTGTTCAGCGCTTAGATTTGATTTTATCAAGATTTTGCGCTATATAAATATTGTAATTATTATATTATTATTACATTTTCTACCTTGTTCCAAGCCACTCAATAACCTTCACCCTCTCCCCACCTATAAAACATTAAAACATTCAGCAACACTGTCACACATCAGTCATCAGATGTTTTACTTTCAGTCCCACTGTACTGTCCTCTTCCTTTCATCCTCTTTTTCCTCCTCTTCCATCTTGTCCTGCCGTGAGACACCAATGTAGATGGACAGAATAGGACAGAAGATGGTCAGGGCGGTGGCTATGATGGCCAGCGCATTGCACTACCCCATGCTGCGGGGGCCTACACAGTGGGAGGTGACAGAACTGTAGGTATAGTAGAAGACATCGGTGGATAATCCCAGAGGAAACACCACAAATCCTCACAGCAACAACACCACTGAAATCAGGAGTACAACCAAAGTTAAAACCTTCTTTACTTCTGATAAATACTGAAATAAGAAAATAAAATCAATGTGTAAAAATCAGCAGATTTACTGTGGAGGAATACCAGAATTAGACACAAGACCAAAGTTTTAAAAACATGTTTGATATTCGATAAATAAACGATAGTTATACAATACAGTACGATGTAATATAATACATTTTGATGAACCACAATACAGTACAAGACAATGCAATACATGACAATACTCTACAATATACCACACCATAAAGTAGTCAACAAACAATGAACTATAATACAACATAACATGCAACGCAAAGATGCAAGGGAATGGAAAGACCCAAAAGCGTTCTCGATATCCACGCATCAAGGACTTTAGATATGGCTTATCCACGCTGTTTTTCTTTATTTCATTAAACTTTTTGAAGGGGGTAGGAGCGAGGTTG
>JAPXFY010000022.1:16504405-16506905 GCA_030674185.1 Monoplex corrugatus
GATTTCGTCGTTATGTGTTAGGCAGAAAAAGGCCTTACCGATGGAAATGAAAAACGATAACGACACTGGCATACCAGACATTATTATCAGGACAAAAAGAAATTGTATTGATGACCATTCTCCCAAGGCCACACAGCGACAAAGGGACAAAACCCATCCTTTCTATCCAATCTCCATACTTCCTTGTGTATTCACCCTCCCCTCCCTTCGCAGACATTGCTTCCTCCCTCCCTCTCATCCCCATCTCCCGTATGCACTAAATCTTCCACCACAGAAGACACAGACAGGATGGCCTCCAACAGAGTAACTCTCCATGATTTACACACTTCTCCGTTTCTTGTGTTGCCGTCCAGTCCGCATTTTGCCTGTAACTGGGAATCACGTGACCTTGTTGTTGTCATGTGAAATGCAAGCGCAGATGGAGGAAGAGGGGGAGGGGGAGGTAGGAAGAGAAAGCGAGAGAGACAGAGACAGAGAGAGAGAGAACAGAAAGAGATAAAGAGAGAGAGAGAGACGGTGAGCAAATGGATGGAATGAATGAATGCTTTTATGATTAAACATGGCACAAACCTTATTTCAAAGGCAAAAATAATCAATAACAATATTACATCGTGTGACAGAGGACACAACAGATAAAACAGAAAAATTATTAAGGAATCCCCCCCCCTCCGAAACACACACACATACACATAAACGCAACGCACGCACACACACACACACACCACACACACACAACACACAAACCACGCACACACACACACCACACACACAAACACACACACACAAACACACACCATCTCAAAGAAAACATGGAACATAAATATGCGTACAGAGTTTTTTCTCATTGAGATTCGCAAATTGAGAGAGACATAGTGAAACCAGGTGTACCTGTGAGAGAAAGGAGAGACGAGAGACGAGAGAGAGAGAGAGAGAGAGAGAGAGAGAGAGAGAGAGAGATAGACAGAGATAGGACAGAGAGAGAAGGAGAGAGAGAGAATAGACAGAGATAGACAAAGAAGAGAGAGAGAGAGAGAGAGATAGACAGAGATAGACAGAGAGAGAGAGAGAGGAAGAGAAAGAAGAGAGAAAAGAAAGGAAGGACAGACAGAAAGACGAAGACGGAGACAGAATGAAAGGCAGACTGACGACAGACATACAGACAGAGGGCATTTCTAGGACAAATAATTGTAGTCTCGGCATGAGAGAGAGAGAGAGAGAGGAAGGGGGGAGATGGAAAAGAGGGAGGGAGAGAATAGGAGAGAGAGAGAGGAAGAGAGAGGGAAAGAGGGAGGGAGGAATAGGAGAGAGAGAGAGAGAGAGGAAAGAGGGAGGGAGAATAGGGAGAGAGAGGGGAGAGGGAAGAGAGAGGAGAGGAGAGAGAGGAGAGGGAGAATAGAGAGAGAGAGAGGAAGAGAGAGGGAAAGAGGGAGGGAGAATAGGAGAGAGAGAGAGAGGAAAGAGAGAGGGAAAGAGGGAGGGAGAATAGCAGAGAGAGAGAGAGGAAGAGAGAGGGAAAGAGGGAGGGAGAATAGGAGAGAGAGAGGAAGAGAGAGAGGGAAAGAGGAGAGGGAGAAATAGGAGAGAGAGGAAGAGAGAGGGAAAAGAGGGAGGGAGAATAGAGAGGAGAGAGGAGGGAAAGAGGGAGAGAGAATAGGAGAGAGAGAGAGAGAGGAAGAGAGAGGAAAGAGGGAGGGAGAATAGGAAAGAGAGAGAGAAGGAAGAGAGAGAGGAAAGAGAGGGAGGGGAGAATAGGAGAGAGAGGAAGAGAGAGGGAAAGAGGAAGGAGAATAGGAGAGAGAGAGGGAAAGAGGGAGGGAGAATAGGAGAGAGAGAGAGGGAAAGAGAGAGGGAGAATAGGAGAGAGGGGAAAGGGAGAGAGGGAAAGAGGGAGGGAGAATAGGAGAGAGAGAGAGAGAGAGAGAGAGAGAGAAAGAGAAAAATAATAGAAAAAGAACCTTTTATTTACGAGAGTTTGAAACAAGCAAAGTACGATGGAGGTTCTTTACATCCAGCCTTTGCTCAAAGAGGGTCTTCTTTACACTACACATAAAATATACTAAGACAATGCAGATTATACCAAAAAGACAACAATGATTACTTGGCCAAAGAAATAAATTCGAAATTTTACTTATTAAGTATTCATGCATGCACAGTAAAATGTGTTAGTAACTGATTTGATTGATAGGTAGGAAAACATCTAATACTAAAGGAGTTGTGCAAATATATGTACTTTAAGTATTGTGAAACTTAGACACTGTCCATGTTTTCTGGTAGTGCATCCCAAAGGGTAGCTCCTGAGTACCTGAAGATGGTTTTCATCATCATCATCATCTCATCATCATCATCAGGTGCCCTGCCGCATGGCGTTGGCGACCATGGACTTCCAACCATCTCTATCTCTCGTTGCCCCTAGCATCTCCCCCACCCTCTTCATCCCCAGCCACTCTGCAAGTCCGTCCAGCATTTCTCCCTGGGTCTACCGGTGCTCTCTTTCCCTCCA
>JAPXFY010000022.1:16511905-16521905 GCA_030674185.1 Monoplex corrugatus
GTAGTTCTAACTGCAAATTTTGCTGTCGCTAGCTCACGATAGTTGTTCAGAGGCAGAATTCCAGCAACTTTGTACGTTTCCAGATTAGAGGCATGAGTAGGGACACCTAGAGCAATTTTAATACTTTTGCAGTCTAAGCTTTGTATCTTCTTTAATAAATATTTTGGTGCACTGAAAAACACTTCTTGCGCATAGGATAATTTAGATCGTACAAGTGCTGTTGACAGATGAATTAGTATGTTCGTATCCATTCCCCAAGGTAATCGGCTTATTATCTTTAGAAAATTTAGGGCTTTTCTTGCTTTTGTTGAAATATAATCAAAATGGACATTCCAGTTTAATTTCGATGTCATAAAGACTCCCAGAAATTTTACAACCTGTTTGTAATGTAACACTTCACCAAGCAATCTGAAAGTAGGCAAGTTACTTAAAGTACCACCAGAATTAAATAGCATCATGTTAGTTTTTTCCGCTGACAACGACAGACCATTTTCTAACATATAGTTTCCAAGATTATCAAGATCAGATTGATACAATTTCCTAATGTAATTCTGTGCTCTCTGTGGAGTTGTCTTTTTTAAAGTAATATTCATCCAAATACATATATCATCAGCATACTGTGCCAAAACAACACGATTTGAGAGTGCTTTAGGAAGATCCTGTATAAGGATATTAAATAAAAGCGGTGCTATCACTGAACCTTGTGGAATTCCCATATCAAGATGTCGTGAAGTAGAATAACTAGTTCCCACTCTTGCCTGAATAGTTCTATTGGCTAAAAAAGACTTAATGTAATCATACATATTGCCAGATAAACCAATAGATTTCAGCTTGTACAATAAACGCGTATGCCAAACTTGATCGTAAGCTTTTTTCACATCAAAAAATGTAGCTAAAAGACTTTTTCTGCGGGCAAACTCTTTCTTGATGTGAGTGGTAAGTTTAACCAGGTGCTCAACTGTAGATCTCCCTTTTCTAAAACCAGCCTGATTTACTGGAATAACGTTATTTTTATCACAGTAATGTACAAGTCTGTTTAATACCAATTTTTCCAATAGTTTGCTCGTATGGGACGTTAAAGCAATAGGTCTGTAACTGTTTTTATTGTTTTTAGGCTTTCCTGCTTTTAATACTGGTATAACAACAGACGTTTGCCATAATTGTGGTATAGTTCCACCAGCCCAGCATTTCTGAAACATTTTGTGTAAAAAAATAATATAGTTTTCTGGAAGATGTTTAATCATTTCAGTTGAAACTGCATCAACACCTACCGAACTCCTTTTGTTGTGCAGAGACAAGATAGTGTTTTTTAACTCTTCTAAGGTGATTGGAGAATTAAACCAGAGATCATTTTGAGGTATTGGATCAGTGTAGATAGGGTTGTTAGCTGCCATTTCCCTGTAGTGTTTGCAGGTAGGAGTCAAACCATCTACTTTACTATTTTGGGCAAAAAGTTCCACAAAAGTTTCAGCTTTGTCCATGTCGGAAAGAAATTTGTGACTTGTATCAATCATTATTGGACACCTAGGTAAGTTGGCTCCATTTTTCATTTGATTCATTTTTGTCCATACTTTATGGAAATCCTTGAAATCTGAAATTTCTTTTGTGCAGTATGATGCCCAGTAATTTTTCTTTGCTTCAGCGATGATTTTATTACACTGGGTGTTAGCTTTTTTCATTTCCATATGATCTTCAGGTTTCCTGCTTTTGATGTAGATTTTGTATTTCTCTTTTTTATACTGAACTGCTTGCTCACATACCTCCGTCCACCAAACATTACCCAAACGGTTATTAGACTTAAAAGTTTTGAGTTTCGGGATGGAAAGGTCTGCAGCAGCTAGAACTGACTCCTGGAATTTAGAAAACATAACGTCTACATTTTCACTTTCATAATGTGTGAAATCTCGATTAGAAAGAACAGTCTGAAACAAGGACCAATCAGCGCGTGTATAATTATATTTTGGTATAATATCAGGAATGCTGTCTTTCATCCTGATGTTTTCGTTAGTTAGTGTTATGAGGATAGGTAAGTGATCACTTCCTAAAGTATCTCTGTGAGTGTCCCAGGTACAGCAGGGTACTAATTCTGGTGAGATTAAAGACAGATCGATGGCTGTTGCCCGATGTTTGGAAATATCAGGAGTGTGTGTGTGTGTGTGTGTGTGTGTGTGTGTGTGTGTGTGTGTGTGTGTGTGTGTGTGTGTGTGTGTGAATGGTGTGTGTGTGTGTGTGTGTGTGAATGTGTGTGTGTGTGTGTGTATGTGTGTGTGTGTGTGTGTGTGTGTGTGTGTGTGTGTGTGTGTGTGTGTGTGTGTTGTGTGTGTGTGGTGTAAGTGAGTGTGTGTGTGTGTATGTGTGTGTCTGTGTGCGCGCGTGTGTGTTCATGTCTGTTCTATTAAAAAATCTCATCTCCTCATCTGCAAAAAAATGAACAGGACAAAATTGTGTCAAATCTTGAATACGTATAACAATCAGGATTGATAAAAATAATTACATTCAAAAAAAAATAATGGCAAAATAGTTACCTTGAAATAATTTTTTGACAATGTTCAACTTTGACATTAAAACGATTGTGGTGATGGAATGGTGGTGACAATGTCAATAGATTCATCAACAGTTCTTAGAAAATGAAGGATTTTTTTTTCTACCCTTTTTTTTTTTTTTTTGAGATCAGATTTTCCCAGTGTTATCTACAGTGCGTGTTTGCTCTTGTAGAATGGGGGGAGAAAATGAAGGATATTAAAACGACTTTGACTTTTTGACATTCACAACTCAGTACGCTTACAGAAAATTAAAGACGGATAATAAAAAAAAATAAATGAAACGGGAAAAAAAACTAAGACAAAGACAGTCCCACAAAAAAAGAAAGAAAGGCATAATGGAGATAGAGATGGTAGAAAGAAAATGAAAAGCTGACAAGAACAAAGAAAGGAAGGAAGAAAGGGAAAAAAAATTTATAATCTTTTCAGACAAATACAAACCAGAATAAGCGTCATCAATTCGTAAAAGTTTAATCATCTCTTATTTCAAAGCAGACAGAAATGTAATCCAGAAATAAATACCAACAAGAACAAAAGCCGCAATTTGATAAAAAAAAAACAACACCGAAAGAGCAAACACAGAAACTGGGTGGTGGTGGTGGTGGTGGTGGTGGTGGTGGTGGTGGTGGTGGTGGTGGTGTGGTGATGGTGGTAGTGTGGTGATGGTGGTGGTGGTGTGGTGTGGTGGTGGAGTGGTGATGGTGGTAGTGTGGTGATGGTGATGGTAGTGTGGTGATGGTGGTGGTGGTGGTGGTGGTGGTAGTGGTGGTGGTGAACTTAGAAAAAAAAACAAAAATCAATTCAGCTAATACAGTTAAACATTACATTACATCCACAACACAAGCATTGCAAAATGCATCAGTTGTTAAAGCTTCTCCATCAAAATAGGTGTGCAGACACACTCACTTACGAGCGACAACTTCCTTTCTTTCTTTTTTTATTTAATTGTCTGAACAGTGATGTCAACGGAGAACAGACGCGAACCACTGAATTATTCATACTTAACGTCACACATAGACAAGACAAACGATTTGTCCGCAAACAGCAGAAAACCGATTTTGTTTCAGTTCTTATTCTGCTGGTGTTTTGACAAATCATTTCTACTGGTACTCACTCCATGGAACTGTGTCTGTTCTGAACGTAAACGATTGGCGTAATCAAATTTGTGTTCATGTTACTGAATTATTCAAGTAATTTGATTAGATCCAGAAAGGGATTGCTATATCTGGTTTTTAAACTGTAAGAATTAGAAGGAAAACATAAGTTCGAAAGTGAAAGATGCAAAAGTGTATGAATATTACTAAACATGCTTTATTCTCTTTTGCTATGGGGAGTCGTTATGATCGTTTGATTTGCTGTCAAGTGAACAGTTACTATCAAATTGTTTATTCAACAGTGTCTGAAACGATGTTAAACGAACACAAGAACGTGATATTAAGAATATGAAAATTCCAACAATTCAGTCTAATGTCAACTATTCGTCTCATCATAGATAAATTTGAGCAGTGCAAGATTTTAATCATTCTGTGAACTATGGAGCCTACTTTTCATGTAGTCCAGCAATGCATGTATACACGTTGTTTTAGTGGCTTATGCAGCGCTATACAGGTTGCTGCGTGGTCATGATACTCCCTTAACAGTGAGTAAGGAACCAGAAAAAAACACGAAAGAAGAATATGAACGCGTATTTAATACAACAAAACAAGACATTAAATACGCGTTCATTATCTTCTTTCGTGTTTTTTTCTGGTTCCTGTTTGCTTGAACGCGGGCAGTCACACTTGTTTTGGATAGTGAATAAGGAAATCCAATGAGGTTGACTAGCGTTACAAGCTGGGAGCTATCTGGTTTTCAAGCACCAGATGGCTGCCTTTTGCACCCTTTCTTCTATTCAGTAGAGGCAGCCCCACCAGTTTAGAATTTATTCAAGAGGGAATCGTTGCACTTGGACAGTTCCATATGTGCTCCACCCAATCTGCCATCAAGACTTTGCTAGCGCATATAGGGTTTTGCTCAGGGAGTCTGCAAGATTACTAACAGCCCCACCACATGAAAGCCAAAAAGGGCACTCTGTTGGTAAGAGGTTGTTTGCCATTGCAATAGTTTATAGGCGTTCACTCATTACCCACTAAGTCATTGGCAAATAGGGCAGCGATACAGGTTCTCTATTCCTACGTGTTTTGTGTTAGCCATTATATAGTACTGCAGGTGTGTTTTAGATTCCTCGGATTTCCTATCGTTCATTGCCAGGTGATCTAATGCCTTCCTTATCTTTATGACTTTTCACTACTTCCCACCAGTATCCAGTGAAAGGCAGTCCGGTGACGTTATCCTGCTCTCTTCCGATGATGTGCCCAGTCCATCGTCTTTTCATGATGATTGATGTCTATCAATTAACATCAGGAAGAGAGTTCTTGAATGCTATATAGAACCAGTACTGTTGTACGGTTGCAAGGCGTGGACAGTCAGCGAGCAAGGCCAGAACAAGATTGAGGCAGCCGAGATGTAGTTTCTAAGGGGAATATTGAGAGTTCCATGGACAGCGGGGAAGGCAAGCGGGACGGTCTTGATGGAGGCAGACACAAGTAGATCACTCATAGGGAAGATTGGGAAAGGACAGGCAACATTTATAGGCCATTTTGTGAGGGGGGGGGGGATTTGGAGCACCTGGTTGCGGCGGAAGGGCTGGAGGGAGGAAGGGCGCCGGGTGGACCCAGGGAGAAAATGCTGGACGGACTTACAGAGTGGCTGGGGACGAGGAGGGTGGGGGAGATGCTTGGGGCAACAAGAGATAGAGACAGATGGAAGTCCATGATCGCCAACGCCATACGGCATACTGTCTCGACTGGGCAAGTAGATGCTCGATGGAAAAATTCTGGGCTAAAAGATACGTATGATTCTAAGGATTTGTGTGTGTGTGTGTGTGTGTGTGTGTGTGTGTGTGTGTGTGTGTGTGTGTGTGTGTGTGTGTGTGTGTGTGTGTGTGAGTGTGTGTGTGTGTGTGTGTATGTGTGTGTGTATGTGTGTGTGTGTGTGAGTGTGTGTGTCTCTCTCTCTCTCTCTCTCTCTCTCTCTCTCTCTCTCCTCTCTCTCTCTCTCTCTCTCTCTCTGAGCGTGTGTGTGTGTATGTGTGTGTGTGTTGTGTGTGTGTGTGTGTGTGTGTGTGTGTGTGTGTGTGTTGTGTGTGTGTGAGTGTGTGTGTGTATGTGTGTGTGTGTGTGTGTGTGTGTGTGTGTGTGTGTGTGTGTGTGTATGTGTGTGTGTGTGTGTGAGGTTGACAGCTTCTATCTTACAGGTGGTCAGATCTTATTCTTCCTACAACCCCAGCTTGACAACCCATGGGACGTGTCTCCTGCTTTAGACATGTGCAGAGTGGTGCTATATCTGATACAGACGAATGTCCAAGTCAAGACAGGACCACAGCCTCCACGGTGTGTACTACAACTTAGTTTGCCGTCCAGAAATAAAACAATACAGTCATGGCGATCAGTAAAAAACATGAAATCCCCTCATGCAAAATAACAGCAAATGGCACAACCTTGACACAGGTTAATAAGTTCAAATACCTGGGAACGGTCATTTCATCAGACGGCAGATGCACATCGGAAATAGCTGGCAGAATCGGCCAAGACAAAACAGCATTCAAGAAGATGGAAAGCATTCTTACCAACAAATGCCTATGTGGTTTCTCAGAAGAATGTTGAGAGTTCCATGGACAGCAAAGAAAACAAACGAGACAGTCATGGTGGAGGCAGACACAAGTAGATCACTCCTAAGGAAGATTAGGAAAAGACAAGCAACATTTATAGGCCATTTTATGAGGAAGGGGGATTTGGAGCACCTGGTCACAACGGGAAAGCTGGAGGGAAAGAGAGCACCAGGTAGACCCAGGGAGAGAATGCTGGACGGACTTGCAGAGTGGGGGCAACGAGAGATAGAGATGGTTGGAAGTCCATGGTCGCCAACGCCATGCGGCAGGGCACCTGATGATGATGATGAATGGCCTGATGAAGCAAATTTAAAAGAGCAGCTTTGAGAGAGCAAAGATAACATTCACAGACTACATGCTTTTCCAAACCACCAGACCGACAATATCAGATGTAACCACATTCAAATGCAGTCGAAGATGAAGTCGAGGAGAAGTACACTTTTCTCTAAGTGTTTTTGTTATTGACTTTACTATCACAACCATTCTGTGACAAACTTACAGTGCAGTAATTTTGTAACTGACTTTGTTATCATAACCATTCTGTGACAAATTTACAGTGCAGTAATTTTGTAATTGACTTTGTTATCATAACCATTCTGTGACAAATTTACAGTGCAGTAATTTTGTAACTGACTTTTGTTATCACAACCATTCTGTGACAAATTTACAGTGCAGTAATTTTGTAACTGACTTTGTTATCATAACCATTCTGTGACAAATTTACAGTGCAGTAATTTTGTAACTGACTTTTGTTATCACAACCATTCTGTGACAAACTTACAGTGCAGTAATTTTGTAACTGACTTTTGTTATCACAACCATTCTGTGACAAACTTACAGTGCAGTAATTTTGTAACTGACTTTTGTTATCATAACCATTCTGTGACAAATTTACAGTGCAGTAATTTTGTAACTGACTTTTGTTATCACAACCATTCTGTGACAAACTTACAGTGCAGTAATTTTGTAACTGACTTTGTTATCACAACCATTCTGTGACAAACTTACAGTGCAGTAATTTTGTAACTGACTTTTGTTATCATAACCATTCTGTGACAAACTTACAGTGCAGTAATTTTGTAACTGACTTTTGTTATCACAACCATTCTGTGACAAACTTACAGTGCAGTAATTTTGTAACTGACTTTTGTTATCACAACCATTCTGTGACAAACTTACAGTGCAGTAATTTTGTAACTGACTTTTGTTATCACAACCATTCTGTGACAAATTTACAGTGCAGTAATTTTGTAACTGACTTTTGTTATCATAACCATTCTGTGACAAATTTACAGTGCAGTAATTTTGTAATTGACTTTGTTATCATAACCATTCTGTGATAAATTTACAGTGCCGTAATTTTGTAATTGACTTTGTTATCATAACCATTCTGTGACAAATTTACAGTGCAGTAATTTTGTAACTGACTTTGTTATCATAACCATTCTGTGACAAACTTTCTTTGTGGTGTTTAAATTCATTTCTTGGGACCTTCACGTTCCTTTTGCTAGTCTACAAACAAAAGCATTGCACATGACGATTGAGGCAAATCGCGAATCAAAACTGGAAATGCAAGGAAACTGCTCGATAAGTACTCGTAGCGCTCTGTCCGTTCTACATACTCTTCACTCCTGTTTGTCAATAACACTCTGAAAGACTCTATGACTTTTGACGTGAGACAAAACGAAAGTTGACAAATAAAAGGAAAAGAAAAACAAAAATGGACCAAACAAAATTGGAATAAGAATTTGTTCCAGAGGGATTGATCCGACTTGAGGATTTTTTTTTAGTTGTTCCATCCAATCCTGCCAGCAGTTAACTAACAGTCCCCTTGAACCCACGCAATCAGTTTTGCGCTGACGAGATCTTAAAATAGGAGATAGGATGGGACGCTGATATTAACACTAAGCATATTAACCCTTTGATTCCTGCACCCAATCCACCAACTGCAAAACCAACAGCAGGAAGCTGGTGGATAATTCCTGCAGGAAGCTGGTGGATAGTTCCTGCAGGAAGCTGGTGGATAGTTCCTACAGGAAGCTGGTGGATAGTTCCTGCAGGAAGCTGGTGGATAATTCCTGCAGGAAGCTGGTGGATAATTCCTACAGGAAGCTGGTGGATAGTTCCTACAGGAAGCTGGTGGATAGTTCCTACAGGAAGCTGGTGGATAATTCCTACAGGAAGCTGGTGGATAGTTCCTACAGGAAGCTGGTGGATAGTTCCTGCAGGAAGCTGGTGGATAATTCCTGCAGGAAGCTGGTGGATAATTCCTACAGGAAGCTGGTGGATAATTCCTACAGGAAGCTGGTGGATAATTCCTGCAGGAAGCTGGTGGATAATTCCTACAGGAAGCTGGTGGATAGTTCCTACAGGAAGCTGGTGGATAATTCCTGCAGGAAGCTGGTGGATAGTTCCTGCAGGAAGCTGGTGGATAGTTCCTGCAGGAAGCTGGTGGATAATTCCTACAGGAAGCTGGTGGATAATTCCTGCAGGAAGCTGGTGGATAATTCCTACAGGAAGCTGGTGGATAGTTCCTGCAGGAAGCTGGTGGATAGTTCCTGCAGGAAGCTGGTGGATAATTCCTACAGGAAGCTGGTGGATAGTTCCTGCAGGAAGCTGGTGGATAGTTCCTACAGGAAGCTGGTGGATAGTTCCTGCAGGAAGCTGGTGGATAGTTCCTACAGGAAGCTGGTGGATAATTCCTGCAGGAAGCTGGTGGATAGTTCCTGCAGGAAGCTGGTGGATAGTTCCTACAGGAAGCTGGTGGATAGTTCCTGCAGGAAGCTGGTGGATAGTTCCTGCAGGAAGCTGGTGGATAATTCCTACAGGAAGCTGGTGGATAATTCCTACAGGAAGCTGGTGGATAATTCCTACAGGAAGCTGGTGGATAATTCCTGCAGGAAGCTGGTGGATAGTTCCTGCAGGAAGCTGGTGGATAGTTCCTGCAGGAAGCTGGTGGATAATTCCTACAGGAAGCTGGTGGATAATTCCTGCAGGAATCTGGTGGATAATTCCTACAGGAAGCTGGTGGATAGGGTGAGGGAATCAAAGAGTTATAGTTTTGCCTTGCTAGCATGGTTGACAATGCAGGATGCTGGTGGACAAGGTGCGGGAGTTAAAGGGTTAATTAAGACTGGCGGTGAAGGAACGACTTTCTAACAAGTCGTGGTTATGTGGTTAATGCGACAGATAAGGACGTGAAAGTTATGGGTTTATATCTCATCGGTTTTATAAGAATTTTCATTGCACTTTTCGGCTTCCACTGGTTTTTCTGAACAACTGGGCGTACTGAGGGCTAACTGGGAAGAGTGAGACCACACAACGAGCTCAGAATTCCTGGCCAACACCGCAAGCGTTTATATCTCTCGGGCCTGGTTGATGCCAATGATATGCTATGACATAAGTGTGGAGAACGAGCCTGTCACACAATTGCAATCTAATACGGAATTCTATAGATCATGATCAACATCCCCATCGTTAGCATCATCATAGCACAGTGAAAGATTGACCCAGATTTTGGGCTGCAAAAATGGCGTCGAAAATAGAAACCAAATCAAACCAAAACAAAAAAGCAAGTTTTTATCTTAAGGCAAGACTAAGCTCAAGATATCAGATCTCCAGTCGACAGCTCTAACAATCAAACAAACAAATATATAAAATATGGCAAAGAAGGAAATAAGCAAACAAGAACAACAACGATAACGAATAACAATAAACAACAAAAACTGAAGACATACATCCTAATGGAAGA
>JAPXFY010000022.1:16529405-16531905 GCA_030674185.1 Monoplex corrugatus
AGATAGATAGACAGATAGATAGATAGATAGATAGATAGACAAACACACAGACAGACAAATAGATAGATAGATAGATATACAGACAGACAGACAATAATAGATAGATAGACAAACAGACACAACAGACAGAAGATAGATAGATAGATAGATAGATAGATAGACAGACAGACAGACAGAAAATAGATAGATAGATATATAGATAGATAGATAGAAGATAGATAGAGGAGAAGAGAAGATAGATAGACAGACAGCAGAAGATAGATAGATAGAAGACAGAAACAGACAGCAGACAGACAGATAGATAGATAGATAGATAGATAGATAGACAGACAGACAGATAGATAGATAGATAGATAGATAGATAGATAGATAGATAGATAGATAGATAGATAGATAGATAGATAGAAGATAGATAGATAGATAGATACAAAATAAGTATTGGTGAAGATTCAGCAATTCCATCAGCACGTGTGTTATTATAAAACTGATAATAACTAGAAAGTCAAATGACATGACGTACCGTATCTATTGCAAATAAACTGTCTGATTAACGTACGTACATGCAATAAACTGCATATACGTATCTATTGCAAATAAACTGTCTGATTAATGACATACCGTATCTATTGCAAATAAACTGTCTGATTAATGACATACCGTATCTATTGCAAATAAACTGTCTGATTAATGACATACCGTATCTATTGCAAATAAACTGTCTGATTAATGACATACCGTACTATTGCAAACTGTGATTAATGACGTACTTTTGCAAATAAACTGTCTGATTAATGACATACCGTATCTATTGCAAATAAACTGTCTGATTAATGACATACCGTATCTATTGCAAATAAACTGCTGATTAATGACATCTATCGTAAATCTATTGCAAATTATTAAAACTGTCTGATTAATGACATACCGTATCTATTGCAAATAAACTGTCTGATTAATGACATACCGTATCTATTGCAAATAAACTGTCTGATTAATGACATACCGTATCTATGCAAATAACTGATTAATGACAACTATCTATTGCAATAAACTGTCTGATTAATGACATACCTATCTATGCAAATAAACTGTTTAATGACATACCGTATCTATTGAAATAAACTGTCTGATTAATGACATACCGTATCTATGCAAATAAACTGTCTGATTAATGACATACCGTAAAATCTTTTTGCAAATAAACTGTCTGATTAATGACATACCGTATCTATTGCAAATAAACTGTCTGATTAATGACATACCGTATCTATTGCAAATAAACTGTCTGATTAATGACATACCGTATCTATTGCAAATAAACTGTCTGATTAATGACATACCGTATCTATTGCAAATAAACTGTCTGATTAATGACATACCGTATCTTTGCAAATAAACTGTCTGATTAATGACATACCGTATCTTTTGCAAATAAACTGTCTGATTAATAGATTAAAACTAACAAATGACTACTGACTGACTGCATAACTGATTACTAACAAACTGACTGACTGACTGACTAACTGACTGACTGACTGACTGATTGACTGACTGAATGACTGACTGACTGGATAAACGACAAACTGACTGACTGACGATTGACTGACTGACTGATTGATGATGACTAATTACCAAGGTAAATTACTGACAAATTGACTGACTACTTAACTAATTAACAAACAAACTAAATAACTAAATAAATAAACTATATTGTAAAGCTCAAAAGACGGTAAACATGGAAAGTGCAGCAATCTGAATTGAAACGTGTAAGTCTCTAGAATTGCTCACAGACAGAGACACAGGAACAGAGAGAAATTAACACAAAATGTGGACGACCCAAACCACTGAAACCTTCTGAAAGCATGGGAAAACTGATCACTGGTTTTAAAGAAAAATCCAAACAATAGGAAACGCAGTCTCTGACTCTGCAATGATACGCCACATGCACAGGATTTTAAGGAAGAAGTGGACAAAGCAGAAATACGGCAGATGAGCAATTCCGTGTTCAATTCAGGTCGACTAGACCTTGAGCACATTTCTTCACTTTATTGATGCTGCCAGAGAATTCCAACCTAATGACCTCTGGAAATACTTAATTATGATGAATTGTAGCTTGAACTGAAGGAAATTATTGATTTTGTTGAAACGATTATCAAAAATTGTCACTGTTCTTCGTTCTCTTTCTCTTTTTTGTCTGTATCTTTGTCACTCTCGATCTCAGCCTCTTCTCTCTCTCTCTCTCTCTCTCTCTCTCTCTCTCTCTCCTCTCTCTCTCTCTCTCTGTATATATATATGTGTGTGTGTGTGTGTGTGTGTGGTGTGTGTGTGTGTGTGTGTGTGTGTGTGTTGTGTGTGTGTGTGTGTGTGTGTGCGGGCGTGTATGTGTGTGTTGTGTGTGCGTGCAGGCATTAGTGTGTGTGTGTGTGTGGTGTGGTGTGCGCGCGCTGCGTTGGTGTGTGGTGTGTGTGTGTGTGTGTGTGTGTGTGTGTGTGTGTATGTG
>JAPXFY010000022.1:16536905-16544405 GCA_030674185.1 Monoplex corrugatus
CTCTCGTTCTCTCTCTCTCTCTCTCTCTCTCTCTCTCTTCTCTCTCTCCAAATATACACGCAGATACACACATACACACATTGGCATGCACGCACGCACGGACGCACACATACACACACCACGCACGCACGCACGCAGCATGAACGCGCGCGCACACAACACACACACACACCACACACACACACACACACACACACACACACTACACATAAACGCAAGAAGAGAGGCACTACAAATCATTTCCCGTCACTTTCAGAAAGGAAAACTGAACAAAAACACACACACACAAAAAAACACAGCAAAAAAAACAAACTAACGAACAAAATAACATAATGATCAAAAACAAGCAAACAAACCAACAAACAAACAAGCCAACAGCCAACCAAAACAGAGAATGAAAAAAAAATGTAAATAAACATAAACAAACAAAACCAACTAATAAATAACGATATATTCATGCTTCACCAAGCAACAGAGAAGAAAACAAAAAATAAACATTGTAAAATCCCACCCCCACCCCCCTTCAGGATGCCTCCAACCCATCGCCCTTCAAAACTTGAACAAGTCAGCAAACGAACAATGAAACAAGCAAAAATGCCTAGAGATAAATTTACATTTAGGCCCTAGGTGTCAGTGGTTCATGGGGTCTGTCGACGGGTGGCCATAATAATGGTCTTGTTCCCCTTCCCCGGGGGTGTCCTAGTCCATCTAACACCACGATTGGGTGATTATAGTCGTTAACTCAATTGTGACCCTCCACCACGAAATCAGTCTTAAGTAGCATTTTGGGCATTTTGAGATATACATATCACTGGAAAGTGTACATTCTGCTGATTATTTTGGTACTTGAATAAAGCTTGTACTCAAAAAAAAATGTAGAAGTTATGTATGTTTAAAGTCATTAAGTTGTATGACGGCATTTTGAGAAAACGGCCTCTAAAGTTTTTGTGTACTCTCCTGCACATTTTCCTTAAATTTCTTTATTTGGTGGCTTTGACCCAGTTTGTTTCTAATTTTCGCTGTCATTATCTGAAAGGTGCACCAAAGAGCTTTCTATCAGTATATTACATGTGCGGGTACTGTACAGTTACGGTTCATAATAAGAGCCAAAAATAAGTACTTTTGGTAGGAAATTGCGTTCTTCTGCTGCGATCAGTGTATTGAAATACCGATTTAAATTGATTTACAATATTTTTTCAAGAAAAAAAGTTCTGTGGGGGATAGATTACAGTCTACAGAAATCAATTTTGAGAAAAAGTCAAAACACCCCAGATAGACCCTCAGTCACCTTTTCAGCTCCTAGTGCTGTTCGACTGACTGCGAGTTAAGACTGATTTCGTGGTGGGAGGTCACAATTGGTTAGAACGCCATGCTGTAGACCCTAGCGGTAGTGGGTTCGACCACGGCGGGCCCCTTTAGGTAGGACCTTAAAGATCTAGCAGTGTAGGGACTCAAGTGCGGGCTTCTGGATTTATGACATGATTATTTTGAATCTTCTGTATTACATGGCGTCAGTGGGGCGTCGCTGCACATGGGATTTATTCCTACAGTGGAGACTCTGAAATCTGGTTTCTAAAAAGAATGTTGAGTTCCATGGACAGCAAAGAAAACAAAAGAGACAGTCTTGAAAGAGACAGACACAGTAAGAACGTTAGTGAGGAAGATGAGGAAAAGACAACCAACATATGTAGGACGTTTTATAAGGCAAGAGAAATTAGAGCACCTAGTCACAACAGGAAAGTTGAGGGAAAAGAGCACCAGGTAACCCAGGGGAGAAATATTGGACGGACTTGTAGAGTGAATGAAGACAGAGAGAGTGGGAGACGTTCTTGCAGTGACAAAGGATAGATTCGTATGGAGGGCCATGATGACCAAAGTCATGCGGCAGGGCACAAGATGATAACGTGGAGACGCTATCTTCAGAAATTGAAACTGAAACTAAAGCTGTGGTCAGTAGCGGACTGAATAGGCTATCTCTTTCGTAAGTTGGATTAGAGCAAGTACTTTTGAACTCCATTGAAGTGACCCAGTAGTAGTAGTGCCGGGTCACCTCTGGCGGGTGGCTAAATGGAAGATCAGAATCCTTTTTTTGTTTACTCTGTGTGTGTGTGTGTGTGTGTGTGTGTGTGTGTGTGTGTGTGCGCGCTGCGTGCGTGCGTGTGCGTGCGTGCGTGGGTGTGTGTGTGCTGCTTCAGCGTTAGATTTGATGTTTATCAAGTTTTTGCGCTATATAATATGTGTATTTTTTATTTTATTATGTATTATTTTCCCCCTTTTGTTTCTATATATACATTCGCGTAATTTTCTTCTTAAAATGCGAATTTATCTATATCTCTTCATATGCTTTAGTTAGACATATGGATGTACATGTATATGTATGTATATATGTATGTATATGTATATGTGTGTATATATGTGTATATGTATTTGTGTATGTATATGTATGTGTCTAGTGTGTACGTGTATGTTTGTATGTGTATGCATAATGTATGTTTGTGATTGTATGTGTATATATATATGGGTGTATGTATGTATGTACGTGTATGTGTAATATATTATGTGTGTGCGTATGTGTATGTATGTATGAATATGTATGGGTGTATATGCAGATGTATATATGCATATGTATATGTATGTCTGTATACATATGTATATGTATATATATTATGTTTTTTTGTGTACGGATATGTAAATGTATTTATGCATAATACATATTGCAATGAATGCTTTTTTCTTTCTACATTTTGTTAGATCTGTTGATTATGCATCGTGTACATTTCAAGATGTTTGTAAAAGCTATATATTTGAAAATTAATAAAAACAAGTTAAAAAAAAAAGAAGATCAGAATCCTTGCTGCCATGGGCTTTCTCGTGTTGGGAGAGCTTTGACAGAACGTGGGGTTGGTGATGTGTTGTGGGGCCAGAATGAGCGGCGTGGAATTAACGCCAATGAGGCGGCATAGAAGTTGAAACAGCAAAAAACAAAATTAAGAACAAAAACAATAACAACAGCAACGAAAGCCAGTAAAAGAGTGAAATAATGATAAATTCCTAGCTTGATCAAGCAAACACAAGCAGACAAAACCATCTCTCTCTCTCTCCTGCCTTCAATCCACTACGCCCTATCGCTCTTCAAAGGCCAAACACTGGCATCCAGGCAAGTGACATTCCCGTGTGAGATCATCCCCTCGGAAGAAATCAAGGGCGGCCTTTTTGCGAAGGATTTCAGCCATCGAACTACAAACGCCGTGTGTTTGTTTGAAGGGAGCTGTGTGTGTCTGTGGAGGGTGTGTGTGTGTGTGTGTGCACGTGTGTGTATGTGTGTGTTGTGTGTGTGTGTGTGTGTGTGTGTGTGTGTGTGTGTGTGTGTGTTGTGTGTGTGTGTGGTGTGTGTGTGTGTGTGTGTGTGTGTGTGTGTGTGTCTGTGTCGTGTCTGTGTGTGTGAGCAATGGCATGCGAGATTGGGAGATGTGTCCTATTTTGTGTACGCTGAGTTGACCAGCGTGTGATGCCAAGATCTGTGTGAGAACTAGGCCAAACTTTTGTTTTGTCCCTTCTTTCTTCTCTTTTTACTCTTCATTTCTCTCCTGAAGAAAAAAGGGTGTGTGTATGTGTGGGTGCGTGGGTGGGTGGGGTGGGGGTTGGTGTGTAACTTTGATGTCTGTCTGCCTTTCTCTGTCTGTTCTTTCGATGAGACAGTAAATCACGATCCCTCTTGCAGTACAACACAGAACAATTCAAGACACACACAGGTAGCATCGTGACAACTCTGCAGAAAATCCCGTTCTGAAGGGAAAACAAAAATACACGTATTACAGAAAGTGAGAGAGAGTGTGAGGG
This sequence comes from Monoplex corrugatus, assembly GCA_030674185.1. Classification (NCBI taxonomy): domain Eukaryota; kingdom Metazoa; phylum Mollusca; class Gastropoda; order Littorinimorpha; family Ranellidae; genus Monoplex; species Monoplex corrugatus. The sequence goes on from JAPXFY010000022.1 coordinate 16,540,746, forward strand.
TGTGAGAAAGAGACAAGAGAGAGTGAGAGAGAGAGCCAGAGATAGAGCCAGAGGAGAGAGACACACACACACACAAAAGACACGAAATAGAGACAGACAGATAGACAGAGACACAAGAGAACGGAGACAGAAAGATGATGATGAAGAAGAAAAAGATGATGATGATGATGATGATGATGATGATGATGATGATGATGATGATGATGATGATGATGATGATGATGACGACGAGAGACGACGACGACGATGACGAGACGATGACGACGACGACGATGACGACGACGACGACGACGACGACGAGACGACGACGACGAGAGAGATGATGATGATGATGATGATGATGATGATGATGATGAAGAATAAAAAACAAGAAGAAAGAGAAGAGGACGAGGATGATAATGACGATGATGAGTATGAGAAGGATGAGATTGTGATTGTGAAGAAACAATTGAGGGAGCCACAAGGGTTTGGGATGTATACGAGAGATCTTCGTGGAGATTTAAAACGTGCGCATACCTGTGCTAACACATTTTGTCACACACACACACACCACACACACACACACACACACACACACACACACACACACACACACACACACACACACACACACATACATACATACATACATACATATACAACACGCACACAACATAGCACATACACACACACATAGACACACACGCGCGCTCGCACTCAGGCACGCACGCACGTACACATCCACTACACAAAAAGTGAGAGAGAAAAAAACCAACACATTCCATGACTTTCTGAACAATTTACAAAATAGTTGAATTAGCATAAGTACTATACGAACTTTGTTTTTATCAGCAGTGAAAAATTCAAAGGTTATGTATTTGTAACTTGTGACTTAGATGTTAATGTGCTTGGCCAGTTACTGTTTAACAAATTAGTTTACATCAGTTACCACGTTATGTTTTGTTTATCCTCTCTCCTCTTCAAGCAGCAGTTTCATTTCCTTTTTCTCGGTATGTTTACGAGTAACCCCCCCCCCCCCTTCGCTCTCTCCCAGCCCCTCCCCCCCCACCTTCTCTCCCGCTCCGTTTTTTTTTTTTGTTTATGTTTTTTTTGTTTAAAATTGCTTAAGTGAATAGACATTGCGTCAAGACAACCACCACCCACACACACACTCACTCGTGCGCGTACGAATCTGAAGAACTTCATAAGCAAAGACTGTACAAGTCACCCGTAATTTTCACCCTTATCTAGAGGTATGAAACTAGGATACTATTTTGCTGACGAGAAAATTCAGGCTTTCTGGGACCAAGTGCCTGAGAAAATGCTTTGCATTTATATACCTCGAACAAAAGACCAACGAGTACGTACGGAACAAGGTCAGGTTTTGGTGACCTACAGAAACCACTTCTGGTTACCATGGTGTTTGTTTAGAGTTTGTTCCAAAGGGATTAATAGCACTCGGACAATTCAAAACATTACGTAACTCTACACAAATCTGCCAGCATTTATCTCGAAGACTTCCGAGCCGACACAAAACCCTATGCGCTGCAAAGTCTGGAAATCGGGCAGAGGAAGGGGGACCTCTGAAACGCTTAGCCGACACGAACAAAATCATGGAAACATTAAAACGGCAGTGAAATATTAGTTTTTAATGTTGCGGGCTGGAATTGAACTCGAGATATCAGATCTTGTGTCTACGGTCTGTCAAAAGAACCAACCAGCCTGCCAGAGAAAAAAAGTTCCCTCCTGGCGACGTAAAACGATGCTGCAAGTTTGCATGGTTTGGATCACGTCATCCATCATGACACACTAGACACACCCTTCAGGGTACCGTGGATGGAGGTCACTGCCGAGGTCGACAGAGGAAGAACTGGGTGGCAAGTATCAAAGTCCAGACAATCTCAAATGGCTGAATAATGCTTATTGCCACACATCTGAGGCAAAAGGAGAATGCTGTCTGCTGCTGCATCTTTTGAGTCCCCTAAACAACCACGCGATCACATGATTAGAAGAAGAGCAGAACAAGCTTTCTTCAGGCAAGAAAATAGTACTGCCTGCTTTTGTGTTGCGTGTTGGGTGTTGCGTGTACTGCCTGCTTTTGTGTTTCGTGGTGTTGCGTTATGTCTTTTGTGGTGTTGGTTGCGAGTAAATCAATGACTATCCCAACAATAGCAAAGAAATGTTTCCCACAGAAAATTGTTACAAACAGTATGCGGCCTTGTTCAATCTATTGTTAGAAGCATGTGATCCCTTTAACCCACATAGTTAACAGTTCAAGTTCAGGTTCATAACGCTTATGGCCCAAGCCGATCATGAAAGCCTTATCCTTCGTCGTAGTCAACAGGATTCGAAAAGAAAATCAACAGGCCATCATCATCATGTGTCCTGCCGCATGGCGTTGGAGATCATGGCTTCCATAGCGAATCTATCCCCTTGTCGCTGCAAGTATATCTCCTACCCTCTCTGTCCTCAGCCACTCTGCAATATTTTCTTCCTGGGTCTACCTGGTCCTCTCTTTCCCTCCAGTTTTCATGTTGTGCCTAGTGCTCTCTTTCTCAACAGGTATACTTCAAAATCACAAAAAAATACTTTCTGAAGATATCTGTTCCCTGATTGATTTCAGGATAATCAGACACTCTGACAGATAACTGGATGTCACAGAGATAGCCCTGGGAGAGGTCGGTCAGAAGCTAGACAGACAGGAAGCACAAGCACTACTAAGATGTGATTATCACGTACAGCGTCTGACACACAGATCACACATACATTTGTCAAAGACAGATAAAAGTCCAGCATGCAACGCGCCGCGGTGATTAGCTCATGCAGATCTGTATCCATGACACTGATTGGTTACCTCCAGCCTGACAAACTCCAACATGGCCGCTAGTAAGACTATGGATCGGGAAAGTTATTGGTCAAACCCAGACAGATTCCGAACCCAAGAGTACCGAAGTGATTTTTTATCTCCTTTCAAAATACTACTTACAGTCTGGTTGAGAAGCCGATAGATCATTCTCTTCAGATGGTTTTACTGCAGGAAGTTCTCTTAAATTCTGTGATAATGATGCTGCAGATTTTCTAAAGAAATGTAAACTTAGAGTCCTTTTGGGAGTGGTCGTAACTTCAAAAAATTGCATTAGTCAAAGATAGTAGCATTATAGCCAAACCTATTTACAGCCAACCTTAGCACATTCAGTTTAGTGTCACATAACCGTCCTAGAGGGACGAGGAATCGCGTCTGGAACTTGGAATGATGCAAGACCAGTTCTTCACAATCTGACACTGTCCAGGATTTGTGAATCCTCCTCGGAATTTATTTCGAAGGAGACACGAAATGTTTTACTCAGTTCTGCTGGTAACAGCCCTAAAAGATTGTTTGTCATGAAGTACATTTGGGTGTTTGTTTATCTCAGCTACATTTTTCATCATGGGCAGATTTCAACTTTGTTAGGTTGCTGGGCTGTTGTACATATATACGTGTATAACTCGTTCCTTTGTGAAATCACACATGCATATATGCACACACACACACCACTCGCTCACACACACACACACACACACACACACACACACACACACACACACACACACACACACACACACACACACACACTCACTCACACACACACAAACACACAAACACACAAATACTCACACACACAGACCACACACACACACCCA
>JAPXFY010000022.1:16546905-16549405 GCA_030674185.1 Monoplex corrugatus
CTCTCAACATCAGTAAATACACCCCAACCCTCTCAACATCAGTAAATACACCCAACCCTCTCAACATCAGTAAATACACCCCAACCCTCTCAACATCAATAAAAACACCCCCAACCCTCTCAACATCAATAAATACACCCCCAACCCTCTCAACATCAATAAATACACCCCCAACCCTCTCAACATCAATAAATGGTACACCCCAACCCTCTCAACATCAATAAATACACCTCAACCCTCTCAACATCAATAAATACACCCCAACCCTCTCAACATCAATAATACACCCCAACCCTCTCAACATCAATAAATACACCCCCAACCCTCTCAACATCAATAAATACACCCACAACCCTCTCAACATCAATAAATTCACCGCCAACCCTCTCAACATCACTGAATACACCTCAACCCTCTCAACATCAATAAATACACCCCAACCCTCTCAACATCAATAAATACACCCCAACCCTCTCAACATCAATAAATACACCCCAACCCTCTCAACATCAATATATACACCCCCAACCCTCTCAACATCAGTAAATACACCCCAACCCTCTCAACATCAATAAGTACACCCCCAACCCTCTCAACGTCAATAAATACACCCCCAACCCTCTCAACATCAATAAATACACCCCACCCCTCTCAACATCAATAAATACACCCCCACCCTCTCAACATCAATAAATACACCCCCAACCCTCTCAACATCAATAAATACACCCCCAACCCTCTCAACATCAATAAATACACCCCCAACCCTCTCAACATCAATAAATACACCCCCAACCCTCTCAACATCAATAAATACACCCACAACCCTCTCATCATCAATAAATACATCCCCAACCCTCTCAACATCAAAATACACCCCAACCCTCTCAACATCAATAAATGCATCCCCATCCTCTCAACGTCAATAAATACACCCCAACCCTCTCAACATCAATAAATACACCCCCAACCCTCTCAACATAAAAAAATACACCCCCAACCCTCTCAACATCAATAAATACACCCCCCAAACCCTCAACATCAATAAATACACCCCCAACCCTCTCAACATCAATAAATACACCCCCAACCCTCTCAACATCAGTAAACACACCCCCAGCCCTCTCAACTTGAACAACCACTTGGCTCAGGTGTTCCGAACAGCAGCTAAGTGCAACACTAAAACCCGCTGGCAGACACCATCAGACCTCTCCACATCACACCTCCATTAGTCAAAGAGGGATTCCTTGTGTAAGACTTGATGCAAGGGAAAGTGACTTGTACCAAGCACTCGGTACTTCAAGTCATAGAACCCTGTGATCATACTTGTCGAAAAATCCGTCCTCTTCCTGCTCTGGCTGGCCTAACGCTTTGAGGTCTAGATTCAAGATCTGACGTCTTAAGTTCAATCCCAGGTCTCAAAAAGGTCTGTTCACAGCTGGCTAATTTTGATCGTGTATATCGTTGTAATGTTTCAGCTTTTGTGTTTCGTATGTCCTGTCTTCCCCCCCCCCCCCCCCCTGCCATTTCAAAACGTAATCATTCTGTAGGATTTGCGTGACATTACTAACTGACTGGTGGTTGACTGACTGGGTGGCTAGGAAATTCATACTTCTTTTATTTGTTTTACTGATGGAGGCAGACACAAGTAGATCACTCATAAGGAAGATTAGGAAAAGACAGGCAACATTATAGGCCATTTTATGAGGAAGGGGATTTGGAGCACCTGGTCACAACGGGAAAGCTGGAGGGAAAGAGAGCACCAGGTAGACCCAGGGAAGAAATGCTGACGGACTTGCAGATGGCTGGGACGAGGAGGGTGGGGGAGATGCTAGGGACAACGAGAGATAGAGATGGTTGGAAGTCCATGGTCGCCAACGCCATGCGGGGCAGGGCGCCTGATGATGATGATGATGATTCGTGTGTGTGTGTGTGTGTGTGTGTGTGTGTGTGTGTGTGTGTGTGCGTGCGTGTGTGCGTGCGTGCGTGCGTGCGTGTGTGTGTGTGTGTGTGCGCGTGTGTGTGCCTGCATGCATGTGTGAATATATAATTATGTATGTATGTGTGTATAATATACACATTATACACATACACATAATTATACACATACGTGTAGCGCGCGCGGTGTGTGTGTGTATGTGCGTGTGTGTACGTGTATGTGCGTGTGTGTGTGTGTGTGTGTGTTTGTGTGTGCGTGCGTGGCGTGTGTGTGTGTGTGTGTGTGTGTGTGTGTGTGTGTGTGTGTGTGTGTGTGTGTGTGTGTGTGTGTGTGTGACCACATACAGTAACGACATTTAAGTCACACACAGAGTAAACAGGCTAACAATCAGATGTACAGCAAAGATAAATCTCCATCCCCAAAATACTTCACCACAAACCACTATTTTAAATATCTACATTTATCACCACCAAAACTGACCAGAATGACCTTGTTCTCCCTCGAGACGAATACCAAATGGGATTCACTCATTCCAGAGATAGTATTACAGTGTTCTGAATT
>JAPXFY010000022.1:16554405-16556905 GCA_030674185.1 Monoplex corrugatus
TAATAACAATAACATTAGTAATAATAACAATAACAATGATAAGGAGGAGGAGGATGTGATGATTATGGTAATGTGTGTTACATCCAGCCCTTTCCTGTGGTGGTCTACACTAATACAAGTTACATCCAGCCCTCTCCTATAGTGGTCTACACTAATACAAGTTACATCCAGCCCTCTCCTATAGTGGTCTACACAAATACAAGTTACATCCAGCCCTCTTCTATAGTGGTCTACACTAATACAAGTTACATCCAGCCCTCTCCTATAGTGGTCTACACAAATACAAGTTACATCCAGCCCTCTCCTATAGTGGTCTACACTAATACAAGTTACATCCAGCCCTCTCCTATAGTGGTCTACACAAATACAAGTTACATCCAGCCCTCTTCTATAGTGGTCTACACTAATACAAGTTACATCCAGCCCTCTCCTATAGTGGTCTACACTAATACAAGTTACATCCAGCCCTCTCCTATAGTGGTCTACACTAATACAAGTTACATCCAGCCCTCTCCTATAGTGGTCTACACAAATACAAGTTACATCCAGCCCTCTTCTATAGTGGTCTACACTAATACAAGTTACATCCAGCCCTCTCCTATAGTGGTCTACACTAATACAAGTTACATCCAGCCCTCTCGTATAATGGTCTACACAAATACAAGTTACATCCAGCCCTCTCCTATAGTGGTCTACACAAATACAAGTTACATCCAGCCCTCACCTATGGTGGTCTACACAAATACAAGTTACATCCAGCTCTCACCTATGGTGGTCTACACAAATACAAGTTACATCCAGCTCTCACCTATGGTGGTCTACACAAATACAAGTTATATCCAGCCCTCACCTATGGTGGTCTACACAAATACAAGTTACATCCAGCCCTCTCCTATGGTGGTCTACACTAATACAAGTTACATCCAGCCCTCTCCTATAGTGGTCTACACTAATACAAGTTACATCCAGCCCTCTCCTATAGTGGTCTACACAAATACAAGTTACATCCAGCCCTCTCCTATAGTGGTCTACACAAATACAAGTTACATCCAGCCCTCTCCTATAGTGGTCTACACTAATACAAGTTACATCCAGCCCTCTCGTATAATGGTCTACACTAATACAAGTTACATCCAGCCCTCTCGTATAATGGTCTACACTAATACAAGTTACATCCAGCCCTCTCCTATAGTGGTCTACACTAATACAAGTTACATCCAGCCCTCTCGTATAATGGTCTACACTAATACAAGTTACATCCAGCCCTCACCTATGGTGGTCTACACAAATACAAGTTACATCCAGCTCTCACCTATGGTGGTCTACACAAATACAAGTTACATCCAGCTCTCACCTATGGTGGTCTACACAAATACAAGTTACATCCAGCCCTCTCCTATGGTGGTCTACACTAATACAAGTTACATCCAGCCCTCTCCTATAGTGGTCTACACTAATACAAGTTACATCCAGCCCTCTCCTATAGTGGTCTACACAAATACAAGTTACATCCAGCCCTCTCCTATAGTGGTCTACACAAATACAAGTTACATCCAGCCCTCTCCTATGGTGGTCTACACTAATACAAGTTACATCCAGCCCTCTCCTATGGTGGTCTACACTAATACAAGTTACATCCAGCCCTCTCCTATGGGGTCTACACTAATACAAGTTACATCCAGCCCTCTCCTATGGGGGTCTACACTAATACATTGTTACATCTACTATGTTACATCCAGCTCTCTCCTGTGGGGTGTACACTAATGCAAGTTACATTCAACCCTCTACTATGGACGGTCTACAATGATATAAATTACATTCAGCTGTCGGTTATGGAGGGTTTATATTAATACAAATTATACCCAGCTCTATCCTATGGGAAATCTACAATTATACAAGATACATTCAATTGTCGCTCATGGGCGGTCTACACTGATACAAATGACATCCAGGTGTCGGCTAAGGAAATTCTACACTGGTGCAAATCACTTCCAGGTCTGAGCCCTGTGCGGTCTACACTAATACAAGTAACATCGAGTCCTAATGTATTAGGCGCTCTATATTAGTAAATGATAAACAACATTCGGTACGCAGATGACACTGTGCTAATTGCAGAAAATGAAAGGGACCTACAAAACCTAGTGAATATACTAGAAATAGAAAGCAAAGGTAAGGGGTTGGAACTAAACAGCAGGAAGACTGAAGTCATAGTGATCAGTAAAAAACATGAAATCCCCTCATGCAAAATAACAGCAAATGGCACAACCTTGACACAGGTTGAGAAATTCAAATTCGTGGGAAGGGTCATTTCATCAGACGGCAGAAGCACATCGGAAATAGCTGGCAGAATCGGCCCAGCCAAAACAGCATTCAAGAAGATGACAAGCATTCTTACCAACAAATGCCTACCAATTAACATCAGAAAGAGAGTCCTTGAATGTTATATAGAACCAATACTGTTGTACAGATGCGAGGCGTGGGCAGTCAGCAAGCAAAGCCA
>JAPXFY010000022.1:16566905-16569405 GCA_030674185.1 Monoplex corrugatus
GGAGAAAATGCTGGACGGACTTGCAGAGTGGCTGGGGACGAGGAGGGTGGTGGAGATGCTAGGGGCAACGAGAGATAGAGGCAGATGGAAGTCCATGATCGCCAACGCCATGCGGCAGGGCACCTGATGATGATGATGATGATGATGATGATGATGATGATGATGATGATGATGATGATGATGATGCTCTTGAAGCTGTCCTCTGTCGTAGTTCAAGATCCCTCGGTCATCAGCTGATAACAATTAATTCATGGCTTCTGAATCAGGGCTTGTATCTTGGATAACTTGGTCCACGTCATCATCATCATCATCATCATCATCATCATCACCATCATCATGATGTGCCCAGCTGCATGGTGTTGGCGATCATGGCCTTCCATACGAATCTATCCCTTGTCGCTGCAAATACATCTTTCACCCTGTCTGTCCTCAGCCACCCTGCAAGTCCGTCCAATCTTTTCTCCCTGGGTCTACCCGGTGTTCCCTTTCCTTCCAGCTTTCCTGTTGTAATTAGATGCTCTAATTCCCCTTTCATCATAAAATTTCCTATAACTGTTTCTTGTCCTATCCTTATCTTCTTTATCAATGATCTTCTTGTGTCTACCTCCATCAAGACTGTCTCGTTTGCTTGTATCTTGGGTAATTTGGTCCACGTAGACGACGAAAAAGGAGTTGTGATAGAGCGTAGCCTTGTAAGAGCCACGATGTCACTTGGAAGCAGTTGGATATTTCCATTAAGGTCCTCACGACACTCTCATTGTCGGTACAAATTGCTCTTACGTTGCTGAGGAGCTGGTCATTATCTCCAGTTATAGCTTTCTGGAGGCATTTAGATAATATCGCTTATTCAAAATAATTACTCGCACATGCAAACAAGCGAAGAGAATCTGTTACATTGCCCAGATTTCTTCTAATCATGGGGTAGCGCGATTCCTAGTCTATTACTCGTTTGAAAAATGCAGATATATACTAAAACCACACAGTCTGTTCTTTCGCTCTTCTGACATCATGATAATCTGACTGAAGTTTGATTGCTGTCTGCATACAGACCTCACCCATGGAGAGTCCACACTGACATGAATGAAACCTAAACAGCATGACGGTATCAAGAGAGTCTGAGAGAGAGAGAGAGAGAGAGAGAGAGAGAGAGAGAGCAGACAGACAGGCAGACAGAGACAGACAGAGACAGACAGCCAGACAGACAGAGACAGAGAGACACAGAGATCCATTCATCCATTCATTCATTCATCCCTCCAAAGAGACAGACAGACGGATAGGCGGATCTCAGACACACACAAAAATCCAATAACAAATACCCACATATAAATCAAACTTTATTGTTGCTTTCACACACATGAAATAAATATGTCAATAAATATCTTACATAACATCAACAGACATAAATTACATATCATCACATTATTCGGTAGAGACAGAGTCACGAACCATAATTTGAAAGAAAAAAAAAGAGCATTGACCACACTGACGATGAAGTAAATGACTCAAACAACAGATGAAAGTATCAACCATTAAAGCTTTTCTCCTACCAGTAATTTTGGACAGTCGACAACAGTGATAAACGACATAGTCAAGCCATACTAACAGTGTTCCCGAAATGGCGTCTCTTGAGCAATCTTATCCTGGTGAAGCCTAAATAAATGTACTGCCAACTTTTGTAGATCCTGCTAATAACCTCAACGATAAATCATAACTTTTGAAATCCTGTAATTCAGGTTGTTTGTAAGTTTGAAAGTAGTGATCTTTAAAGCACACTAATTTATTCTGCGTACTTGTGACACCGAAGACAGAACAATCTCATTGATATACAATACATTTAAAATAACGACTCTTTAATACTTTTTTTTCCATTTGAAAATTAGGCCATGACTTTTTGAAACATGGCAAGCGCTGCTTTCCATAGCTTCAGATCTTTTATCCTGGTTACATTAAAACACAAGCCTACATCTTTAAATATTTAAGTCCTTGATTGGGGCATTTTGTCTGACTATATACAAAGAGACGCTACGGGGCAGTCTGGATCAATCTTTTTGGTATCAAAAAATAAAGTTCTGAACAATGACTAGTTAAGTCAATCATGCCATACAATATTTGGTTTCCCACATTGAGGATATTTTTTTTTTTATAAAGAAGAGAACATATTATTAAAGCTTTATATATTTGTACAAAAGTGCAGATCCTTCTTTCTAAATATTCACATATTTGAAATTTTATGTTCTGAAGTTCATTTTTCTGTACAACAGCTCGGGCACAGACTTTCGTAAAGAAGGAAAAAATGCAAGAAATGTAAAAACAAAAACATTCGGTGAATAAGAATAAATGCACAAACACACATACAGAGAGACAGATTTAAAACATTGTTTTTTAGGCGTAAATCTTGGCTGAAAAAAAAGGATATACCCATGAAAAAAACCAAGGAAGGAGAGAAAAAACCAAGGAAGGAGAGAATAAACCAAGGAAGAAGAGAATAAACCAAGGAAGG
>JAPXFY010000022.1:16571905-16581905 GCA_030674185.1 Monoplex corrugatus
AGACAGAGAGAGAAAGAGAGACAGAGACAGAGAGAGAGACAGACAGAGAGACATGGAAAGAGAGAGAGAGAGAGCAAGACAGAGCTGAAATACAGCTCATTTCAGCGAACAGTAGAGCGAAAGAGCAAAAGAGATAGAGTGGACTATTATGGAAGAGAGAGACAGAGAGACAGACAGAGACAGAGAGAGACAGACAGAGACAGAGAGAGACAGACAGACACAGAAAGACAGAGAGAGAGAAAGAGAGAGAGTCACACACAGAGAGGCAGATAGAGACAGACAGAGACAGAGACACAGAGGGAGACAGACACAGAGAGAGAGACAGAGACAGAGAGAGAGACAGAGCTGAAATACAGCTCATTTCAGCTTTTCATCACACCACCTCAAAAACATTTCAAAACTGGGGTCACACTGAGATCAAGGCATGAAGGGCTACGGAGCCTGGGTCACTGTGTCCCGGTGTTTTGAATGATGTGGACGGATATAATGCTAATGATGTTATGGAGGTCCACTGGGGGGGACTGAGACTGCGTGACAAAGCTGTGCTCCATGCTTACTGTCATAATGCACCCTGGCGTCAACCAGGCCCGTGAGATACAGATACCTATGGTGTTAGTCAGCACTTTGGGCAACACCTTCCATGACACAGTCTTCCAAAACGAGCCCATAGCACGGGCAGCTCTGGATGAGGAGCTAATCGTTATGTACACACAATATCACGTAAGCACAGCGAGCGAGGAAGAGAAGATAGACAAACGAGACGGCGACAGAGACAGACAGAGAGGGATAGGGGGAACTTGAGGAATATATCATTGACGTGTGAACATCATGATTCAGTCACTGAATCTCTAGTTTCCTTCGAAGAGTAGTGACGATATAGACAAAGCAGATCCGGAGAGAACAGAGCCCAAGACTCAAAAGACTTAAAACAAACTTGATCATGTAAGCATGTGCCAACAGTTAACAAGAAACGAGAGTTTTATTCAAATAGGCCATAGCCCCGTATGGGGGCGGGGAAGAGAGAGAGAGAAAGAGACAGACAGACAGACAGAGAGACAGAAACATAAAAAAAAGAGACAGAGAGACAGAGACAGAGAGACAGAGACAGAGAGAGACAGACAGAGACAGAGACAGAAACAGAAACAGAGAGAGACAGAGAGAGACAGAGACAGAGAGACAGAGACAGAGAGAGACAGAGAGAGGTGGGACCCGGAGCACCAATGCCTCGCCACTCTCCGTGGAATTGGCCAGGCATGATGCTCCAGACACAGCCCATTTTGCTGTTCAGCATGGTTTGACATGCCCTGAAAGGGATCCTTATAGTTTGCCGTGTTTCCAAGCAGCCAGCAGGTCTTTCCCTGATTCCCTGAAGTCAGCGGCCAAGCCATAAGCCGAAGTTCACAAGAAATACCAGGAGGGTGCGGATGGGACCTGAAGCATCAGTGCCTCGCCACTCTCTGGACCAGTCACCTCCCAAGCTCCCGACGCCAGTCGATTGTCATTCCATCAAGCAAAGGGGGGGGGGGGGAGCTGTCTATCCACGCGTTGCACGACCCATTCGGACCCAGTCATCGGTTACCTTGTTAACCAACCGAATGGCAAGGTGGGGGGGGGGGGGGAGATGACAAACTCTGGGGACACAGCCACACAGCGACGGGGGATGGAGCGCATATGAAATGGTCTGAGCGCAATGAATCCCCGTTGAATAAAACTCCGGACTCGTATATCACAACTAGTAGCACATGTTTGCAAGCACGCGCGTACGTACGCTTCAGCATTCAGTTACACGATCATAGATCATAAGCTGACTTCCCCCTTCCCTTCCCTTCCCTTCCCTTCCTTCCCTCCCCTTCCCTTCCCTCCCCTTCCCTTCCCTTCCCTCCCCTTCCCTTCCCTTCCCCTAATATCACATAACTGTCCCATCGGCCCACATTATCACGTTATCATTTTATCACTCCTCAGAGAAAGAAGAGAGAGAGAGGGGGGGACGGAGATAGAGAGACAGAGAGACAGACAGAGACAGGCAGACAGAGAAAGAGACAGAGACAGAGAGAGGCAGACAGAGAAAGAGACAGAGAGACAGAGACAGGCAGACAGAGAAAGAGACAGACACAGAGAGAGAAAGACAGAGACAGACAGACAGAGATCACAGAGAGAGAGACAGAGCGAAAGCGAGCGAGCGAGACAGAGACAGACAGACAGACAGAGACAGAAAGAGAGACAAAGAGACAGACAGACAAAGAGAGACAAAGAGACAGACAGAGATCACAGAGAGAGACAGAGCGAAAGCGAGCGAGCGAGACAGAGACAGACAGACAGAGACAGAAAGAGAGACAAAGAGACAGCCAGACAGACAGACAGAGACAGAAAAAGAGACAAAGAGACAGCCAGCCAGACAGACAGAGACAGAAAGAGAGACAAAGAGACAGACAGAGAGAGAAAGAGAGACAAAGAGACAGACAGACAGACAGACAGAGAAAGAGAGACAAAGAGACAGACAGACAGACAGAGACAGAAAGAGAGACAGACAGACAGACAGACAGAGACAGAAAGAGAGACAAAGAGACAGCCAGACAGACAGAGATAGAAAGAGAGACAAAGAGACAGACAGACAGAGAAAGAGAGACAAAGAGACAGACAGACAGACAGAGACAGAAAGAGAGACAGACAGACAGACAGAGACAGAAAGAGAGACAAAGAAACAGACAGAGAGACAGGCAGACAGAGAAAGAGACACACAGAGAGACAGAGATAGACAGACAGAGATCACAGAGAGAGACAGAGCGAGAGCGAGCGAGACAGAGACAGACAGACAGACAGAGACAGAAAGAGAGACAAAGAGACAGACAGAGAAAAAGAGAAATCAGAATATTTTGACTGTAAAGCCTTGGGCTTCAATACATACAATGCGGGGAACTGGGGAAGTGGGGTTTTGTGCGTATTTCACACCATCTCTATGTTGTACCGACACGTTAGACAACAGATGCAGATGAAATCATTTGACAAAATGAAAAATTCACCAACCTTATAAAATGAATCATATGTGACCCCCACCACGAAATCAGTCTTAACTAGCATTTTGGGCATTTTAAGATATACATATCACTGGAAAGTGTACATTCTGCTGATTATTTTGGTACTTGAATAAAGCTTGTACTCCAAAAAATGTTATGTTTGTTTAAAGTCATTAAGTTGTATGACGGCCATTTTGAGAAAACGGCCTCTAAAGTTTTCGTGTGCTATCCTACACATTTTCCTTAAATTTCTTGATTTGGTGGCTTTGACCCAGTTTGTTTCTAATTTTCGCTGTCATTATCTGAAAGGTGCACCAAAGAGCTTTCCGTCAGTATATTACATGTGCTGGAACTGAACAGGTTACGGTTCATTATGAGAGATGAAAATAGGTACTTTTGGTAGGAAATTGTGTTCTTTCTGCTGCTATCAGTGCATTAAAATACCGATTTAAATTGATTAATAATATTTTTTCAAAAAAAAAATTTCTGTGGGGAATAATAGACTATAGTCTACAGAAAATCAATTTTGAGAAAAAGTCAAAACACCCCAGATAGACCCTCAGTCACCTTTTCAGCTGCTAGTGCTGTTCGACTGACTGCGAGTTAAGACTGATTTCGTGGTGGGAGGTCACATATTATAAGAGAGAAACAGAAAGAGGGAGGAGAGAGAGAGAGAAAGAGAGAGAGAGACAGACAGACAGACAGACAGACAGAAAGACAGACAGACAGACAGAGAGGGGGGGGGGATGTCTAACCCCCTGCTACGGTATCTGACAGACAGATATACATGACAGACCATAATTCATTGCTACATTTATTTCTGCGCTAAATCATGTGCCACTGACATATGAGCTGCGCTGCTTTTAACCCAGTTAAAGTATATTCCACACAATTTTCCACAAAAAAAGTTATCCTTTTTTTTCTGAAAGATAGGACACAACACGCACGTTCGCACATCTCCCCACAGACACACAAACACACATGCACACACGTATGTACAGGTCTAATATCTCTCAAAGAGAAAAGACGTTAAATCAAAAAACGAATACACACACACGCACGCACACACACACATACACACACACACACACACACACACACACACACACACATACACACACACACATACACACACACACTTATAGTGAAAAGACGTTAAATCAAGGAACGAACGAACGAACACACACACACACACACACACACACACAAACACACACACAAACACACACACAAACAAACACACACACACACAAACACACACACATACACCACACACACACACACACACACACACACACACACAAACACACACATACACACACACACACTAACACACACATACACACACACACACAAAACACACACAACACAAACACACACATACACCACACACACACACACACACACACACACACTCACACCACACACACACACACACACACACACACACACACACACCACACACACACACACACACACACACACACAACACACACACCACACACACACACACACACACACAAACACAACACACACACCACACACACACACACACACAAACACAAACACATACACACACACACACCACACACACACACACACAACACACCACACACACACACACACACCACACCACACCACACACCACCACCACACACAAAGCCCTAAAAGTGGCGAGTATTTCACTCGCAGTGGGCGATTAGAAAAGAAAAAAAACATTTGGAGAGTAAAATGAAAACTTCACTCGCGAATGGCGAGTACGCAATAACTCCGGACCTGGCCAGCTCGTAGGTTTATGTGCAGGCTTAAGGCTTGTGTCGCGATCATTCTGGATCTTCTCCATCACATGACACCTGTGACGTTAGTGCATACGGAGTTCATTCCGAGCACGGAGACGTCATTTTGAGAAACTGAAACTGAAATTGAGTACCCAATGACAGTTTGAATCTGTCCACATACAACGATGAAGCTTACGCCGTTTCGCGAGTTTTCCGATCCGGTGACCCAACTTTACCAAGTATCGGTAAACAGAGTTTGGAGTTTGTTCATGAGCGATTCATCGAACTCGGATGATTCCATATGTGCTGCACCCTAATCTGCCAGCAATTATCTAGCAGACTTTCTGATCTTGCCAAAAACTCGATGCTGTGGCAAGGTCTTCAACTGAGGAGCGGAAAGGATGGGGGCGGAGGGGGCGATCTATGACATCATCAGAATGATGGAAACATTAAGATGGGCAGCAAACAGGCAATCGTTTAACCCTTTGACTCCCGCACCCTATTCCACCAACAGCAAAAACTCCCTCACCCTATCCACCCTATCCTGCAGGAAGGAAGCTGGTGGATAGGATGATGGAGTCAAACGGTTAAGTTTTTGTTTTGCCAGCGTGGTTGACAGTGCAGGATGCTTGTGGACAGGGCGCGGGAGTCAAAGGGTTAATGTTGCGGGATGAGACTGAGCTCAAGATATCAGATCCTGAGATCCATGGCTCTATCAAAAGAACCAAGCAACCTGCAAGAACACAACAACACTGTAAATACTGTAAACAACAACCCTGTAAACACTGTAAACAACAACCCTGCACTTGCTGTTGTAAAACTACATGTGCCTCTGCCACGAAGTGCTCAAAAGTTACAGCCCTACAGAGCTGAAATACAGCTCATTTCAGCGAACGGAAGAGCCCCCAAATAACCTCCCCACCTCCCATTTCCCATCTCAGAGAGAGAGAGACGGAGAGAGAGAGAGAAAGAGAGAGAGAACGAGAGAGAGAGAGAGACAGAAGAGAGAGAGAGAATCTAAGAAAGAGTGAGAGAATCTAAGAGAAAGAGAGAGAGAGAAACTCAGAGAGAGAGAGGATCTGAGAGAGAGAAGGAAAGAAACTCAGACAGACAGTGAGAATCTAAGAGACAGAGAGAGAGAGAATCTAAAAGACAGAGAGAGAGAGAGAAACTCAGAAAGAGAGAAATTCACAGAGAGAGAGAGACGGAGAGAACGAGAACGAGACAGAGAGAGAGAGAGAGAGAGAGAGAGAGAAACTCAGAAAGAGAGAAATTCACACACACACAGAGACGGAGAGAGAGAGAGAACGAGAGAGAGCGAGAGAGAGAGAGAGAGAGTTCATGAAGGGGTAAGAGCGTGAGACACGAAAGGGCAGAAGAGAAGCTGAACACCTAATACAATTTCTTCCCTGTTTGAATACCATAAAATAAAACAGAATAAACTTTGAATACAAATAAAACAAAACAGAATAAATTTTTAAAAAACCGTATAAACCAACATCACGCTCGTACATTACAAACAAGGAAAACCAGAATGAAATAAAGCTCAGGAAAAACAAAATTTAATTGTAAAAAGAAAACTAAATATAGTGAAATAAGATAAAATGAAATAACCACGTCGCATGAGCTTCGAGTCCACCACATAAATTCGAGTTCCCCTTTGCCACCTAACACAAACAAGATTAAGGAAATAGGAAGCAGGCAAAGAACACCATCAAGCCATACTAATAATCTCCCTTCTCTTTCCAGCGAATACACTGATGGCAACGAACACTTAATGTAAATTATGCTGAGGCCATATGGTAAAATATAGGCCTACTCACTTACCAGTTGGGCGTTTATCGACGTAGATGTAACTGTGACCTTCCAAATAAGCTGTGTGTATTATTTACGCTTGTTTGGGGGTCAGTTTAGGTTTAAATTATAGCTAAAAGTTCTAAAAGATCTTTACATTATGAAACGATTCAAAAACAGGTTTAAAAAATAGTCCAGAATTCCTTGTATTTCTTTCTTCTCTTTCTTTTCTCCTTACTTTATTCTCTTTCTTTTTCTTTTCTTTCTTTCTTTTTTCTTACTTTCTTTTCTTCCTTTTTACTTTATTCTCTTATCTTATTCCTTCTCTTTCTTTCTTTCTTTTCTTCCTTACTTTATTCTCTTTCTTTCTTTTCTTTTCTTCTACTTATCTTCTTTTCTTTCTTCTTTCTTTCTCCTTACTTTATTCTCTTTCTTTCTTTCTTTCTTTCTTTTCTTTTACTTTATTCTCTTTCTTTCTTTCTTTCTTTCTCTTTCTTTTCTTCTTACTTTATTCTCTTTCTTTTTTCTTTCTTTCTTTCTTTCTTCTTTTTCCTCTTTACTTTATTCTCTTTCTTTCTTTTTTCTTCTCTTTTCTTTTCTTCTTACTTTATTCTCTTCTTTCTTTCTTCTTCTTTCTTCTTTACTTTATTCTCTTCTTTCTTTCTTTCTTCTTTCTTTTCTTCTTACTTTACTTTCTCTTTCTTTTCTTTACTTATCTCTTTCTTTCTTTTCTTACTTATCTTTCTTTCTCTTTTTCTTTCTTTCTTTCTTTTTCTTTCTCTTACTTTATTCTCTTTTCTTTCTTTCTTTCTTTCTTTCTTTTCTATACTTTATCTCTTCTTCTTTCTTTCTTTCTTTCTCTTTCTTTTCTTCTTTATTCTCTTTTTCTTTTCTTTCTTTCTTTTCTTCTTACTTTATTCTCTTTCTTTCTTTCTTTCTTTTCTTCTTACTTTATTCTCTTTCTTTCTTTCTTTCTTTTCTCTCTACTTTATTCTCTTTCTTTCTTTCTTTCTTTTCTTCTTACTTTATTCTCTTTCTTTCTTTCTTTCTTTTCTTTACTTTATTCTCTTTCTTTCTTTCTTTCTTTTCTTCTTACTTTATTCTCTTTCTTTCTTTCTTTCTTTTCTTCTTACTTTATTCTCTTTCTTTCTTTCTTTCTTTTCTTCTTACTTTATTCTCTTTCTTTCTTTCTTTTCTTTCTTTCTTTTCTTCTTACTTTATTCTCTTTCTTTCTTTCTTTTTCTTTTCTTCTTCTTTTCTTCTTTCTTCTTTACTTTATTCTTTCTTTCTTTTCTTTTCTTTTTCTTCTTACTTTATTCTCTTTCTTTTCTTTCTTTCTTTTTCTTCTTACTTTATTCTCTTTCTTTCTTTCTTTCTTTTCTTCTTACTTTATTCTCTTTCTTTCTTTCTTTCTTTTCTTCTTACTTTATTCTCTTTCTTTCTTTCTTTCTTCTCTTTTCTTTCCGTCTTTCTTTCTTTCTTTCTTCCTTTCGTTGTTCTCTTTCTTTCTTTCTTCTCTTTCTTTGTTCTTTTTCTTTCTTTCCTTCTTTGTTCCCTTTCTTTCTTTCTTTCTTTCTTTCCATCTTTCTTTGTTCTCTTTCTCTTCTTTTTTTCTTTATTTTCTTTCTTTCTGTCTTTCCTTCTTCTTTCTTTGTTCTCTATCTTCCTTCTTTCTTTCTTTCCTTCTTTCTTTGATCTCTTTCTTTCTTTTTGTCTTCCTTTCCTTCTTTCTTTGTTCTCTTTCTGTCTTTTGACTTTCTTTCTACTCTTCTTTGTTTTCTTCTTTCTTTCTTTCTTTGTCCTCTTTTTTCTTTGTTTTTTCTTTCTTTCTTCTTTCTTTCTTTTTTCTCTCTCTTTCCATTTTACTTTCTTTCCATCTTTCTTTGTATATTTGTGCGTTAGATATCAGAGACACTGGCCCAGCCTGTACTTGTCTGTTCGACGCTACAAGACTGACATGAACACACCTGACGCCGCGAGACCAGTAAATGAATGCATAAATAAAAAGATTTATATCATGAGCACACACCAATATCATTTAACAAAAAAAATTCAATCATCGAAATCAGAATTCGAAAGAAATTATTACATATTAACGTCCTCCTAACACATACCTAACGATATGCATGTCTATTAGCACCAGAATGGTAGTGATGACGATGAACCAGTAAGAAAGATGTCTAAACATGAATCTACATGCCTGCCATTGATCAAGGACATACACATGGGTATATGCACAGTAACGAGACAGACAGACAGACAGACAGAGGCAGGCAGACAGACAGAGGCAGGCAGACAGACAGACAGACAGACAGACAGAGGCAGATAGACAGAGGCAGAGAGAGATTATACATGAAAACAAAACTGCACGGTTTTTAAAAAAAACAGCACAATTTAACATGTCATTATATCAATTTTAACTCTGCACAATGTTTATGATTATATGTCACTCGACTCTCTCAATAAACACATCAACATGTACAAAAGACAGATCTTAAAGAAAACTATATCACGGAAAACGAGAAACGTACATGATACAATAAACTGCAGGAGTGGATTACGAAAAGGAGATATTCCATCTGGACAGTTGTTAAGATAAACACAGAGCACGTTCTAAATGCATCAAATAAAGCATTTCACGTACAACATTCAAATACAAAATAATCAAGCACACACTCACTTCAAACACCACTACAATAATAAAACATGAATTTTTATTAGCATTCAGAAAGACAGTATAAATTTAATATGTACATGAATTACAGTCCAGCAGATCACTTATAAACATCTCAAGGCTATGAATACATTGCAGACCAGGTAATAACTACGGAAATAAATTAAAGCACAAAACCTTGTCATCTTATATCGCCCCAGAATTGTATCGCAGTAAACTCAATTACTATAAAAAGAAAAGAAAAGAAAAGAAGTGTGTGTGTGTGTGTGTGTGTGTGTGTGTGTGTGTGTGTGTGTGTGTGTGTGTGTGGTGTGTGTGTCTGTGTGTGGTGTGTGTGTGCGTGTGTGCGTGCGTGCGTGCATGCGTGTGTGTGTGTCGTGTGTGTCGTGTGTGTGTGTGTGTGTGTGTGAGTCTGTGTGTCTGTGTGTCTGTGTGTGTCTGTGTCTGTGTTTATCTTTTCCACAAGAAAATATAAAATCCACTGTCACAAAAGTCAATGTTTTGAAGGTAACAGCTATAATTATACAGACCAAAAAAAAACAAACAAACAATCAGATCAGTAAAGATGTGGAAGAAAACAAAATGTCTACACCTACCCAACACAGTCAACAGATCAGGCATTTCCCGCAGTCCTTCAATACCACCACCCAATTATCTCCCCTTCCCCCCACTCACACATCCGCCACACCATCACGCTCTCTCCCTCACACCCTTCCCTAAAAAGAAAACATCAGACATCA
>JAPXFY010000022.1:16594405-16596905 GCA_030674185.1 Monoplex corrugatus
AATAATGACATTAGTATTATTATTATTGTTATATTATTATTATTATTGTCATCATCATCGTCGTCGTCATCGTCATCATTATGATCATCATTTAATGTTTTTAATTTGTTGTTGCCGCTAATTAACAATTAACTTATTAACAAGAGAAGCTCCAGGGACACAATCTGACATACATATAGAATTTGTGAGAAAGAGAATGCAAAGCCTTGAAAGAAGCTTTCTATTGCGCTGTAGCTGATACCCTGAGTTTTGTAAAACGCAAGTAAATGTGAGGGTTGATGAATGTGAAAAAGAGATCATCAGCTTATTACCAAATAAAAGCCACATAACTCACAAGGCAAACCTCAGCAACAGGACTTAAGAAGAAACAAAATGCCCAGCACACAAAACAAATCAGCACGTCTTGCAAAAATTGCGACGAATGAAAAACTAATGGTGGGAGATGAAAGCTGCAGAATTGCAGGCAGCAGTCGGTGCCAACGACATGAAGTCGTTCCATGGTGGCCTCCGCGAAGTGTATGGACCAAACATTATCGCCTCAGCATCCGTTCGTACTTCTGACCCCTCCACACTGTTGACAGGGAAAACGGACATTCTAGCATTCTGTTAAACAGGGAGTCGATAATATCTGATGACGCCATCACGGCCTTTCTCGAATTGCCAGTAAAGGAATTCTGGCAGACTCAACCCCCACGTGTCGAGATCGCCAAAGCCCTGAAACATATCATTCCTGGGAAGACACCAAGAGCTGACAGTATTCCAGTAGAAATCTGCAGGAATGGGGGTGATGTGCAGTTGGACAAGCTGACAATCTTATATCTATCTATCTGGCAGAAGGGAGAAGAAAGCGCCCAGGTCATCTACATTTAAGAGAAGACCTAATGCGGTAATAATCACTGTGTATTTGGGCAAGGTCTTTGCCAGAACCATCCTTAAGAAAAGTCATCATCCATATAGCTCGTTCCGTTACTCCTGAATCTAAGTGCGATTTCCGTGGAGGAGGAGGCACGAATAACATGGTTGCCATATGCCAGCCAAAAGACAAGCATCTTGAGAAAAATCAGGAAATCCGCATTTGCTGTTCTTAGATCTGACCGACGCGTTCAACCTCTTTACCAGAAGAGCTTGAAGGAGATACTACGAAAGTTTTGTTACCCTCAAAAACTTGTGCTAATTGCTTCTTTCTACAACAGCATGCTGACTAGGATGCAAGAGAATGGAAAGGCACTGAAAAATTTCCTAATGCAGACCAGACTGAAGCAGGGGTGTGTCCTAGTACCCACATTTTTCCATCCCTTTGTAGCAAGGTTAATTGCTGCTTTTAAAGACTTTGACAGCAGAGTGTACATCCAAGCCCGCTTGTAAAGTAAAGTTTTCAACTGTGGAGACTACAGAAGCAATCCAGTTTCCACACAGAAAAGCTATTACCACGATGCAAAGAATACGATACAATGCGATACATGCAATATAATACAGCATCATCATTATGATCATTAGAACTTTTCACCTTATAATCCACTCATCATCATCATCATCATCAGGTGCCCTGCCGCATGGCGTTGGCGACCATGGACTTCCAGCCATCTCTATCTCTCGTTGCCCCTAGCATCTCCCCCACCCTCCTCATCCTCAGTCATTCTGCAAGTTCGTCAAGCATTCTCTCCCTGGGTCTAACTGGTGCTCTCTTTCCCTCCAGCTTTCCCGTTGTGACCAGGTGCTCCAAATCCCCCTTCCTCATAAAATGGCCTATAAATGTTGCTTGTCTTTTCCTAATCTTCCTTATGAGTGATCTACTTGTGTCTGCCTCCATCAAGACTGTCTCGTTTGTTTTCTTTGCTGTCCGTGGTACTCTCAACATTCTTCTGAGAAACCACATCTCTGCTGCCTCGATCCTGCTCTGGCTTTGCTTCTTGACTGTCCACGCCTCGCATCCGTACAACAGTATTGGTTCTAGGTAACATTCAAGGACTCTCTTTCTGATGTTAATTGATAGGCATTTGTTGGTAAGAATGCTTGTCATCTTCTTGAATGCTGTTTTGTCTTGGCCGATTCTGCCGGCTATTTCCGATGTGCATCTGCCGTCTGATGAAATGACCGTTCCCAGGTATTTGAACTTATTAACCTGTGTCAAGGTTGTGCCATTTGCTGTTATTTTGCATGAGGGGATTTCATGTTTTTTACTGATCACCATGACTTCAGTCTTCCTGCTGTTTAGTTCCAACCCCTTACCTTTGCTTTCTGTTTCTAGTATTTTCACAAGGTTTTGTAGGTCCCTTTCATTTTCTGCAATCAGCACGGTGTCATCTGCGTACCGAATGTTGTTTATCATTTTCCCTCCAACCTTTAATCCAGGGTCTTCTTCTAGGTTTCTCATGACCATGGACAGGAGAAAGACAAAGAATCCACTGACATGACGAAATAAAATTTCATTTCAGTATTGAATTTTAAAAAAAGCGAAAATACCAAGTATAGAAATACAGAGGGATCTTGTACTTCAGTT
>JAPXFY010000022.1:16599405-16609405 GCA_030674185.1 Monoplex corrugatus
ACCTACAGATCAGATGAAATTAGAACTGACAAGAGATGTTCAGATTCGGGTGATCTATTCATTAAATCAGCCCCTTCAGTACAAAGACCTGATGATTTTATCTAGTTCTCTATTGTGAAACTAAGAGAAGGAAAGAGAGAGACAGACATACAGACAGACAGACAGAAAGACAGATAGACGGACAGAGACAGAAGAGAAGGATGAGGGAGTGATAGATTAACAGACACACACACACACACACACACACACACACACACATATATATATATATATACATATATATACATACATACATACATATATACAAGGTCTTAGAGAAAGTTGTTCTTGACCAGCTGTTAAACCACCTTCATTCCAATAACCTTGTCTATTCCCTTCAGTCTGCTTACCGTTCTGGACATAGTACCGAAACTGCTCTTCTCAAAATCTGCAACGACTTATTGACTACTCTCGACTCTAACAACGTATCACTTTTGACTCTCTTGGACCTATCTGCTGCCTTTGACACTATTGACCACTCTATCCTTCTCTCCCGTCTACATCACTCTTTTGGGCTCCATGATACTGTCTTGAACTGGTTTCATTCTTACATCACCAATCGTCTGCAAGTAGTTTCTGTCAATGGTCTTTCTTCTAATCCTTCCTGTCTGACTTACGGAGTGCCACAAGGATCTGTTCTGGGCCCCCTACTTTTCATTCTCTACACCTACCCTGTCTCCTCTATTGTCCAAGAACACCTGCTTCAGCATCATTCTTTCTCGGATGACAATCAGCTGTATGTCTCTGGGCCTCTCCCTGACCTTCCCATCATGATCCAGAAAACCCAATCTTGTGTAGCTGACCTGAAGGATTGGATGACTGAAAACAAACTGAAATTAAATGAAGAGAAATCCGAACTGATCTTGATCACCCCACCCAAACTCCAAAATCACCCCTCTCTTCCAACCTCTGTCACACTTGTTGACTCATCTATCCCTCTCTCCCATTTTGCCCGTAACCTTGGTGTAACTCTTGATCAAACCCTGTCCTTCCACCAGCATGTGAGCAACGTCTGTCGGACTTGTTTTCTTGAACTCCGCCGAATTGCTTCTATCCGCCACCTCCTCTCAGAAGACACGACAAAGGCTCTTGTCTGTGCATTTGTTCTATCCCGTCTCGATTACTGTAATGCTCTTTTTTCTGGTTCCCCCTCTCATCTCATTAACAAACTTCAGAAAGTTCAAAATCATGCTGCCCGTCTCATCTTCCGCTCTTCAAAATTTAACCATGTTACGCCATTGCTCTGTTCTCTCCACTGGCTCCCTGTTCAGCAAAGAATATCCTACAAGATTGCCTGCCTCTGCTTCAAATCTATTGAGTCTTCCTGTCCTGAGTATCTCACCCATCTGTTACATCTCTACACGCCATCTCGAGCTTTGCGGTCCTCATCTGATACCCGTCTCTATAGTATCCCCATAGTCCGCACTAAAAGGTTTGGGCAGCGTTCTTTTTCCTATCAAGCTCCAACCATCTGGAATCAGTTACCTCGCTCTCTTAGATACTCACCCTCTCTGTCCACATTCAAACGCTCCCTCAAAACTCACCTGTTTCCCAAAACTGGTAATCTCTGCCCCCTTCCCCCCATGTAATGTAATGGTGACATTATAGTGTCTTAGTGTCAATGTGTCATTGTATTTGCATGTCATGCTGTGTGTGTGTTTGTGTGTGTGTGTGTGTGTTTGTGTGTGTGTGGGTGCTTCTGTGGGCGTGTGTGTGTGTGCTTGTGATTCTGGTTATATGTTTTGCCATTGTAAACGCCTAGGGCATTAATTTGATTAGGCGTACTAAATGTTCATAATAATAATAATAATAATACATACATACATTCATACATATATATATGCATACATACATACACATACATACATACATACATATACACATACATACATACATACATACATACATACATACATACATACATACATACATTCATACATACATACATACATACATACAAACATACATACAAAAATGTATACGTGCCGTCTAACAAACAAACAGGACAGACAGACAAACAAACATATAAAAAACAATAACAAAAAAACAGAAAAGACGCAATGCTCAAGAAAGCTGATGACCCATTCAAAACCCATCAGTGAAATGACTAGGTATCTGAAGAGCTCACCATACGCACAGGGTAGTGATCATTCACCAGTTTACTGTCCATCACAGCAATGTGTAGAACTCTCTGAGTAGGTCTTTCTGGCTGTAAAATTAAAGAATACACTGTAAAAAGAAGATTTGTAGAAAAGTTTAACTATGTTCTTCTCCCATCAAAACCAAAGAATGTAGATGAAGAGAAGTTTTCCAAACAATTCTCAGTCTTGCTGATACAGACTGAAAAGATAAAAGGTAAAAAAAAAAAAAACAAACAGGACCTCTACAAAATGCCAAATATGCTGTACTGACATTTTCGCAGAATTATGAAGGACAAAAAGAGGTACGTAGAAAAAAATCAATGTTCTACACCGCATTAAAATCTAAATGATATAAAGGACAAAGAGAAGAACAGAAGAAAAAACATAAACGATAAAGATGAGATTCGTAGAATGTATCATTATACTATGTATCCTTGAAAACAGGAAGACAAAGGGCAAGGGATTTATAGAAAAACTTTAAATCAGGTTCTGCGGCACCACGTGTAAAGGACAAAGTCCAACAAGACGATCTGCAGATTTCAATTTCGGTTTCAGTTTTCTGATGACGTTTCCGCGCTGAGAATAAATTCCATAAAGTAACCAATGCCTCAGATGCCATGTAAAAGAATGAAGACTCATAGTAATCACGGCAAAATTCATAAGCCTACACGTAAACCCAGTGTGTGTGTGTGTGTGTGTGTGTGTGTGTGTGTGTGTGTGTGTGTGTGTGTGTGTTGTGTGTGTGTGTGTGTGTGTGTGTGTATGTGTGTGTGTGTGTGTAAGTGTGTGTGTGTGTGCACGTGTGTGTGTGTGTGTGCACGTGTGTGTGTGTGTGTGTGTGTGTGTGTGTGTGTGTGTGTGTGTGTGTGTGTGTGTGTGTGTTTGTGTGTGCGTGCGTGTGAGTATTTGAAAATGCGAGCACAAATGTCTCTTGTGCGTATGTATGCTAATATATGTAGTGGAAAATTACCAGCAAAACCTTCTTTATGAAAGAAGGTCAAGGAGCTACGAATCCCGGGTGTTTTCTAATGGCAAAGGGAAAATAAATGCATACGTTTCAGCAACCTAATGTGACTGGAATTGGAGGTAGGAGAAGACATAAAACACTGTAACAACATTGAGACATATGCTGAGTGGAACTCAACTGTATTTACTTAGTCATCAACTGGAGCCTATAGCAGACCCAGTTTTCAATTAATCAATCTTCTCGCTTTACAAATATGGAGCATATGAAATATCAGCTCAGCTTTTCTGCCTGTGCTGGTTTTGAGCATTCTAAAATAACTCGTTCCATATCTTACAGGTCTCTTGTGTAGGTTTCTTTCTAGATCATGTGCTTGCCAGGTTCCAGTGTGCAGAATGTTACTCTGCACCCTGATTCTCTTCCCACATGGTGCCCGTGATAGAGTGGTGTAAAGATGTCTGCTTCTGTAAAACTGGAGAACGTGACCCACCCATCTCCATCTCCTGTAATTTTAAGCAAAATAACAGCGTGGGTTTGTTTGTTTTTTCAGTTGCGTAACCAGTACCGTCTTGGATGGTGGTGAATGAGGGACAAGATTAACGAAACACAGTGGCAGACAGGATCCTCCATCACAACATCAATCACTTTACATCAGCTGTGATAATTTATATAACATTTTATTAAAATCAATTTGAACTAGAGTTCAACTTTTACCCACATTTTACTGACTCACTGGGCACCAGATGGAAGTCCAAAGAACATTTAGTGACGAACAACTGCAGACTTTTCATTATAAATCTAAATCTCTACAAAGTATCATAAGCTTCACAACAGCCATCCCAATTGTATCTCACAGAAGATATATCTCTAGCAATTATGTAGAATCCTGTTTCTGAAAGAAAGCAGGTGGGCAGCATTCAGAGAGACTTTAAAATAAAGTTTGGATGAACATAAACGTTTGTAGAATCATCTTCGTCGCTGAGAGTAAACTGGCAAACAACAAGGGAAGACAACGTTCCAGCAGAAAAGGTAACCATTACAGCCAGGTAGGATGAAATAAGACTAAGAAAGAAGACAGTTAACTACTTATCACGCCACCATCGTCCCATCTTGTTACTTTTGAATCAGAAAAGAACCGCAGTCACCTCCATCGTAAGCTTTGAAAACAGCACGGTGATGGAGATCGTTCCACCCTGTCTAAGGAAGAATCAGTCAACGGAGGATAACTCCCCAGTGACTCACAAGGACTGCCAACGAAGGGAAGGCTATCGTGATGTGATTGGGCATATCATCCGATGACTGCAGAACAACATCATCCAGACTGCCCTTCACTGGACACCAGAAAGAAAACTCAAGAACATCTAATGACGAACAATAGCAGACTTTGACATCTTCAAACACTCTTGGAGTACTGCAGAGAGGCTGGTCCAGAACAGTCAGAAGTGGAAAACCCAACATATCGATAGCAGAATGGACAGTAAGTATGGAGAGGGACAGAAGAACGTTTTAATACAATAGACACCAGTCAGAGACAGACACAAGGCTCTGGCTTCTCACAGTAACTGAACTGTTTCATATCACTGTCAGCAGCAGCATCAGCAGCAACAATGGCAACAGTAGTAATAGCAGGAATAACAGCAATGAGAACAACAACCCCTCCTCCCTAGGTTCATAAACCAGTATGGCGTAGTATTTTTATCAGCAGGATCAAACCTTACCACAGATTCTTCTCTTTTCCACTGTAACACTGTTCGGTCGCATACTTTCAGTTGAACAACAGTTTGACATTTTATCAGAGATCTCATTTGGCCAACTTACATCGTGGCGACCACACAGCGTGATGTCAGCTTTACCTCCCATACACAAACAGCCTGATTAAAACCAACAATGCCACTGCAACATGCATTTCACTTCCATCTACAAGCAAGCGACTGAATAACATCAGAAGGTGGTGCAATAATAATAGTAATCTCCCTCTTTCGACATTTTCGATCATCTTCAGGAAAGTTGTGACAAACTTAGAGAGAGACTGCGATTGCGATTGTTTATTCGTGTATAGGCTTCTGTCCACCATGAAGGGGTACAAGTACACACACATTTGATGTGATTAAAATATCTCAGATCATCAATTTAAAACATTCTGAGTCGAAAAGTAAAAGACGTACAGCTGAACAGCCCCTTTGGAGCACTGATTTCGCCAGAACGCGACATAGTACCGACTGCAGATTCGGTGTACTGGCAGCTAAGACCCATGCCATTTGGAAATTTAACTAAGATAGAGACATACAGTCAGAGAGAAAGAGAGAGAGAGAGAGAGAGAGAGAGAGAGAGAAAGAGGAGAGAGAGAGAAAGAGAGAGAGAGAGGAAGTGAATGAGTTTTTACTACATAGCATAGTGATTAAATCCAAAGATGAAGCGAGGCTGACTTCTAAGCTTCGTGTAATCCTCTGTGGTGTCTTTGTGGCTGCATCTAATACATCACTCCGTCATCAAACTCTCTCTCTCTCTCTCTCTCTCTCTCTCTCTCTCTCTCTCTCTCTCTCTCTCTCTCTCTCTCTCTGAGCCTCTACGGTTTGACTCTACGTTCCACATTAAACAGAATGAGAGAGAGAGAGAGAGAAGGAGATACAGCAAGATATAAAAGAGAGAGAGGAGACAGAGAGACAGAGAAAGAGAGAGAGAGAGAGAGAAAGGGACAGAGACAGAGAAAGAGACAGAGAAAAAGACAGAGACAGAGAAAGATAAAGAGGACAATAATAACAGAAAGAATCACGTTGGAAAAAAGCGAAAAACAGAAG
Source organism: Monoplex corrugatus (assembly GCA_030674185.1). Lineage (NCBI taxonomy): Eukaryota > Metazoa > Mollusca > Gastropoda > Littorinimorpha > Ranellidae > Monoplex > Monoplex corrugatus. The sequence continues at coordinate 16,605,348 of JAPXFY010000022.1, forward strand.
AAAGAAAGATTGTAAAAAGAAGACACAAAGAGATATAACAAGACACAGAAACAGAGGCGGTGTGAAGATACTTGACACCTGATACTAACTTTACAAGACAGGAACTAATGCACAGAAATTAGATGTGGGAGTCTGCTGTTGTTCAAAGAAACACGATGCATTTGCACCCAGACAATTCTGTCTGCTTGACACTCGGGTTTGTCAGAAATGATCTGGAAGACACACCAAACGTATGTAAAAACCTATCTACGCTGTACACGTTCATAAAGTAACAACAAATGTTCTGTAAGAACCGCTGTTGACAACCTTAGAATCTAGAAACTGGCAATGCCAGGAAAACGGTTCAGAAAGAGGAAGAGAAGAGCAGCAAGAAAAGGAACAAGAAAAGAAGGAGGAGGAGGAGGAGAAAAAACCAGAAGAAGAAGAAGGAAGAGAAAGAGTTAGGAGATCGGAACTTGGAGCATGTTCTAGAGCCATTCGCTGTACTCGGACAAGTCCATATATGCTCCACCCAACAATCATCTGGCAGATTCCTAGAGTCTGTAAAAACCCTATGTGCTGGCAAGGTTTTGAAAAAGTGACCAAAGAAGATGGAAATTATTTGTTTTGTTTTTTTATTGTTATTATTGTTTAAAGCCGAGCCGACTGCGTGGAGCCACATCAAAGGCTATAACCGCTTCAAAACATACACAACACTTCACTTCGCGCAAATAATTTAGGGACATCCCTTGGCGTTGACCACTCCGTCCAATTTATCGCATAGGAGATTTAAAAAAAAACACCCGAACATAAATTTAAGCATACCTAAGGACACCGAAACATATATAAAAACGGGCATGAATTACCTAAAATTGTTTCCGCATATCTCACCTCCCAAGATCCAGAAATGCACTTTGATACATATACCCAATTATCAGTCCTAAGAAAAAGTACGTAAGACTTTATCGAACACATACAGGTGAATGGACCAGCAAAGCAGAAAATGATATGAAGAAATGACAAGCAAAGGAACAAGGCAGAAACAAAGAAAGTGACAGAAAAGGGGAAATTTCTAGCACAGAATTTCCAGAAGGTGGGGATATTATTTATACTGAAAGATCCCCCGGCGTCCCCACGGGGGAGGGGGAGGAGGGGGAGATGGAAAATGTGGGGAGGAAGAACGTCACCTGTAAAACACAAAGATGAAACTACTAGGAGTATCGGAGACATTAAGATGGCTAAAAAAAAAATAGGCGAGATTTATGGCGCAGACTGGGATCAAACTCAAGACATCAGATATTGAATCCATGACTCAACAAACACAACCAGCGTGTGTGCTGTATAAAAAGTGTGCCCCCATCCCTACCCCACCCCCTGACGGTCGAACCCTCTACTCTTACATAATCAGCAAGGTGATTTAACCAAGTGAGTCAATAAAGGGGGTCTGACAAGGAAGAAGGACAGAGAACAGTTAAAAACAAAATAATAACAAGAACAAGAAAGATAGATCACCTGCCACTCTGAACTTGAGAGAAAGAAAACTTTTTGCCTTGATGATCCACTGGCTTGGATAGGGACCTCGGCGCCACCGTGAAAGATAAGCTTTCGCATTATATGTACAGAGTGTCAGAACTCCTCAGTGTCAATACCCACCCTACGGCTGCAGCCAAACTAATAAAAAAGAAAACAACAAACAGCAACGTGAGCCCATCCTTTACCAAGCGTGCTCGAATTACATTGGCGTTTCCTTTTCGTCACATCCATCCAGAGCGAGAGAATGACAACGAACGATTACTCTAATTGAATCTTAGGAGTGGGCTCCCTTCGGCAGAGGCAGCAGATCAACAAGCATGTAGAAATGGAAGGTATCTGTTACTTCCCTTGTCCCCCCCTGGAGAATGGGCGGACGTTTGTTGCTTTAGACAGTTTCATTGTTTGCTGAGGGACGCAAACTGCGGCTCTGTTGGCGAGTTAGAGCAGGACTGACGTGTGTGTAGATGCTATTGGATGGCAAATATCAGTTTGTTTCTATTTGCGAGCCAGTGTTCTCCCCCTGGGGGAATTCCTCGAGGAGTTGTATGGCGCAAACTCTGCACGCACATCGTCTGATTCCGCTTCACTTTTCGTTCAGTTCTCCTCGTGGAAAAAAGAACAACAACGAAAAGGTAAGGGTGGAATACATGCATGTACTCTCTCTTCTCTCTCTCTCTCTCTCTCTCTCTCTCTCTCTCTCTCTCTCTCTCTCTCTCTCTCTCTTTCTTTCTTTCTTTCTCTCTCTCTTTCTTTCTTTCTTTCTCTCTCTCTATCTGTCTGTCTCTCTCTCTCTATCTCTAAGTCTTTCTGTCTCTCTCTCACCGTCTCACCATCACCACCATTACCAACAACAACAACATGAACAGGAATAACTTCAACACTAAAATACATCACTTAGCAATGAACGAGACAGAAGTACAGATCACAAAGACTAACAGTGATGAGCTGAGATGTGAAAACACACACAAAATTAAAAACAAGACGCTGAAAATGTCTAAACATTACAGAGTATAAGGTCACAATCAAACTGTGATTCAAGCTGCTTATAATCCAACTGACCAGGAATACAATCTGAAAACATTTTTTCTCGAATTCTGTGGGGTTTGTCTGTTTCGTTGTTTGTTTCTGTTCTGTAGATATGATGTCTTCAGTACTATCTAATTGTTTCAAAATTCAATATTTCAGATTTCTTTATTTGTCCTTTCCAAAAGCGCAAGGAATTGGTCTGCAATCTTGTCATTGTCATATTACACACACACACACACACACACACACAGAGAGAGAGAGAGAGAGAGAGAGAGAGAGAGAGAAACACACAAACACACTCACGCATGCATGCACGCACGCACGCACGCACGCACGCACGCATGCACACACGCGCTCACAACTTCACTCACACACACACACAAATACACATGCACATGCTCATGCACATACACACTCATTCATACGCAAACAAACGCACACACGTGTTCATGTATGTGTACAAAGACGAACTGACCTGATGCTGGTCACACCCAGAATTGCGCCCCTTATCTACATATTTAATATTCAGAATACAAACTGTCAGATGGCTCTCTGTTGGTTTGACATCTTTGGCCGCCGTAGGCTTTCAGACACTAGGTCTGAGACAGAAAAATAAAAACAGTGTGTTGTGGAGCAGAAATGAGCTGCATGTGATCAACGCCGCTGCATCGCAGAAGACTGGACAGCAATAAATAAATAAATAAATAAATAAATGAACAGTCGTCGTGGTGTAGTGGTCAGCGCAAAGGACATCGACTGAAGGTCCCTTCAAAAATCTGTGTGGGATTTTTCGGCTGTAGCCGATTACTACCCAGAGTTGGATGTGCTATGGGCTCATTGGAAGATTGGACCACACAGTCGAGTCTCATCCACTTCACGGATGCGTCATTGAGGGTGTTGCTCAAATCTTCTGACCAACACCGCAGGTGTCTGTATCTCTCGGGCCTGGTTGACGCCAGGATATATTATGATAGTAAGCGTAAAGTACAACCCTGTCACGCAGTCTCAATGCTAGATGGAACTCCATAGCATGATTATCATCCTCATCGACATCATCATCATCATCGCATTGCAAAAACTGTTCCAGCTTCTGTGGCCATTAACATGGCGTAGGAAATGGGACAAAAAAATGGTGAACACAGATCCTAAAAAAAAATAATTGAATAAATGCATGAAAAAAAAATAAATAAAAAGCTCAAACTGAACAAACATATCCCACAGTTAACTAGTACGATTAGTTTTCATGTACGTGAAGGTACATATTAAGGAATTATTGTTTTCTTTCTCTCTGTGTTGTTGTTGTTTTGTTTTGTTGTTGTTGTTGTTGTCGTTGTTGCTCATGTTCTTGTTGTTGTCATTGTCACTGTCGTCATTATCGTTGTTGATTAGACAGACAAGACTACTGTGAGTTGAGAATGTAAACAACCAAGCAAGATAAAGAGACAGGGAAACAGAGAGACAGACAGCCGACCAGCCTGACGACAGATGTACGTGGGAAAAAAAGTCTGCCAACTTCTCCA
>JAPXFY010000022.1:16614405-16616905 GCA_030674185.1 Monoplex corrugatus
GACAGCCATTTCTAAACTGAATTAGATTAACCAAGAAATTTGATTAAGAACCAAAAAAGGGGCCTGCCAACAGTCTTCCAGTTTTCCTGAAACGAGAGGCAGCATGTGGCGAGACATACGAAATGAGCAACTGAATGAATCATGAATTTTCATGAATCTCCCGTGACCTTTAAAAATGTGTATTTCAATTCACAAAGTCATTTGTTTAAGCTAAATGTACGAACATATAACTCAAATTTTCTAGACGTCTTATTAAAAATGTGGGAGAGGGGGGGGGGTAAATCTTGTTGATTGTGACCACACAAACTCACCATATTTGTCAATGAAATATAATATGCCTTCTTGACTACACAGTAAAGCAAACCTTTCATTTTGAATATTTATCAACACCCCCCTCCCAAACACACACACACACACACACACACACACACACACACACACACACACACACACACACACACAAAAACAACAACAACAACAACAACAACATCAAAAACACACACAACACACACACACACAACACACACACACACACACACACACACACACACACACACACACACACACGCACACACACACATCAGTAAACAGCCTAAAACCATGCCTGACACGTATGTCTACGCCCCTTCCCTCTACAAATAGACAGCGCGCGCACACACAAACACACACACACACATACGTACGTACATACATACATAACACACATACATACATACCATACAATACATACATACATACATACATGCGTACGTACATACATACATACATACATACATACATATCCTAAGACACACATACCCAAACACAAACACACACACACACACACACACACACACAACACACACACACACACACACACACACACACACACACACACACACACACACACACACACACACACATACACATACATACACAAACTCGAAGTCACACACAAACACAGTTTCAGTTTCAGTTTCTCAAGGCGACGTCTCCGCGCTCGGAACGAATTCCATATGCACTAACGTCACAGGTGCCACGGTATAATGCTCATGGCACAAGCCTTAAGCCTACACATAAACCCATGAGCTGGCCAGGTCCTGAGGACTCTACCTAGCCTATGTTTTACCTAGTCTATATTTCATACTGGTATTTTATCAGCCTATCACTGGAATGAGAAACCTAGAGGAAGACCCTGGATTAAAGGTTGGAGGAAAAATGATAAACAACATTCGATACGCAGATGACACCGTGCTAATTGCAGAAAGTGAAAGGGACCTACAAAACCTTGTGAATATACTTGAAATAGAAAGCAAAGGTAAGGGGTTGGAACTAAACAGCAGGAAGACTGAAGTCATGGTAATCAGTAAAAAACATGAAATCCCCTCATGCAAAATAACAGCAAACGGCACAACCTTGAGACAGGTTGATAAGTTTAAATACCTGGGAACGATCATTTCACCAGACGGCAGATGCACATCAGAAATAGCGAGCTGAATCGGCCAAGCCAAAACAGCATTCAAGAAGATGGAAAGCATTCTTACCAACAAATGCCTATCAATTAACATCAGGAAGAGAGTTCTTGAATGTTATATAGAACCAATAATGTTGTACGGTTACGAGGCGTGGACAGTCAACAAGCAAAGCCAGAAAAAGATTGAGGCAGCCGAGATGTAGTTTCTAAGGAGATGCTGAGAGTTCCATGGACAGCAAAGAAAACAATCGAGACAGTCTTGATGGAGGCAGACACAAGTAGATCATTCAAAAGGAAGATTAGGAAAAGGCAGGCAACATTCATAGGCCATTTTATGAGGAAAGGGGAATTGGAACACCTGGTCACAACGGGAAAGCTGGAGGGAAGGAGAGCACCAGGTAGACCCAGGGAGAAGATACTAGACGGACTTGTAGAGTGGCTGAAGACAGGGAGGGTGGAAGAGATGCTTGAGGCAACAAGAGATAGAGACCGATGGAAGTCCATAATCGCCAACGCCATGTGGCAAGACATCTGATGATGAAAGATGATGATGATGATGATCACTGGAATAATCTTGGTTACACGTAAATGACAAGTGTATCTGTGAATCTTATCTTAAAAAAGGAACATGTATATAAACACATTGTAAAGCATTCCTCCACCCCTTGAACTGAAAAGAAAGAAAGAAAGAAAAGAAAGATGAAACTCAGCAGCAACTGAAATATAAATAAATCATCAAACACACGAGAAGTGCTTGTCTGTTTGCTCTGTCTTTGCTTTTGTTAGAGAAAAAAGAGTGAAGACAGAAAGAAAAGTCAGCGACTGATCACAACCACAACAGAGACGAAGAGAAGGACAGACAGACAGAGAAAGACAGACAGACAGAGAAAGACAGACAAAGAAAGAAACACTCCAGTTTGGTCGAACAACATTCGTTCTATTTACAATCGAAACAGACCAACAGATACACTCTCCATCCCTTTTCCCCACAAAAAAAAAATAGAAAAAGGCCATTCTTTGTCATGCGTAAGCAAACTTCCCGGCTTT
>JAPXFY010000022.1:16621905-16631905 GCA_030674185.1 Monoplex corrugatus
ACACTGTGGTAAACATCATTGTCAAGCCATAGTAACATATTTTCACATTTTCCCCAGTTTACAATGTAAGAAGACAATCCAAAGCAAAGAAAAACAGTTTTAAGAAAAACAAGGAAGTCAAGAAAATATAACAATTAAGGACTTTGTGTGCAGCAGGCTCTTTAGTATACGTAAAAGAAAACGCAGTCACTAAGGACCTGTCCCTGTCTCATGTGTCCCATGTAGACAGGATAGTGACTTTGCAAAAACAATTCCTGTTTCCTGTTTAAGCAGCAAGAATTTCACTGCTTTCACACTCGTAAAATACTCTAGCTTCTGCATAGGAAAAACATAATGAATGTGGTCCCTTTTTATCCACTGGACGAGGCGGCAGGGAAGTTTTTAGTCCTCTTTTTATTATCCGTTGTTTGGTGTTTGTGGTCTGTTTGTGACCGTGCGTTCGCGCTTGACAAAGGCCGGTTGTCCGAAAATTTGCGCTTGTCTTGTCTTGTTTTGTTGAATACGCGCTTCATTGGTTTTCTTGTTCTTCTGGTTCCTGTTTTACTTGGGCGCAGGCAGTCGCACTTGTTTTGGATCGAATGTTCAAAGTTGAAAAAAAAACGTAAAAACAAAAATAATTTAACACACAGTGGTTTTAAAAAAATCAGACAGAAAGACACACACAGAGAGGAGAAAAAAAAAATGCATTTACTTACATTGGTAAGAGAAGGACAGATTTATTTGAACATCCATCCCTTCGATCGCACCGTAAGATATAGAGCAACAAATAATTCGAAGAATGCGAAACTAAACAAAACGGAATTGGCAAGAAAACAATAATATTTACATTCTAAACTGAAATATATGCTGTAAGAGGTCGAGCTGACTGAAACTCTCGCATTTTGGCGTGTGCGCACACATGCGCTCACACGCCGCGCGAAAAAAAAACACACACACACATAACACACACGCACCACACACACACACACACACACAACACACACACACACACACAGCACTGCATGCACTCTAAGAACAGAGAAACAGAAAAACAGACAGACAACAAGACAGACAGACAGATGGAGGATGCTGAATGTGAACCATTTTAAATCTTCAAAAGCAAACATACAAAATAATCATTATTCCAAAACCCAAACAACAGGAAATTTAATCTTCATTCTGACCACGATGGCCACACGCAACAAAATTTTCAGAGTAAAACCAAAAGAGAATAGGATAAGGCAGAAACAAAGCAGAAAAAAAAATTTCCCGTTGGACTTAGGTCAGCCAGACCCTAAACACATCATTTCTTCACAATTGCTGACACTGTCACAGAATTCCTGCCTAGAGAGATTTCTGGAAATGTTTAATTATGATGAATTGTTCCCTGAACTGGTGGGACTGATTTCATTTCGTTGAAATATGAAATTATCGAAAGTGGCAGTTGTTTTTCATCGCCTCTCTCTCTCTCTCTCTCTCTCTCTCTCTCTCTCTCTCTCTCTCTCTCTCTCTCTCTCTCTCTCTCTCTCTCTCTCTCTCTCTCTCTCTCTCCTCTCTCTCTCTCTCCTCTCTCTCTATCTCTGTCATCTCTCTCTCTCTCTGGCTCTCTCTGGCTCTCTCTCTCTCTCTCTCTCTTCTTTCTCTCTCTCCTCTTCTCCCCCTCTCCCGTCTCTCTCTCACTGGCTGTCCTGCTCCTCTGCTTCTCTGTTTCTGTCTCTGTCTGTTACCTGCTGCCTGCCTGCCTGCTGCCTGCCTCCCTCCTGTCGTCTGCTCTGTCTTCTCTCTCTCTCTCTCTTTCGAGTGCGTGCATATATATATATATATATATATATATATATTGTGTGTGTGTGTGGTGTGTGTGTGTGTGTGTGTGTGTGTGTGTGTGTGTGTGTGTGTGGTGCGGGTGTTGTGTAAGCATGTGTGTGTGTGCGCGCGTGTGTGCATAGTGTGCTGTGCGCATGTTGTAAGTGCGCGCACGCTCGTGCGCCCTATGCGCAACATACGAGAGAGGGGTTTTCAATCAAATTTGCATTATCTGATTTAACCAAACCGTTGCTTTCGTTGTTCGCTGATGTTGATCTTGTTTACGTTGCTGCTGTTGCGGGCTGTTGCTGTTGTTGCTGTTGTTCCTGATGCTGTCATTATTGTTACTGTTGCTCTTAGAGGGCGAGCTGTGCGGGCCTCGGTGTCTATGTGTCAGCTAAGATTAATGTCACTAGAAAAAGCAGCTATTCCTGCCTTCACTGCCAGTAAAATGGGTTGAGACGCGGAGGACACTAACACTGACCTGACTGTTACTGGGATTGCAATCTTGCTGTCTGGACCTCTGATCTGTATGAGGTCTCTACGGTCTGGACGAGATCGTTCTGTACAGCAGTCAAATCTTCATCAGCTGAGATAATAAAAAAAATACTACACGTCTTGGTTCACGTCCAAGAAAACGTGAAAACAAACACAAAATGAACTCCTCCTTTGATGCCAGCTAACACACACTCACACAGGCACACACATTCAGACATAGACACAAACATACACGAACATACACAGACACAACACAACACACACACACACACACACACACACACACACACACACAACACACATCACACACACACACACACACATACACAACACAATCATTCACATCACACACACACACATTCACACACACACACACACACATATCATATATAACAATATATATACACACGTATACACCACACACACTACACACAACCACACAACACACAACACACACACACACACACACACACACACACACACACACACCATACTACACACACACACAACACACACACTCACACACACACACACACACACATACCACACACACACACACACACACACAACACACACACACACACACACTACACACACACACACACACACACACACTACACACAATCTACACACACACACACACACACTACACACATACACACACAACACACACACACACACACACACACACCACACACACACACCACACACACACACAACACAGTCATTCTGGGTGTTTTGTAGAACTTGATTTTCAGTTATGACATGGCTTGGGTACAAAACCGGCAGCAATACTTCCAGAAAGAAGTATGTGAAATAGAGAAGAAGAAGAAGTAAGTGGGGGGAAAAACATATGTGAACGTCAACCTTGAACACTGGTCTGCTTATCCAAGTTCATGAATGATGATGATGGAGAGACATGATTCTACTGGTGTGCTGGTGGTGGTGGTTGTGGTGGTGGTGGTGATGGTGATGATGAGGAAGAGGAGGTGGTGGTTGATTAAAGGAGAGGGCTTTTTCTTTCAAATTCAGTCAATAAACTTGATCACACATGTACACACATTCTCTCTCTGTCTCTCTCTGTCTCTGTCTCTGTCTTCTCTCTCTCTCTCTCTCTGCGCTCTCTCTCTCTCTCTCTCTCTCTCTCTCCCTCTCTCTCTCTCTCGAGCTCTCTCTCTCCCTCCCTCTCTCACTCTCTCTCTACTCTCATTCTCTTTTCTCTCTCTCTCTCTCTCTCTCTCTCTCTCCTCTCTCTCTCTCTCTCTCTCCTCTCTCTCTCGCTCTCTCTCGACTCTCTCTCGAGCTCTCTCTCTCGAGCTCTCTCTACAGCTCTCACTCTCCTTGAGCTCTGTCTCTCTCTACAGCTCTCTCTGGAGCTCTCTCCCTCTCTCTCTCCCCTTCCCTCTCTCTCTCTCTCTTGTCTCTGTCTCTCTCTCTCTCTCACACACACACACACACACACGCGCATATATACATACGTATACATACACACACGTGTATACACACACGCTCCATCTCCTCCTTCCCACACACCCACACACCAAATCAATGATTGATATGAACACAGCTTTCCTTCAGGCGAAACAACAAGTCTAGCTTCCCTTTGTTTTGAGTGTAAATCAGCGAAGGTTAGAGGTTCAGATGAAAGAAACATTTTTTTCAACACAAAATAGCTGCATAATACGTAACCCTCTCTCTAGAAAAAAAAAATCTAACAACTGAAAGAGAACCGAATCATTCAATCAACTAAAATCAAAACTGCTCAATAAATATACAAAAGTATGCACAAAAAAACATCCGTAACGATGATTAATTGTTCGATAGCTTATCTCAACAAAGCGAAAAATGTTTTCCAGAAAAATTAAAAAGAAACACCCGAGGTCGCTGGATCGTACCCAGAGCACCAATGCCTCACCATTGCCCAGATAATCACCTTCCAGATTTAGATGCCACACAGTAGCCATTGCACCGAGTAAATGGGAACTCTCCCTGTGTGACCTGTCTGGACACAGTTATCGATTACCCTGTTTACAAATTGCATGGCAAGGTGGGGGAGATGACAAACCCTGGTATATCATCACACAACGTTCTCCAACAAAGTCCAGCCCAGCTACATTGCCAAAAAAAAAAATTAAAGAGCCCTCCCTCCCCTCACTCTGGACGTTCGTTCTTTAATTTAACGTCTTTTCACTATAAGTGATATATATATATATATATAATATATATATAAGACCTTTCTCTTTCTCACTCTGGACCTTCATCTCTCTATCTCTCTATTATAGACTTTGGGATTACTGGACACCCTGAAAACAGACAAACGGAACAACTGAAAAAGTAGAGACACGAACAGGGCAGATTGGTCAAGGCCAGATATTCTAAACTGCCGCACAATTGATACTAGGATTATAACTTAGACTGACATTCAGACAACAACACAAATTATCAAAGACATAGAATTCCGTCTACTGTAATCAGCTTATGACATTGATTGGTTAGCTCCAGCCTTCATACATACACACACACACATGCATACATACACGCCCCCCCCCCACACACACACATACACAGACATACACACATACACGCACACACACACATTACACAACACACACACAACACACATCACACACACACACAACACACACACACACACACACACACACAAACACAAAAAAAAAACTGTTCCCTACCCATCGATCACACGACAAGAAATGCTACCAAAGACAGTGACAGTGGACGCAAACAAGCTGGTCTGCTATGACGTCACACGCCTAATCAAGGGGAACCACACGCAACGAACCAACTCTCATTCACAGACTGATATTGCAAAAGAACAAACTGAAAATGACAATGGTCAAGACACTCAAATCTTCCAGCTTTAATCCTCTTCAATGTTTGAACTCCAGCTCCCCAAACACCAACACAATCAGATCTGTTTGATTCTTGTTGGCCCAGAAGCTGGTGACAATTAAACATCAAAGCTTGCAGCAGAGCAATGGACAGAGAAGGTTGTGGAGATGCTTGATACGACAGCGTGGTCTCCCTTGAAAGTGATGTGTGGGGGGAAACCATCTTGCGGTTTAATTAATGTTGGGATGTTGATGGGGCTTTTACACACGTGCTGGCTTTGATTCACAGTCACAAGAAGGGTCATTTTGTTCTAGTGATATTAGCTCCTATGTCGGTGACTGGTCATTCAATCTTCCTCCTAAAAAGAAACAGGCAGATTGACTTGGGTTGATATGTGGTGTGTAGCGCATAGTCTGTGGTCAACATGTGTCGTATAGAATTTCTAATGAGTACACCACTGATAGACGCTCGATTGCTACGATCTTTTCTTCACTGGTAAAATAACAAAGCATGGGGTCCGAAGAGAGCTGATCATTTTGATCTACGTTCAGCAATGTTGTGTCAGTTCATTAAGCTGAAACCTGTCTCAGTGGGTCTTGCTGATAAGACTGTTTTACCGTAACGTGGATGGATGATGTTTCCAGCAAGTTTCCATAATCATTCTGGAATTGGGTAAGACTGTTTTACCGTAACGTGGATGGATGATGTTTCCAGCAAGTTTCCATAATCATTCTGGAATTGGATAAGACTGTTTTAACCGTAACGTGGATGGATGATGTTTCCAGTAAGTTTCCATAATCACTCTGGAATTGGGTAAGACTGTTTTACCGTAACGTGGATGGATGATGTTTCCAGCAGGTTTCCATAATCACTCTGGAATTGGATAAGACTGTTTTACCGTAACGTGGATGGATGATGTTTCCAGCAGGTGTCCATAATCACTCTGGAATTGGGTAAGACTGTTTTACCGTAACGTGGATGGATGATGTTTCCAGCAAGTTTCCATAATCATTCTGGAATTGGGTAAGACTGTTTTACCGTAACGTGGATGGATGATGTTTCCAGCAGGTTTCCATAATCACTCTGGAATTGGATAAGACTGTTTTACCGTAACGTGGATGGATGATGTTTCCAGCAAGTTTCCATAATCACTCTGAAATTGGATAAGACTGTTTTACCGTAACGTGGATGGATGATGTTTCCAGCAAGTTTCCATAATCACTCTGAAATTGGATAAGACTGTTTTACCGTAACGTGGATGGATGATGTTTCCAGCAAGTTTCCATAATCACTCTGGAATTGGATAAGACTGTTTTACCGTAACGTGGATGGATGATGTTTCCAGCAGGTTTCCAAAGTCAGTCTGGAATTGCTTTGATGTCATGGGACAAGAAAGAGTAAAAAACAAAACCTCATTAGAATCGTGGCACTTTTTCATGAATGGTTTTGTCAGATATTGACTGTCTTGAAAAGGAAAACATCTTCAGATGACTGACGCCACAGATGTGTTATCTCAAGTCTGTCAGTTCTCAACATTTGTGCTGCATTTCAGCAAGTGAAATAAAACAAACAAACAAACAAGTAAAGACAAACAATCCAGAGATCAATCATCGCAATCAGTCTCAAAAAGAATTAGTTAAAGCAAATAACAACCCACTTTCAGTTTCAGTTTCTTCAGATGACATCTCTGCGCTTGGAATAAATTCCACATGCACTAACGTCACAGGTGCCATGTGTATGGTGATCATGGCACATGCCTTAAGCCTGCTCAGAAACCCATGAGCTGACCAGATCCTGAGGTCCTACCTAGTCTTTGTTTTACCAAGTCTACATTGTTGTATTAATGACAGTATAAAACAATCCAAAGGTCAATCAAAGCAGTCAATTTCAAAACGAAACAGTTAAGCAAACAATCTGAAAATCAATAAAGCAATCGATTTCAAAAACAGTTAAGGAAACAATCCAAAGATCAATAAAGCAATCCATTTCAAAAAGAAACAGTTAAGCAAACAATCCAAAAATCACTTAAGCAATCGATAACAAAAAGAAACAAGTTAAGCAAACAATCCAAAGATTAATCCAAGCAATCAATCTCAAAAAGAAACAATTCAGCAAACAATTCTACAATTCCAGAATCCAAGCCTGACAAGACAACAACAGAAGACAAAACCTCTTCCTGCTTCAATCCCCTACCCCATCAAAGGCCTAATCCGGCGCCACATCATGTGCATTCCCTGTGAAGTCATCCCTGAAGAAATCAAGATGCGCTTTTAACCCGATTCAGCCATCGACTCTCATCTCTTCATCTCTCCTGCTAACTCTCTGAGACCTCTCTTCTCTCCTCTCTCTCTCTCTCTCTCTCTCTCTCTCTCTCTCTCTCTCTCTCTCTCTCCTCTCTCTCTCCTCCTCTCTCCTCTCTCTCTCTCTCTCTCTCTCTCTCCTCCCCTCCCTGACGACAAACCTGTCTGGTCTGTTTGAAAGCGGGAATGCATACATGCGCGAGGGTTTGCGTTGGTGTTTGTATGTGAGTGTGTGTGTGTGTGTGTGTGTGTGTGTGTGTGTGTGTGTGTGTGTGTGTTGTATGTACGTGTGTGTGTGTGTGTGTGTGTGAGTGTCTGTGTGTGTGAGACAGAGAGAGAGAGTGGTGTGTGTGTGTGTGTGTGTGTGTGTGTGTGTGTGTGTGTGTGTGTGTGTGTGTTGTGTCTATGCGTGTGTATATGAGTGTCTCTGTGTATGTTTGTGTGTGTGTGCGAGCGTGTATGTGTGTGCGTGTCTGTGTGTGTGTGCGTGTGTGTGTGTGTGTGTGTTGTGTGTGTGTGTGTGTGTGTGTGTGTGTGTGTGTGTGTGTGTGTGTGTGTGTGTGTGTGTGTGTGTGTGTGAAGGCAGGAGAGGTCTTGTGTGCGCATTGAGTCAACGGCTCTCGTGTTGTGGTTGCTGGCCTTTGTGTATTGACAAAGCAGCGTTTTGTCTGTGGTTTATTTCCCCTTTTTTTTAAGGATTTGTCTTTAAAGGAAGAACAACTGCTGGAGTGAAAACATCTTTAGCGTGTGCGAGTAGGGGTGGATAAGTGGCTGGATGGTTGTGTGTGGGTGTAGAGTGTGTGTATTCAGGGAGGGGGTTGACTGTTGTCTGTCTGTCTGTCCATCTGTCTGTCCATCACTTGGTTGAGAAAAAAAAAAAACTAAATCATCAAGTCACCCAGTCGACATTCCTTCATAAATGCACACCATAAAGCACAACGGGATGTCGTAAGAAATTTTACGAGGTACATGTAAATGTCAACACGCAAAGTCAGAGCAAGATTGAGACAGCTGAAATGTGGTTTCTAAGAAGAATGTTAAAAGTTCATGAACAGCAAAGAAAACAAACGAGACAGTCTTGAGGAGGCAGACACAGAGAGAACATTAATGAAGAAGATAAGGAAAAGACAAGCAACATTTATAGGACACTACATTATGAGGCAAGAGAAATTAGAGCGCCTGGTCACAACAGGAAAGCTGGAGGGATAAGAGCACCAGGTAGACCCAGTGAGAATAATATTGGACGGACTTGCAGAGTGGTTGAGGACAGAGAGGGTGGAAATTGTACTTGCAGCTACAAGGGATAGATTCGTATGGAGGGCCATGATCGTCAACGCCATGCGGCAGGGAACATGAAGACGATAACATGTAAATGTAGGTACATGTCCTTAGTCCCAAGAGAGGGAAAATGGGCAACATACAAGAGAAAAAATTTCAAGCAAACTATAAAATCTTTTTTTTTTCCACAAAATTAACTGATGGACTGACACATCGCAAATGTAACAGAAATCTTTGAGAGGAAGACAATGCTGTGAACATAAAGATCACGCTGGAGGGTGGGAAGCAGGAAAGGTCCAACAGTGCTCTGTCCGTATTTAGGTCCTTCACAAGGAAGGCTCTTACGCTCCGTTAAGTAGGCCACGATCGTTTTGTTTTGTATGGAATTGGTCAGATCTTAGCTTGGGATAGCAAGAGAGGAGAGGGGTTCTCTTCATCATCATCATCATCATCATCATCGTCATCATCATCATGTGCCCTACTACATGGCGTGGCGATCATGGCCCTCCACGCAAATCTATACCCTGCCATTGCAAATTCATCTCCCACCTTCTCTGTCCTCATCCACCCTGCAAGTCCGTCCAATATTTTCTCCCTCGGTCTACCTGGTGGTTGTTTTCTTTCCCTCCTGAAAGGGTTGTCTACATGAAAATATACATGTATAACTTTATATCTAGCTACTAATTTCAAGAAACAGAAGAATGTATTCACCCAGAGGATATCTTTATCTACGATAAACTTGGAGGTGATTGGATCCTCTAATAGATAAGGCGAAAAATGCAGAAACATCACCAGGGCAGACTGGTCAAAGCTAGACTGATTCTAAACAGCAACACCACTACAGATTATCTCGCAGACCGCCTGACACACAGACCACAACAAAAATTTGTCAAAGGCAGATAAAATCCCAACATGCAACGCGCCACAGTAATTAGCTTATACACACATGCACGCTTGACACTGATTGGTTACCTCCAGCCTGGAAAGCTCCAACATGGCCGCTCGTACCGATATGTGTCGGCGACAGCGATTGGTCAAAGCCAGACAAATTCCCGCTTCAAGACCACTGGAACGATGTTTATCTCTTATGGGTAAGTACACTGCTTACAGCCTGGCTGACATGTCAGTAGATCATTCTCTTTGCAAGGTTTTACCCAGGGAGGAGGCTCTCTTAAATTCTGCCGAAGTGGGGTCGTTAAAAGTTCCAGCGTGATATAGTGATATAAATTTAGTAGTCTCACTTGGGGGTGGCCGTGGAGATCCCAGAAGGACAGCATTGGATTTGGGAGTTG
>JAPXFY010000022.1:16634405-16649405 GCA_030674185.1 Monoplex corrugatus
GTGCTAGAAATGTCCTGTTTTTTGTTGTTTTTTTGTTGTTTTTTTTTGTTGTTGTTGTTTTTTTGTCATTCTCTTTGTTTTTGCCTTGTTCCTTTAGCTTTCTGTCATTTTTTTGTTCCTATCATTTTCTGCCTTGCTGGTCCATTTACCTGTATGTGTTCGATAAAGTCTTAAGTACTTTCTCTTAGGCGTGATAATTGGGTACATGTATTGAGCGCATTTTTGACTCTAGGGAAATGAGATATGCCGAGCAATTTTAGGCAATTTAGGTCCGTTTTTAAATGTTTTAGAGTCATTGGTTCTATTTAAATTTATGTAAAGGTGTTTTTTGAATGCCCTGTGTGAAAAATTGGAGCCAGGGGCATCTTCTTAGATTATGTGCGCGAATACATTCATACGTGTACTTAATTTTTTTTGTCCTTTTTTGGGTCCTGTTGAAATGTTGTGTATGTTTTGAAACGGTTATAGCCCTGATATGGCTCTACGCAATCGCTGGGCTTTAAATAAACGTCCCTGCTCCTTATCTACTGGCCGGTTCCATTTATAGAGCCACAGACTCAGGATCTGATACCTCGAGTTCATTCACAGTCAATGATATGCAAAAACAAAACACAGCTGGCACGTCTACTTCAATGTGCCAGCGCAGAGTAGTCCACCTTCCCCTGCGTTTTACAGCTAACCCGATGAATGCTTTTTTTTAAAGATTTCCTTATCTGTCTGTGTGTGTGTGTGTGTGTGTGTGTGTGTGTGTGGTGTGTGTGTGTGTGTGTGTGTGTGTGTGTGTGTGTGTGTTGTGTGTCTGTGTGTGTGTGTGTGTGGTGTGTGTTGTGTGTGTGTGTGTGTGTGTGTGTGTGTGTGTGTGTGTGTGTGTGTGTGTGTGTTGTGTGTGTATGTGTGTGTGTGTGTGTGTGTGTGTGTGTGTGTGTGTGTGTGTGTGTGTGTGTGTGTGTGTGTGTTCGTGTGTGTTCGTGTGTTCGTGTGTGTTCGTGTGTTCGTGTGTGTTCGTGTGGGTGTTGTGTGTGTGTGTGTGTGTGTGTGTGTGTGTGTATGTGTGTGTGTGTGTATATATATATATTCGTGTGTATGTGTGTGTGTGTGTGTATGTGTGTATGTGTGTGTGTGTGTGTGTGTTGTATTATATATATAATATATATATATATATGTATAATGAGTGTGTGTGTATGTATGTGTTGGATGTGCGTGTATGTGTGTGTGTTGTGATGTGTGTGTGTCTGATGTGTGTGTGTCTGTATGTGTGTGTGTCTGCATGTATGTGTGTGTGTCTGTATGTATGTGTGTGTGTGTCTGTATGTGTGTGTCTGTATGTGTGTGTGTCTGTAGTGTGTGTCAGTATGTGTGTGTATGTGTGTGTGTGTCTGTATGTGTGTGTGTCTGTATGTGTGTCTGTGTGTGTGTCTGATATGTGTGTGTCTGTATGGTGTGTGTCTGTGTGTGTCTGTATGTGTGTGTGTGTCTGTATGTGTGTTGTGTCTGTATGTGTGTGTGTGTCTGTATGTGTTGCGTCTGTATTGTGTGTGTCTGTATGTGTATGTGTGTGTGTATGTGTATGTGTATGTTATGGTGTTGTGTTTTATTTACGCAGGCTAGTTGGTTCTCTTGATACAGCCATGGACTCAAAAACTCTGACATCTCGAGTTCAATCCCAGCCCGCGACACTAAGATGAAACGGCTTGTTTGTGCTGCCTGTCTTAATGTTTCCATCATTCTGGTAGATGAGCTTAGTGTTTGATGCATCCCTTCTCTCCCCTCCCCCCCTCCAGCCCTCCCCATTCCAAAGACCTTACCAGTGCATGAGATTTTTTGCGCAGGCTCAATAAGGAGTCTGCAGATAATTGTGGCCGATCTGAGGTGGAGCGCATATGGAATTGTCCGAGTGTTATGAATCCTTTTTAAACAAACTTCAACAAATTCCAAACGCCTATGTCTATGGCTCTATTGTTTTCAATGCCAGTCCCTCGTCTCCCTTACCCCCTCCACCCCCCCCCCCCCCCACACCCTTTTAAACAAACTTCAACAAATTTCAAACGCCTATGTCTATAGCTCTATTGTTTTCAATGCAAGTCCCTCATCTCCCTTACCCACCATCCACCACCCCCCCCCCACCCTTTAAACAAACTTCAACAAATTTCAAACGCCTATGTCTATGGCTCTATTGTTTTCAATGCAAGTCCCTCAGTCTCCTCCCTTACCCCACCACCACACCCCCCACCCTCCCACATCCTTTTTAAACAAACTTCAACAAATTTCAAACGCCTATGTCTATGGTCTATTGTTTTCAATGCCATCCCTCATCTCCCTTACCCACTCCACCCCCCACCCCCACCCCCCCCCCCCCACATATTTCCTCGATCCATTCCTTCCGTCTATCCACTCTCTCACAGTCTCTCTTTAACCATTTGACTCCCGCACCCTGTCCACCAGCATCCTGCATTGTCAACCATGCTAGCAAAGCAAATACTTAACCCTTTGACTCCCTCACCCTATCCACCAGCTTCCTGCAGGAAGTCAGAGTTCAGTTTTTGCAGTTGGTGGATAGTGTGAGGGAGTCAGAGTTCAGTTTTTGCAGTTGGTGGATAGGGTGAGGGAGTCAGAGTTCAGTTTTTGCAGTTTGGTGGATAGGGTGAGGGAGTCAGAGTTCAGTTTTTGCAGTTGGTGGATGGGTGAGGGAGTCAGAGTTCAGTTTTTGCAGTTGGTGGATAGGGTGAGGGAGTCAGAGTTCAGTTTTTGCAGTTGGTGGATAGGGTGAGGAAGTCAGAGTTAAGTTTTTGCAGTTGGTAGATAGGGTGAGGGAGTCACAGTTCAGTTTTTGCAGTTGGTGGATAGGGTGAGGGAGTCAGAGTTCAGTTTTTGCAGTTGGTAGATAGGGTGAGGGAGTCAGAGTTCAGTTTTTGCAGTTGGTGGATAGGGTGAGGAAGTCAGAGTTCAGTTTTTGCAGTTGGTGGATAGGGTGAGGGAGTCAGAGTTCAGTTTTTGCAGTTGGTGGATAGGGTGAGGGAGTCACAGTTCAGTTTTTGCAGTTGGTGGATGGGATGAGGGAGTCAGAGTTCAGTTTTTGCAGTTGGTGGTGAGGAAGTCAAAGTTCAGTTTTTGCAGTTGGTGGATAGTGTGATGGAGTCAGAGTTCAGTTTTTGCAATTGGTGGTGAGGAAGTCAAAGTTCAGTTTTTGCAGTTGGTGGATAGTGTGAGGGAGTCAGAGTTCAGTTTTTGCAGTTGGTGGATAGTGTAAGGGAGTCAAAGAGTTCAGTTTTTGCAGTTTGGTGGATAGGGTGAGGGAATCAGAGTTCAGTTTTTGCAGTTGGTGGATAGGGTGAGGGAGTCAAAAAGGTTCAGTTTTTGCAGTTGGTGGATAGGGTGAGGGAGTCAAAGAGTTCAGTTTTGCAGTTGGTGGATAGGATGAGGGAGTCAAAGGGTTCAGTTTTTGCAGTTGGTGGATAGGGTAAGGGAGTCAGAGTTCAGTTTTTGCAGTTGGTGGTTAGTGTGAGGGAGTCAAGAGTTCAGTTTTTGCAGTTGGTGGATAGGGTGAGGGAGTCAGAGTTCAGTTTTTGCAGTTTGGTGGATAGTGTGAGGAAGTCAGAGTTCAGTTTTTGCAGTTGGTGGATAGTGTGAGGGAGTCAGAGTTCAGTTTTTGCAGTTGGTGGATAGTGTGAGGGAGTCAAAGGGTTCAGTTTTTGCAGTTTGGTGGATAATGTGAGGGAGTCAAAGAGTTCAGTTTTTGCAGTTTGGTGGATAGGGTGCAGGAGTCAAAGGGTTAACGTTCGATCTGTGCCGGAGCCTCTCATTATCTAGCTATATCTTGATTGACGGGTGAAAGTTTGAGAGATGAATCTGGCTGAGAGCACGTCCCGCTTTATTCCGGGTTTCTCTGGGACTGTAGATCTATAAATCTGCATCTGCATAACGCCGTTCTATTCCGTGGTCGTATCGCTTTTAGAAGAGGTAGTGTAGACTAGTTACGTGGGATGGGGAAGGCAGAAGGAGGGATGGTAGCACGATGTGTGTGTGTGTGTGTGTGTGTGTGTGTGTGTGTGTGTGTGTGTGTGTGTGTGTGTGTGTGTGTGTGTGTGTGTGTGTGTGTGTGTGTGTGTGTGTGTGTGTGTGTGTGTGTGTGTGTGTGTGTGTGTGTGCAGAAAACCCGACAGATAGATAAACGTAATTTGATTAGATAAATGTTTATTCTATTTTTTTATTTCAAAGTTATTACATAATCCAACTTCATTTTTGCCATCTTTCCAACTTCCAGGCCTTTAGTTTCGCCCTGGAAAAAAAATAAGAGACAGACAGACGGACAGACAGACAGACGGACAGACAGACAGACGGACAGACGGACAGACAGGCGGACAGACAGACAGGCAGGCAGGCAGGCAGGCAGGCCGACATAAACAGACAGACAGGAAAGACACCGGGAAGCAGAGAGTGACAAGAATTTTGCTCTGAAATTTCCAAATGAATATTCTATAACTATTAGAAAGATAATAGGAAAAAGAGAGAAGGATAGGAAGATACATGTTTGTGTGCATATCTGTGTGTGCATGTGTGTGTGTGTGTGTGTGTGTGTGTGTGTGTGTGTGTGTGTGTGTGTGTGTGTGTGTGTGTGTGTGTGTGTGTGTGTGTGTGTGTGTGTGCACTCGTATACGAAGTATAAACCATACAGCTCTAATCATATCATACCCAGTATACTATGAACGGTTTAACTGCCTTCCCATACGCTGAAACAACAGAAGAAGAAAAAAGAGGAGGAAGAGAAGGACGAGGAGGAGGACGACGAGGAGGAGAAGAAGAAGAAGTGAAGGAGGAGGAGGAGGAGTCTAGTAGAGCGAAATGAAAAAGAACAACAACAACAAGGAGACGAAGAAGAAGAAGAAGAAGAAGAAAAAGAAGAAGAAGAAAAAAAAGAAGAAGACAAAGAAAAGGAAGATGACAAAGAAGAAAACAAAGAAGAAGACAGAGAAGAAGAACAACAAGAACAAGAAGAACCAGAAGAACAAGAAGAAAACCTAGACGGTTTTGCTGGAACTGTACTAGATGTATGTATAAGGAATGGCATCAGACGCTAGACGAACTACATAACCAACGAGAAAATATCCTATCCGTGTGTTTTTATCTGTTCGTTATTTTATTTAGGCACCCACCTTAATTTAACAGACATTCCAAAACGTCAGGGATGACAATTTGGCACTTCATGCTTCCGGGTTACAGCCTGGGAATTTGGGAGTAGGGGGGTGGGGGTACTGCCTGAATCACGTTACGCCTTCAGCACAAGACGTTATATACAGGCCTCAATAGCCCAGTTGGTCAGGCATTTCAGCTCGCCTGTCATAGACTGAGAGTTTGGATCCTGGGGGGTATTCAGCGTTAAACAAAACTGGTCTTATCGTTTTAACCCTCAGCCTCCCTCATTCTATTCTATTCACCGTTTGCAAAAACTTTTTTTTTTCCTGTCCTCATGTCTACGTTAAGTTAATGGCCACCGAATATGGGACTTCTTCTTCTTCTTCTTCTTCTTCTTCTTCTTCTTCTTCTTCTTCTTCTTCTTCTTTCTTCTTCTTCTTCTTCTTCTTCTTCTTCTTCTTCTTCTTCTTGGCGTACGCTGCTACACAATCATCTGAGTCCGGGCGATGAATGCAGCCGTCTTTTCCAGCTCCTGTCTGCAGCCATGGAGTTTGGTTGTCAGCGGAGTGTCTGTCGGCCACACGTCCTGTCTTGCCACCTGGTGAAGGGGACATCTTTGGAGTATATGCTCCGTGGTTTGGTCTTCTTGACCGTAAAGACAGGTTGGGGAGGGCGCCAGCTTCAGTCTGCGGTACATGTGGCTGTTCAGCCTATTGTGACCAGGGCGCAACCTCACCAGGGCAACTTGCTGCTCTCTAGACAACAGGTGGTAGTCATCCCTGTGTCATCTCGGCATGGAAAGCGCCCTGACGATGCTCCTCTTCTCACTGTAGCTGATGCTGTTGTTAGGTTGTTCTTCTCTGGCTCCCTCCTTAGCAAGCATATCAGCTCGCTCATTCCCGGAGACTCCGCAGTGGGCTGGGATCCACTGCAGAACTGCTCTTCTGGTTGTGGCAACCTGGTGCAGAGCTCTAGACAGGAGGGGAAGAGTGTTGTTCTGGCATGCCTGATGCTGTGATGATGATGACGACAATGGGAATGATAATCATAATGCTATAGAGTGTCATGCTGGTGTGAGGCTGCGTTACAAGGCTGTACAGTATGCTTCCTTTCATAACATATCCTGGCGTCAACCAGTCCAGAGAGATACAGACATCTGCAGAGTTCGTCAGAACATTTGAGCAATATCATCAATGACGCATCTACGAAGTGGATGAGACTGGACAGTTTTGATGCCAGTCTTTCCAGAGAGCCCATATCACGCTCAGTTCAGGGCAGGATCCAGTTGGGGCCGAAAATTCCCACAATGATTTCGTTTTTATGGAACTGATGGGGAGTCGAACCCACAACCCTCCAAGTCGTTAGTATTTTGCGTTAACCACTGCACCATGGCGACTGGCTCAGGTGCAAAACCTTAACCCTTTGAAGGAGATTGGTGAGTAGGTTAATGGAGCGAGCAAGTTAAGTTTTTGCTTTGCTATCATGGATGTTAGCGCAAGAAGCTGGTGTATAGGGTGAAGGAGTCAAAGGATTACAAGAGCTGTATGGTTTTAGTGACATCAGAAGCACACGAAAACAGAATTGAGACGCGTATTTGAAACACAAAACAAGACTAAAATGTATATTTAATATTTTCTATCACAGAACGTGTAACTGAATACGCGTTCTCATTTTATTTTCAAGTGTTTTGGCTCATATCTCTGTTTAAGGCCAGACCAGACAGGGGGCTCTGGGATGACAGAGGGTGATTTGGGATTTTCATGATTTTTACAAAAATAGAGTGTTACAAAACCAATGGTGTGTTTGATTTGTTTCATTTCACCTCCTAAATGTGCTTTTGAAGCCATATTTTAGACCCACTGTCTTGAAAATGGCATAAAATTTCGTCTTCAATCCAAAAATACGCTCAAGTTTGAAGCGCAACACTTCCCGTCTCCATTGATAAACCACGGCGCAGCAAGAGTTAATCTGCTTGAAGCTGGCAGTCATCTGTAATTTATATTTCCAGTGACGTCAGTTTAGCGTTAGAAAGGTTTCACCCCTACTTATCCGGAATGCTTATCCGGTCAGCCATATCCCCTTAAGCTGACGTAGATGTAAGGGCCCTACCACATTAATGGAATGACATTATAATCTCTTGTACAAAAATAATAATAACTGATCACATCAATTACCTGAACTGCCTTAACTGCTTCTACTGTGTTTATCGTAACTAGCACTAGATACGACACGATAAGTTTTAAACCAGTGAGACGTGAGTATGTCATGAAGGAACTATTTTTGGATCGTAACATATCAACATTAACAGAGTCTAAGGTGCTTGTCTTATCGATCTTTTATTTCCGTTATGCACAGAACGTTTGACATGCTAAAAGATTATGATGTTGTTTTAAAATAAATCATTCAGTACCAACATTATATAATGTTATGTCAGTTTAGTGCTCGGTTTTGTTCCGGAGCGTTTCAGTCAAGTGGTCCTGATTTTCCATTGCAGATGATTAACACACACACACACACACACACACACACACACACACAGAGAGAGAGAGAGAGAGACAACAGACAACAGACAGACACAGGCAGACAGACTGACAGACAGACAGACAGACAGACAGAGACAGAGAGAGATACACAAACACATGCACACTCACACACACGCACACACACACATCTATCTGTCTGTCTGTCTGTCTGTCTGTCTGCCTGCCTGCCTGTCTGCCTGTCTATCTATCTATCTATCTATCTATCCTATCATTTATCTATCTACAACTATCAATCTATCTATCTATCTATCAATCCATATTAATCAATCAATCCAATAA
The DNA here is from genome assembly GCA_030674185.1 of Monoplex corrugatus. Lineage (NCBI taxonomy): Eukaryota > Metazoa > Mollusca > Gastropoda > Littorinimorpha > Ranellidae > Monoplex > Monoplex corrugatus. Next base: position 16,642,358 of record JAPXFY010000022.1, read on the forward strand.
TATATACTATCATCATATAATCAATCAATCAATCATCAGTCAGTCTATATATATATATATATATATATATTATGTACATATATATATATAATATATATATATATAACAGATACATATACATACATATCCATATATATGCACGGTGTATGTGTGCGTGTGCGTGTGCGTGTGCGCGTGTGTGTGCAGGAATGATTTGAGGGCTCAGATGTGTGTTATGTACGAACAGAGCAGCATTCAAGCCTATAATAAAATATATAGCAGAGATATGTCAGCATCCCCATAACAGCCTTGACTTCAGACATCTTTATGTTTATCACCAAATGAACTAAGCAGAATGCTCCCATTCTCCCTCGGCATGAACGTTAAGTGGGTTCCATAAATCACACACGCTATCCAGGGTCAGTTGGGTGGGTGGGTGGGACGGTCGGGGGTTGGTTGGTTGGTTGATTGGTTGGTTGATTGGTTGTTGGTTGGTTGGTTGTGGTTCGTTCGTTCGTCGTTCGTTCGTTGGTTGATTGGTTGGTTGGTTGGTTGGCAAGGTGATTAGTTGGTTGGTTGGTTGGTTGGTTGGTTGGCAAGGTGGTTGGTTGATTGGTTGGTTGGTTGCTTGCTTGCTTGCTTGCTGCTTGCTTGCTTGCAAGGTGATTAGTTGGTTGGTTGGTTGGTTGGTCGGTCGGTCCGTCGGTCGTCGGTCGGTGGGTTGGTTGGTTGGTTGGTTGGTTGGTTGGTTTGTTGGTTGGTTGGTTGGTTGTTTTGGGTGGGTAGGTGGTTGGTTGTTTTGGGTGGGTAGGTGGTTGGTTGGTTGGTTAATTGATTAGTTGGTTGGTTGATTAGTTGTTTTTATATTTTAAACATATATACACACACGTACGCGTGCACACCCACCTACCCACCCACCCACCCACCCACGCACGCACACACACACACACACACACACACACACACGTGCGCACACACACACACACACCGCGCACACACACGCAAAGTCACACATTTATACAGTTACACAATCACGCTCACATCGCTTCAATTGATTTTTAATAAATCTTTTCCTTTTCCTTGAGAGACACTTTTTTTCATAACACACACACACACACACACACACACACACACACACACACAACACACCAGCCCTAACGGACCCTTAAAACCAACACCAACACCATCTTGGAAAAAAAAGGAAAAAAAAAAAAAAAAAAAAGATCTACGAGCAGACCGTGAAACGTAGCGAAAACAATCCACGCTGTGTAAACGATCCCCGTTGTATATAAACAACAAAAACTTGACCGAAAGTTCTCTCTTCCTCCTTTTCGGCAACTTTACACCATAAACGCGGGAGGAGTAATCGCCCTTGATTTCTAGACGTTAATGGCGGTGTTACTCTTTACGGGTCCTGGGTCCCACTGAACTGGTGGCGGTCGTGGTGTTGGTTTTATTGGCTCTGTTTTGTGGTGTTCTTTTTTGTTTTGTTTTGCTTTTTTTTTTGGGGTTTTTTTTTTGTTTCTTTGTTTTGGTTTGGTTTTGGTGTTGTTGTTTTTTTTTTTTGTTTAGTTTTTTTTGGGGGGGAGGGGGACTGTTTTCTTTGGGGGGAGTGTTTTTTGTTTTGTTTGTTTTGTTTCGCTTTTAGAGGGTGTGGTGGGGGAGTTGTTTGTTATTTGTTTATTTTTGTTTTGGGGTCGGTTATGTGTGTGTGTGTGTGTTGTGTGTGTGTGTGTGTGTGTGTGTGTGTGTGTGTGTGTGTGTCTGTGTGTGTGTCTGTGTGTGTGCGTGTGTGTGTGTGTGTGTGTGTGTGTCTGTCTGTCTGTGTCTGTGTTTCTGTGTGTGTGTATGTGTGAAGGTTTTGTTTTTCATTTGTTTTTTGTTGTTGTTTTTTATTTATTTGTTTTGTTGTTCATAAGCGTTTGTGTTTTAAGTAGGTCATTATGATTTTTTTTTTTAAAACTTCTACCTTAACCATTCATTGTTTAGAACATCACTCAAAATTTTCATGCTGTCCGTACGGAGACAGTCGACGAGATCAAATACCACATTTTAAGGTAAAGGATAAAACTATCAAGAGTTTGGATATGACTACAAAGGACCACAAAAGGAGGAAAAAGCGCTTCAGTACAGAAGAAAATCTAGGAACTACCACTCCATGTCATTGATAAAGGTCTATAAGGAGGCTAAAGCTGTGGAACCAGTCAATGTACGAATGTTAGAACACGACAACTGACTGAGAGACTAGAGAGTGTGGGAATCCCTTAGTCAACAAAGCTGAGGAAAGAGAGCGCCGAGTGAAGGAGAGAATGCTGGACGGACTTGCAGAGTGCGGGGAGAGGAGGGGGAGATGCTAGGAGCAAGAGAGATAGAGATGCTGAGTCCATGTCGCCAACGCCAGCCAGGCACCTGATGATGATGATGTTGATAGTCAAAAAAAACTGTGAATTTGACGGTCCCGACCAATTCCTACCCAGAGTTAAACCTGCTATGGGCTCGTTGTGAAGACTGGGACACACTTCACGAATACGCGACATTTAAGGTTTTACTCAAACTTTCCAGTCCAACACCGCATATTTCTGTATCTTTCGGGCCTGGTTGACACCAGGACGTATTGTGAAAGAAAAACGTAGAGCACAGCCTCGTCATGCAGCCTCCATCCGAAGGAAGTAGAACTCAGTGCTCTCATGATGACCTCAGTTTTGGTGTGGTTTGGAGTTCTGTGTGTTGGAGAGCTGAAATGAGTGGTGGTTGGGGGGGGGGGGAGAAGAGGAGGAGGGGAGTGACAAAACTACAGTGCAGAAGATGACGTGGCAAAACATGGAAATAAAAACAAATAAACAAAAAGCTGCTGGCTGCACGTCGAGCAGTTTGGATTCGGAATGCCAGAAATTTCTTGCCGATTTTAATGCAAGGTCAGTAATACATAATCTTCACGCTGCCAGAAAAAAACATTCTTATCAGTGACAGATGGCAGCTGGAGCGGACAATCAATATGTATCTGAAGAACGAGACACCCAGAGATTAGGTAACTTTAACCCATAACATGTCAAACACCAGTCCTGACAACTGACTGAGTACGCAGTGACAGGGGAATAGAAGAACTTTGGAAAAACAAATATGAACCCGGAAAGTTGTGAAATCTAGGGGAACAAGTCTTGCGTGGTTCGGTAATTAAATGTAAGCACACGTACACGCACACACTCATACGCACGTGCGACCAGCACGTGCTATCTCTGTCTCTCTGTCTATCTGTCTGTCTGTCTGTCTGTCTGTCTCTCTCTCTCTCTCTCTCTCTCTCTCTCTCTCTCTCCGTGTGCGCGCGCGCGCTTTTTCTTCGTCGTCTTCTTGTTCATTTTCTTCTTCTTCTTCGTTATAATCGACATCTTCTTTTTTTCTTCTTCTTCTTCTTCATCATTATGATACATCTTCTCTCTTCTCTCTTCTTCTTCTTTTTTTTTCCTCCTCCTCCTCCTCTTCGTCCTCCTCCTCCTCTTCACCTTCTTGTTCCTCTTTTTCTTCTTCTTTTTCTGTTCAAATATACACCTTTAATTTCCCAACACCCCCACCCTGTACTCCCACTATCACAACCCCTCACCCTATCATCCCACCCCCACCTTACTACCCCATACACACATACATACGTTGGCTCTCGACTCACCCTTCCCTTCCTCCCTCATCCGAGTCTATCTTTCAACGACCAATGAAGAGGGAAGCTGCGAGCTTTTCAACACTGTGGCAAATACTCCACACAGGCTTTGCTTAGCTCTGGGGTGCTGTAGTCAAGAAGTTCAGACTGGAATGAGGAAAGCTGGTGCTGTTAATTCTCTCTTCTCTCTCTCTCTCTCTCTCTCTCTCTCTCTCTCTCTCTCTCTCTGTCTCTCTCTCTCTCTCTTCTCTCCTCTTTCTCTCTCTCTGTGCATTATCCTTGGGTCTTACTGAGAAAGATACAGACAGAAATAAATACGAATACAAAAACATTTTATTGTTATTTCTATTATCATTGTTACAATTAGTATGTGGCATAGAAGTTTAAATTGCGTGCGAGGACTCGGAGAAACAGATTTGAATCATGCATTAGACAAGGATCTTTTCTCTCTCCGTCCCCCTCTTCCTCCACTAGATCTTAAGTGGTGGTCTTGGTGCTAGTCCTTCTGCTCTTCTTCTTTCCTTTCTTTTATTTGTCCATCTGTACTATCATGGCTGTCGTAGGAAGAAAGAGCTGTTGTCAGCAGACAGCTGAAAATCCTGAAGTGAAGAAAGGCCGTGTTGCGTCAATGCTTCTTTCACACTGTCAATCCAGATCTTCCTTGGCCTGTCTCTCGCTTTAAATCCATGCTGTCAATCCAGATCTTCCTTGGCCTGTCGCTCGCTTTAAGTCTACGCAGTCTATCCAGATCTTTCCCCTGGCTTGCCTCTGTTGATTCAGTTCTTCCTTGGTCTGTCTCTCCTTTAAATCCATGCTGTCAATCCAGATCTTCCTTGGCCTGTCTCTCACTTTAAATCCATGCTGTTAATCCAGTTTTCCTTCTTCCTTTCCATTCTTCCTTGGCCTGTCTCTCACTTTAAATCCATGCTCTCAATCCAGTTCTTCCTTGACCTGTCTCTCCCTTTAAATCCATGCTCTCAATCCAGTTCTTTCTTGGCCTGTCTCTCACTTTAAATCCATGCTCTCAATCCAGATCTTCTTGGCCTGTCTCTCCCTTTAAATCATTGCTCTCAATCCAGATCTTCCTTGGTCTGTCTCTCCCTTTAAATCCATGCTCTCAATCCAGATCTTCTTGGCCTGTCTCTCACTTTAAATCCATGCTCTCAATCCAGATCTTCTTGGCCTGTCTCTCCCTTTAAATCCATGCTCTCAATCCAGATCTTCTTGGCCTGTCTCTCACTTTAAATCCATGCTCTCAATCCAGTTCTTCCTTGGCCTATCTCTCCCTTTAAATCCATGCTCTCAATCCAGGTCTTCCTTGGCCTGTCTCTCACTTTAAATCCATGCTCTCAATCCAAATCTTCCTTGGCCTGACTCTGTCGATCCAGATCTTACTTGGTATGTCTCTGGCTTTACATCCATGCTGTTGATCCAGGTCTTTCTTGGTATGTCTCTTGCTTTACATCCATGCTGTTGATCCAGGTCTTTCTTGGTATGTCTCTTGCTTTACATCCATGCTGTTGATCCAGGTCTTCTTGGTATGTCTCTTGCTTTACATCCATGCTGTTGATCCAGGTCTTTCTTGTATGTCTCTGGCTTTACATCCATGCTGTTGATCCAGGTCTTTCTTGGTATGTCTCTTGCTTTAAATCCATGCTGGTGATCCAGGTCTTTCTTGGTATGTCTCTTGCTTTAAATCCATGCTGGTGATCCAGGTCTTTCTTGGTATGTCTCTTGCTTTAAATCCATGCTGTTGATCGGGTCTTTCTTGGTATGTCTCTTGCTTTAAATCCATGCTGTTGAATCCAGGCTTCCTTGGTATGTCTCTTGCTTTAAATCCATGCTGTTGATCCAGGCCTTCCTTGGTATGTCTCTTGCTTTAAATCCATGCTGTTGATCAGGTCTTTCTTGGTATGTCTCTTGCTTTAAATCCATGCTGGTGATCCAGGTCTTTCTTGGTATGTCTCTGGCTTTACATCCATGCTGTTGATCCAGGTCTTTCTTGGTATGTCTCTTGCTTTAAATCCATGCTGTTGATCAGGTCTTTCTTGGTATGTCTCTTGCTTTAAATCCATGCTGTTGATCAGGTCTTTCTTGGTATGTCTCTTGCTTTAAATCCATGCTGTTGATCAGGTATTTCTTGGTATGTCTCTTGCTTTAAATCCATGCTGGTGATCCAGGTCTTTCTTGGTATGTCTCTGGCTTTACATCCATGCTGTTGATCCAGGTCTTTCTTGGTATGTCTCTTGCTTTAAATCCATGCTGTTGATCAGGTCTTTCTTGGTATGTCTCTTGCTTTAAATCCATGCTGTTGATCAGGTATTTCTTGGTATGTCTCTTGCTTTAAATCCATGCTGTTGATCAGGTCTTTCTTGGTATGTCTCTGTCGATCCAGGTCTTCCTTGGCCTGTCTTTGTCAATCCAGGTCTTCCTTAACCCACACCTCTCGCTTTAAATTCACGGTGTCGATTCAGTCTTCCTTGGCTTGTCTCTGTCAATCCAGGTATTCCTTGGTTTGTCTCTAGTTTTAAATCCATGCTGTCAATCCAAGTCTTCCTTGGTCTGCCCCTGTCAATCCAGATCTTCCTTGACCTGCCTGTCGCTTTAAATCCACACTGCCGATCCAGGTCTTCCTTTGTCTGCCTGTCGCTTTAAATCCAGGTAGTCTGTTTGGTGCTCGTTCAGCCACCTGGTGGTCTTGCATTCTGGTCAAATGAACGAATGGTTTTAATTCATTGCTGATGAATATGATGATGGACCGGTGCTGTTCCCATCATTTCTCTGATCTTGACCATATCATGTCTGGTCTCGTTGACAGATCTCTTTTCTAATCGGTTGCTTGTATATGTGTTTCTGTCGGCTGACTTAAAAAGTTTAACCATGTCCTCTTAGTCTACATACTCATTTTTATTGTATTTAACTCATTTTGATTTTAATGTGCATATCGCATTGCATCTTTAATCAAATTTTTCTATACCTAGCAATGTTGTTTTTCAATGAGTATTGCCCTTTTTGTCCATTGTTAAAAGTCCTAACCAAGGCAGCTGACTCTTGTGATGTGCTTTTTTTAACCGTACATTTTTAGAATTAGTCATAATCATTGATATTGTGTTCGACAAAGAGGGAGGGGGAAGAGAATGAGGGTAGGGAGAGGGTGGGGAAGGGAGAGAGAGAGTGAGAGAGAGTAAGAGCATGTGTGTACATTTGTTTATGCGTTCTTGTTCCTGTATGTATTTTAATGCGAATGCCAAAACAATTTCCCATTGTGATGTTCTGGGCTAAATAAAATTCTTGTTTGTCTTGTCTTGTCTTGTCTTGTCTTGTCTTGTCTTGTCTTGCAAGCAACGCATTTCACAAGTGGTCAAGTCTTTGCTCTAAAGCCTTGGTCAGGGTCCAGGTCTGGCACCGGTATGTTAGGGT
>JAPXFY010000022.1:16654405-16656905 GCA_030674185.1 Monoplex corrugatus
TTATGTATGTATGTATGTATTATGTATGTATGTATGTATGTATCTATGTATGTATGTATATATGTATGCATGCATGCATGTATCTATGTATGTATCATGTATCTATATATGTATGTATGTATGTATGTATGTATGCATGTATCTATGTATGTATCATGTATCTATATATGTATGTGTTATGTATGTATGCATGTATCTATGTATGTATTATGTATGTATGTATGTATGTATCTATTGATCAATCTATCTATCGATCACTCTATCTATCGATCGATCGATCTATCAATTTATCTATCTATCTATCTGTCTATCGGTCTATCTATCTATCTATCTATCTATGTCTTTTTCAAATATGCAATATCCCTCCCCCCCCCCCCCTCCAAGACAAGAATTGAGTAGCACGTATAACATGTTGACACTTCCCCTCAAGGGCTTGGTGAAGTACAGCACTGGAGGAGATGTGAAGATGATTCGGTTTCCCGGGTTGTCTCTGTTACACACTCTGCTTGAGAATTCTCCGTCAGCTGCTGTCCTGATGAGTTAATTAATCTGTACTGGCTTGGTATTCATAACATTTGTGTTGCGTGTATGTGTGTGTGTGTGTGTGTGTGTGTGTGTGTGTGTGGTGTGTGTGTGTGTGTGTGTGTGTGTGTGTGTGTGTGTGTGTGTGTGTGTGTGTGTGTGTGTGTGTGTGTGTTGTTTTGCAATGGATTTCATCATCATCGTCATGTGCCCTGTCGCATAGCGTTCGCGGTGATGGTCCTTCATACGAATCTATCCCTTGTCGCTGCAAGTACATCTTCCGCCCTGTCTGTCTTTAGCCACCTCCAAAGTCTGTCCAATATTTTCTACCCGAGTCTATTAATGGATTTACTACGTGAAATTTAGGCTGCTTTCCCCAGGTAGAGCATGTCGCAAAAGTGCAGTGCCACCTTTCTCCCATTTGTGTGTACTTCTGTTTATCCGTCAAAGTTTGGGTTTTTTTTACGTAATTTGGCTGTTGACAACCCCTCTGTCCTCATGAGTTCATTACCGGGCGCTGAGGGCGTCCTTCACACGGGATCACTGCTTATCGTATCATTCGAAAAACTGGCACCTAGATCATCATTTAGAATTTAGTGAAGGTGGAAGGGTGGGAGAGCAAAATACTTGTTCGATTTGATATCTGAGCCAGGGATTCTCGCGTCCAAGGCAGGTGCTTTAACCAATAGGCCACACACTTCACAGACTCTGATACCAGGAAAAGGATCTTTGAGCATGATCTGTCTCCACGTGGTGTCGATATGATTATGTCTGGTCAGTGAGATAGACAGAAAAGTGAAAGAAAAAGGAAGGTAAAAACTCTCTCTCTCTCTCTCTCTCTCTCTCTCTCTCTCTCTCTCTCTCTCTCTCTCTCTCTCTCTTCCCAGGTGTCTGTCTCAAAATCTGCAGACAGGATGTTGAAACAGAATCAGGGACACAATGTGTCAAATATTGACGTGTCACTCAAACAGCTGATGAAATACAGGACCAGCGAATATACAGATACAAGGAAATGTCGATTCCCCTTTCAGTAAATAAAATGTCTTTCCGAATTCCTGTGACAATACCATCCTTCCACCTCTAAAATTTCTTACGTGTTAAAACGGAACAATGATCTGACATCGACATGGTACATCTTTTTTTTCTTTTCTTTACCAAAGACTTTTCCTTAGGATCACCGCACTCAGGGAGGTCATCTTTGTGCTCACCTTTTTTCCCTGTCCCAGTTTCTACGTCACTTTAATGGCCACAGAAGCTGGCACAGTTTTTACAATGCCATGATGATGATGTCGATGTGGATGATAATCATGATGCTACGGAGTTCCATTCAGGACTGAGACCGAGTGACAAGGCTGTACTCTACGCTTACTATCGTAATATATCCTGGCGTCAACCAGACCCGAGAGATACAGACACCCGCGGTGCTGGTCAGAACATTTGAGCAACACCCTCAATGACGCATCCGTGAAGTGGATGAGACTCGACTGTGTGGTCCCAAGTCTTTCCAATGAGCCCATAGCACGTTCAAGTTTGGGTAGAAGCCGGTTACAGCCGAAAAATCCCACAGTGATGTTTTGAAGGGACTGATCGGGATTCGAACCCACAAATCTTCCAGTCGGTAATCCGTTGCGCTAACCACTACACCACGGCGACTGGATATTACCAAAGACTTTTAATAAGAGCATCACTGAAGTCGGGGATTTAATGAAAAATGGGAGCAGAGAGGATATAGCGAAACTTTTTGTTTCCGGGGCTGTTTCTGTGACAGACTCCGTCGGAGAATTCTCTGACAGCTGATGTCTTAACTCGTGTCCACTGCACGCTGATACAAAGGAAATGAACGTATTACCCAACTGCACGTGATATCCGAATATAATGGATTCCCTGGTCAGAAAGACAGGGGACAGGCAGTAGAGAAAGACGGACCGAAGAGGATGAGACGGAAGAAAAGGAATAAGAAGAGAAGGAAGACAAAGAA
>JAPXFY010000022.1:16661905-16679405 GCA_030674185.1 Monoplex corrugatus
GAACATCGTCCACAATACTGTGGAAGTCCTCACAATCATCACGACCACCTAGGACGTCGCAGCGGTCCTCACAATCATCTGCACGATGTAACGATTGTTTTGACGATGACGACGGTGACAATGACGACGTATTGTGCACAATACCTGTTGGAATCAAATCGTCAGTCAGGGAGGTAAACTCACCACGACCCCTGTCCATAGTAAGCGAGCCCGTGCGTGCCGCAAAGCAGTCTTCAAGTAATTTTTCAGCCGCTTCATAGGACGTTCTAATCCTGAACGGTGGATGCTCTGTTTCTGAAGATCGTTCCTTGAACAGTGGTGGAGAGCTGGAGCGAATCCACTGCCACTCTGTGGATCGTCCTTTGAACAAGTAGAAACTGAAACCGCGTCCACTGTCACAGAGTCCTTTCTCATTGTTTCCATCACAACCACCACAGCCCTTGTCCTTTTGGTGATGTGGGTGGTGGGTAGAAGAGGGAGAGATGAAATCGACGTGGTGGTGGGGGAAGGAGGGGCTGAGGAAGGGGGACGGGGAAGGAGGACACAGTCTCCCCCTTCCATCTTCTCTGACGCACGACCCGCCTGTTGCAGGGGCCTGGAGGTTTAGAGTGCCACGTAATTCATTGGGTTGTGAAGCAGGGTGGGGGGTTAGAATCCCATGTGACTCAGTGGGTAGCAAAGTGGGTGGAAGAGCGCTGGGTGTGCACATAGGCGAAAAAGCCACAACGGAGATTCCCACAGTCGGGGGAACAGCAGCAGTACCCACGGGCAACAAGTCAGAACAGGATGGACCACCGGGGAGAGAAGAAGATTCTTCGAACATGATGACTGACACTAAAACCTCGTCTCGCAGGATCGATAGAGTAATGGTACTCCCTATCCAACAGGCCTTTTAGCTGCCACTGTAATAATCAAAGGCTGGATGAGAGAAGAAGTGGTTTTCCTCCTTTTGGGGTTGTTGTCCCCCCTTTCTGTCATTCGTTGGCTTGTAACAAACCAAGTTTTCGAGGATGGCAAACTGTCTTTTTTTCTCTCTCTCTCTCTCTCTACGTCTTTTTCTGTCTGTCCTTTTTTTCTTCTTAATCCAATAATCAGAAGAAAAGCGTTCCTGTTTAGGTTTTCTGTCTTTTTTCGTTTTTTTTCCTTTCCCTTGTTTTTTCTTTCTTTTATATCTGCTTTTCGTTTCTGTTTTCTCTGTCTTTTAAACAATATTATCAATCCATCTCATAGAGAAAATTACAAGGGTTTTTTTTTTTCGACGTCAGTGAACTTTCTCCAAACATTTCAAACACTCGCTTCTGTCATCTCTGTGGCTCTAAAGTAGTCAGAATGTCAAGGCCACACTCTCCAAAGAAGCAACACGTGATTCATAAAAGCACGTTCTTTCATTTCCATTTTGTCTTTTCTTTCTTCACGTTTTTCTTTAAAAGAAAACTTCTTTTTTTTTTTCTTCAAAAAATCATCGACTCTTCACACTCTCATTATTTAACTGACTTCAGCCTTTCAGCGCTGGTTTGTGTGTGAGGCGGAGATGAAGTATGGACCCCCAAGGAAGCAACACGTGAATCACCTCCCCTTCATCTTCTTCGCGACATGGAGACAGAAAGACTTCATTGAAATACACACACACACACACACACACACACACACACTGCGTTGGTCTTTCTCTTCTTGATCAAGCACGCCTCTCTCTCTCTCTCTCTCTCTCTCTCTCTCTCTCTCTCTCTCTCTCCTCTCTCTCGCTCTCTCTCTCTCTCTCTCTCACTCACTTACTCACTCACTCACTCGCTCTTTTTCTCATTCTTCTTCTTTTTCGTCTTCGTTTTCTTCCTTTTGTCTGCTGTCGCGTGTCGCGTGCAGCAGTTGTCTCCCCTGTCCCAGGAGATCTGCTCACCGGAATTTGCCCTTCACGGCTTTTTAAATGACTTCCTCGTTTCTCTTCTGGCTCCCCCCCCCCCCCCCCCCTATTCACTCCACCCCCTTCAATTTAATCTCCCACTGTTTCCAACTCTCTCTCTCTCTCTCTCTCTCTCTCTCTCTCTCTCTCTCTCTCTCTCTCAAATATTGTTTTCTTTTATACTGTCTATGTTGTCTGGAATACAGTTGCATTTTCAAGAAAAATAACGCGGCGCGATGTGTAGTCAGTCCTATGTAAAGTTTATCACATGGTTTCTGTTGCAGAAAGCGACAAAGTAATAAAGTCTCCCCATTCCTCTTTCATTTTTCCTTCTTCTTCTCTCTCTCTCTCTCTCTCTCTCTCTCTCTCTCTCACCATCTTCTTATTGCCGTTCTTCCCATTTCTGTCTTTTTTCCTCTCTCTCTCTCTCTCTCTCTCTCTCACCATCTTCTTATTTCCATCCTTCCCATTTTTGTCCTCTCTCTCTCTCTCTCTCTCTCTCTCTCTGTCTCTCTCTCTCTCTCTCTTTCCATATCCTTATTTCCGTCCTTTCCATTTTCGTCCTTTTTTTCCTCTCTCTCCTCTCTCTCTCTCTCTCTCTCTCTCTCTCTCTCTCTCTCTCTCTCTCTCTCTCTCTCTCTCTCTCTCTTCTGTCACATTCTGAGTGATCAACAGTGTTTGCGGCAGCGGACGGAGGAGCGAAAGGGAGGGAGACGAGATTTAATCTTAATGAAAGAACTCTTTGCCTTAAACACCGCAGTGACTAACAGAGCTTGAAATGGAGGGGTGGGATGAGGTTGGACGGGGTGGGGTGGGGGGGTTGGACCGAGATAGAGATGGAGATGGAGAGGGGTTTGAAAGGGGCAAAGGGGAAGCTGCTAGAATGACAAGCACGTGCAACATGTGGGGGATAAAAACACATACGACGTCTTGGTCTCGTTGTGTCGCGCGATGCACATTTTCATCCACAAAACGATAGTTGTTTTCTTCTGTGATCTGTCGCTGATCCTTCACACAGCAGTATCCTTTACCTGTTTGTATGGTTTCTTTTTCTCAGGTCGTATGTATGTATATGGTTATGATTGGAGGTAAGCGCTTATAAGTCTTTAGTTAATTTAACAATCACTGCCAGCACCACTTTTTTTTTCTGCGATGACCAGTTCCATCGGTCATGAAATGTGAACTTAACCCTTTGACTTGCGCAACCTTATCCACCAACAGCAAAAATTTAACCCTTTGACTCCTTCACCCTATCAAGCACAAAGTTAACCCTTTGATTCCCTCACCCTATCCACCAGCTTCTAACCCTTTGACTCTCTCATCCTATCCACCAGCTTCCTGCAGAAAGCTTGCGGATAGGGTGAGGGAGTCAAAGGGTTAACTTTTTGCTTTCCTAGCGTGGTTGACAATGCAGGATGCTGGTAGACAGGGTGCGGGAGTCAATGGGTTTGAATGAACACAAAAATGATTTTCATTGTTGTTGTTGTTGTCGTCGTCGTCGTTTTCGAGCGCGCCATGCCGATGTTGCGAGGATCTGGGGTTTGACCCTCAATCGGGCCACTTTTTTTTAATTTCACAGCGGGTTGGTTGGCTCTTCTGATAGAACTGTGGACTCAAAGATCTCATAACCTGTATTCTGAGTTCAATCCCACGCCTCAATATAAACGCTGGCCTGTTCGCTGCCCATCTTAATGCTTCCATTCTGGTGGTGCCTGTGTTTCAGTGGTCTGGTTCTAATCCCCACTGATTTCAAGACCTTGCCACCGCACGGGGTTTCTGCGCAGGCTCAAGGAGTCTGCCAGATAACTGCCAGCAGATTTAGGGTGGAGCGTATATGGAATTGTCCAAACGCGATGAATCTTTCTTGACCATTCTCCGAACTCAAAAAATGTTGTCTTGTTTGTTTGTTGTTTGTTTGTTTGTTTGTTTTTGTTTTCCAAACTCCAAAATGTTTTGTTTGGTTTGGGTTTTTTGTCTTGTCTTGTGTTGTCTTGTCTTGTGTTGTCTTGTGTTGTCTCGTGTTGTTGTTTCGTTTTGTCTTGTTTCCGTTTTGTTGTGTATTTAACTCGCTTCCCTATGTTTATTACACAAAGGCTGTACGTGTCATCACACCACTTTATCTCTTCCAGTATCGCCTTTCAGATTCAACACAGTATTGACGATGTCAATGGCACAGTCACAGAGGCGATGCCCACATCTGAGTGACTTGATAGAACGGCTCGCATATTCCCATTACAACAGAAGCAAACAGCCGAGTATTGAAACTCAACCTGTTCATGCGGTTTACACAGTGGACACAATGGACAACCGAGGGCCAGCTGAATTCTTCCTGTCACCGACGCCTTCAATGGGAGAGCAAACGGATTAGTCACTTTCCGCACTCCACGGATGGGAAACAACATGTGTGGCGAAATGAACAGACAGATCTCCCTCTCTGTGTTGTCCCAGTCACTCCTGGCCGGCAGCAAGCTTTGCACTTCTGCACTTTTGGTTTCAAGAGGTCGGCTGAAGATCGATGATGTACCTGACTGTTTCAATGTCAGGTTAAATTGGACAAATGAAAATAACTACGCCAGCGAAGAACTGATTTACAAAGAAATTAATATAAAAAAAACAGTTACACAGAGATAAAATAACACCAACGAATCATCTGAAAATACAGTGTTGAAGCAATTTTGAAATACGCAACCAAAAGACTAACAAACAACGGTAGTGATGAAACTAATAAATGCTCAACTGTGATGACAGTCGTCAATTTTTCAAAAGACCATTCGCATGCGACTGTGCACCTCAAACTACTCATACATGTTTATTAAAATCACACTTGCAGGAATGTTATGCATGGACTTTCAATACAGCTGCTGCTGCTGTTCCTATGAATATATACTTATGACCTGCGGATGTTTTGACGATAGTGATGACTTAATACGATAACGATGACCGAATATCAAAACTTTTCACAAAACGTTTTTCACTAAAAAAAAAAAAACCCAACCTGGTTCGTCAGCTGGACGAGTTGCACAAGCGGATGAGGAAACGAAGCACTGTGACACAGAGAGCAGATATATAGATAGATAGATAGATAGATATGCGCCGACAGGCTCACAAACACACGGACACACAGAGGTCAGGCCTCCAGCTTGGCGGTGTATCACTCACTCACTGTCTCTACTCCCTGGTATCAATGCTTGGAGCTTGTTGCTTTGCCCACTGGCCGATAGAAGCGGAAGACTCACTCTTACCTTCCGAGCAGTAGAGAAGACACACACACACACACACACACACACACACACACACGGTGGATGCGACTGGATATTCCCGTACCTGCTGGTCACTCGCTCAATGGTTGTAGGCGGTTCGCGCTTCTCTCACAATGGGGTTAGGGTTACTTCAGGTAATTCTTGGATTTGTACCATCCTACTGACTCTGCACGGGGTTATCACAGAACCGACTTAGAGTCGAACCACTGAATAGCCTCTGTCTGTCTGTCTGTCTGTCTGTCTGTCTGTCTGTCTGTCTCTCTCTCTCTCTCTCTCTCTCTCTCTCTCTTGATTTAGTCATTGACTTCTACTGTTAAAAAATAATCATTGTCGTTGCCATTATCAGTGTATGAGTTTGTGTGTGTGTGTGTGTGTATGTGTGTGTTATGTGTGTGGGTGCGCGCGTATGTATGTGTCTACGTCATATTACTTGTTCATACATAAAAGATAATTGCGGTCGCCCACGCGCGGGCGTAATGTATCCACATCTGCCTTCTTGTCTACCGGTGTATGGGATGCTATTAGTTGACCTCAGCGCACTATCCAGGTGTATTCATTGCCCCAGCATAGTGTACAAGTATATCACCGTCTCTACAACAGACACTATAAAGACGGCATCACAGATACTCGTATTATCCTATGTTCGCACCTTAAATTGGAATTTAGAGCCGAAACATTTGCTTAAGTGGATGGGGGGTGGGGATGGGGTGTCATTTCTGAGGACCTTCTGCTGTCCAGCTAGCTCTCCCCAGAGTTTCCACCTTGATTTAATATCACAGATTCACATTAAGGTATAACTGGTTTCACGCTGAACTGATTTCACACTGAGCATCACCATCATGTTTCCAAATCCAGATCTTTTAAAGTCCTTGGTCTCTTGTTTGTGTGGTTATAACAGCAATGTCTAGAACAACAACCAAACACCGACAGGCGAACGCGGTAGCAGTTTTTTCACGCCACAAACGACTAAGTTCTTTTCACAAACTTTCACAGATAGTAAGTAATCTTTCACCCAGTAGTCTTTCCATCGAACTTGTTACGTATCACACTTAGCTTTGGACGCTTGTGTTTAGTGAACTGGTTGAAAATCTCCTGGCATCTACCAATATGCTGTATGAAGAAAAAAACAAAGAGCATCAACAAGCCCTTTATTGTTGACAGTTATGTGACTAGTCTTGTCAGTCACGTGATCGTTGATAACAGTCACACGGTGATCGATTTCAGTCACGTGGCAAGTTGCTAACATTTACGGAAGGGTCGCTGACAGTCACGTCATGGTCGTTGACGGTCACGTGATCCTTCAACGTTGACAGCCGCCATCATGATCAATAGTACAGAAGGATGCCTTGACGGCATCATACCGCTCAACCCCAAAAAGCCTATTTATCACTCGACTCCAAAGACTTTTTTTTTAATTTGTCCAGTACGTCATGGTGCCTATCGACAAACTGTCCTTAACACATCAGTAACAAATCAGTAACGAATGACACTGAAATAACTCACATTATGAACGCTCTATGTCCAATTTTCTCCTTTTTCTTTTCTCTCTTAGCTAGCATCTCGACAGTCACCCTTTAACATTTTCACTCCCTCACCCTTACCCGGGAAGCTTCAGGCAGCTGGTGGATGGGATTCTGGAGGGTATGGTGAGAAAGTGAAAGGGTTAATAAGAAGCCCAGCTGTCAAGAAGTAACTAGCTCCTCTTTTTTGTGTGTAGACGGTATCGAGGTGGTTGACAATCTAGTTTGTGCCTTTCTTCATCCACCCGATCAGATCAATATTAGTCCTCTGTCGACAGCTTTCGCTCTTTTTTTTTTTTTCTCCCTCCTTCTCTCTTCGATTCTGTCTCACCAGTCTATTTCTCTCTGTTACTCGCTTTTCTTGTTGATTCTCTCTCTCCTCTCAGAATGCAGAAGGAAAGCAGGAAGGAAAGAAGGAAGGAAGGGGTTGGTTGATTTGGGGTAGGAGGGTGGACTGAGAAAAAGAAAGGGGGGGGGGAGTTGGAGGACAGGGGCATGGCTCACGACCGTCTTATTGATCTAATAGCTTTAATTACGCCCGCTGGGGCGAGTGGCCCCTTTGTAGCCGACCCTGGTCCAGGGTGAAGAAACGAACAAGGGCCGCAATAGGAGATGAAATGAGCGAGCAGCAAAAGGAATTTGCAGGATTTTGTGTGGTGTGCTGTGTGTGTGTCTCTGTGTGTGTCTCTGTGTGTGTGTGTGTGTGTGTGTGTGTGTGTGTGTGTGTGTGTGTGTATGTATGTGTGTGTGTGTGTGTGAGTCTGTGTGTGTCCGTGTGTGTGTGTGAGCGCGCGCGCGTGTGTGTGTGTGTGTGTGTGTTGTGAACTCGCGTGTGCGCGACCGCCAGCACCCAATGGCATTGGCATCATCCCCCATGCAGACAAACGCAACAAGTTGCCATTCCATCACAGATTTTTCAGTTTGTTAGGACTGATTTAGGTACTAAGTATACAGTGAATTAGAATCAACTTATTAACTTATGAACTAAGCTTATACCGGATAAAGAAGAATTGTCCATTCCATCACAGATTATTCAGTTCGTAAAACTAACTTAGACACTAAGTATACAGCGAATTAGCGTCAGCTTATGAGCTAAGCTTATAGCTGAAGAAGATCATCTTACGTACCAAAATATTTTACTGTGTATTAGGGTGAACTCAGTGCATACATTTTAGCGCAGGCTCGAGGCGTTTGTCATGATTATTCTGCATCCTTCCATCGCCTGGCATCAGTGGTTAGCGTATATGGAATCTTTGAAATGCTGCTAAGTTGCCTTGACCAAACTGAAAGTAGGACCATTTTTTGTTCTAAGTTTAGTCAAGTTGTAGATGACCTGATCATTTTCACAAAACATCAGTGCTCACTCCATCTTGCACATATTAATAGAAGCTTTTACTTTTTCTCGTGTCCTACAGATTTTGAATCGTAGCGTATAGGAAACACTCTTGGACGTCCTGATTAAATCTTGTGTAAAACAACAATCGATGTAATTGGGAAAGTTTTCCACACTTACGTATATTATTACTAACATCATTCAACACAACTATGTTTCTACTGAGACAGTGTTTCTCTCAAACTCAGATCTTAATGTTCACACCTTGCTGAGTATATAAGGTATCAAGATTCCCTCGTTCCCAAAACATCTGAATGGAAAATGACGATATTGACCACACTTCACCACTTTCCGTAGCCTACATCTCTACCAAGAAGCCATAATATTCTTCTCGAACTTTACGGACTTCTTCGCTCTTCGAAGTCCATGCACGCGGTAGAGAAACAGTTCCGTGTGGCGACGTATCCACTCTGGCATACAGATGCAGAAGCTAACGGATTGTCGTCGCAGCCACTGGTTGCTTGTAGTAGTATATCAGCTTCTCTTGGCTTGTGCCGTGCTGCGATGCTGCTTACTCAGTTGCGCCGCGCTGCCGTACACGTGTTGTGCGTGAAGGCAATGTGGGCACTGTCTCTGTAGGTGAAAACAGAATTTTCTGATGCCTGCTTGTCGATGCTTGCTGCCACTGCTGCGGTTTTCCGGCTATCAAAGACCCTGATGCTCGCCACCCGCGCGTTTAACCCCTTGACTCCCGCAGCCTGTCCACCAGCATCCTGCATTATCAGCCATGCTAGCGAAGCAAAAAGTTAACCCTTTGATTTCCTCACCCTATCCATCAACGTCCTACGTAACCCTTTGACTCCCTCATCCTATCCACCATCTTCCTGTTAGGAAGCTGGTGGATAGGGTGAGGAAGTCAAAAGGTTAAGTTTTTTTTTAGCAGTTGGTATCTGAGATATGGTGTGGGAGTCAAAGGGTTAAATTAGAAAAATCGTCGGTCGTGTACTCACTTGACTGGAGGGACTGTTTATATGCGGGATTTTCAGTTCTTGGCATCTTCCTGTATCGCTACGTGTTGCACGACCACCCTTGCTGCTGTGGGACTGTTGTGCTGCTTGTGATCCATGGCTTTCCTTCATTCAATGTCACTGCTGGACACTTGTAACTGCTGCTCTCTTTTCTGTGTGTTTGGTTCAGAGTGTCATTAGCTTTAGTTAGTTGGTTGGTTGGTTGGTTGGTTGGCTGGTTGGTTGGTTGGATGTTTGGATGATTGGTTAGATGGAAGGTTGGTTGGTTAGTTAGTTGGTTAGTTGGTTGGTTGGTTGGTTGGTTGGCTGGTTGGTTGGTGGGATGTTTGGATGATTGGTTAGATGGAAGGTTGGTTGGTTAGTTAGTTGGTTAGTTGGTTGGCTGGTTGGTTGGTTGGCTGGTTAGATGGTTGGTTGGTTGGTGGGATGTTTGGATGATTGGTTAGATGGAAGGTTGGTTGGTTAGTTAGTTGGTTGGCTGGTTGGTTGGTTGGCTGGTTAGATGGTTGGTTGGTTGGTGGGATGTTTGGATGATTGGTTAGATGGAAGGTTGGTTGGTTAGTTAGTTGGTTAGTTGGTTGGCGTTGGTTGGTTGGCTGGTTAGATGGTTGGTTGATTGGTGGGTTGATTAAGTTGGTTGGTTGGTTGGTGGTTGGGTAAATGGTTGGTTGGATTGGTGGGATGATTAGTTGGTTGGTTGGTTGGTGGTTGGGTAATGTTTGGTTGATTGGTGGGATGATTAGTTGGTTGGTTGGTTGGTTGGGTTGGTTGGTTGGTGGTTGGTGGTAGATGGTTGGTTGATTGGTGGGATGATTAGTTGGTTGATTGGTTGGTTGGTTGGCTGGTTGGGTAGATGGTTGGTATTGGTGGGATGATTAGTTGGTTGGTTGGTTAGCTGGCTGGTTAGGCGGTTGGTTGGTTAGTGGATGGTTGGTTGGTTGGCTAGTTGGCTGGCTGGTTAGATGGTTGGTTTGTCGATGGGATGGTTAGTTGGTTGATTGGTTGGTTGGTTGGCTGGGTAGATGGTTGAGGGATGGTTAGATGGTTGGTTGGCTGGCTGGTTAGACGGTTGGTTCGTCGGTGGGATGGTTAGTTGGTTAATTGGTTGGTTGGCTGGGTAGATGGTTGGTTGGTTGATTGGCTGGTTGGTGGGATGGTTAGTCGGTTGATTGGTTGGTTGGCTGGGTAATGATTGGTTGGCTGGTTGATTGGTTGGCTGGTCAGATGGTGTTGATTGGTTGGCTGTTACATGTTGGTTGATTGGTGGATGGTTAGATGGCTGGTTGATTGGTTGGCTGGTCAGATGGTGAGTTGGTTGACAGAATTGGTTGGTTGCTTGGTTTGGTTAGCTGGTCGGTTCGTTCGTTTTGTTGTTGGCTGAGTGTTTGTTTGTTTGTTTAACATAGATTAAAAATAGAGACCTACTCGATTGAAGAGAGACGCAGAGACAGAGAGAGAATCAGAGAAAGACACAGAGAAAGAGCGAGAGAGGGAGAGAGAGATAAAGAGAGATGGGAGAAGAGAGAGAGACAGTGCCTGGGGATTCCTATATACACAGGTCTATTATACAAAATAAATAGAGACAGACGAAATGGTCCAACAATATACATATCTGCTACACACTTGAAAGAAACTTAGACAATCGTGTATTTTGTTAATGCTTGTATCAAATTACAAGTTCAATCAAATAAACCAGAATAGAAAGGAAATGTGGTAGAAAGACAGGACAGACAGAGACAGAAAAACGAAATAGACAGTCGACAGAAAATGGAGGAAGAAAGGGGGGGGGGTGAGAGAAAGATGTGTCTTTATTTTCTGAAGACGTCTGTTCAATTATTGGACATTAAACGAACCATTGCAGTAAAGCACACATATTTTAAATCGCGTTTCAAAAAATAAGACTTTTTCACTGAGAAAACGCATCCAAATTATCAACTCTCTCTCTCTCTCTCTCTCTCTCTCTCTCTCTCTCTCTCTCTCTCTCTCTCTCTCTCTCTCTCTCTCTCTGACTTCTACCATCCAGTATACGCACAGGCGTGCACATATGCGCGCGTGCACACACACACAAACACACACACAAACACACACACACACACACAAACACACACACACACAGACACAAGCAGACACGCTCGCACACTCGTGCTTCCTCACACAACACACCACACACACACACACACACACACACACACACACACACACATATACACACACACACACACGCACACACCACACGCGCGCGCGCGCGCGCGCACACACCACACACACACACACACACACACACATGTCCACCAAAATCCCGTCCCCCACATCAGAAATTATTAATCAAAAAGGGAAAGTGAAAAGGGGTGTAAAGCAAAAAGAACAGACAGGTGGTTGGTTCAACATAGTTATTATCATTATTCAGTTATTATTCAATCACCATTTATGACTCAGCATTGGCGACACGGAGAGGAAACCCGAGTGAGTACCTGCTTCCAACGCTGATCAGGATAAATAACGACAATGGTCAATCTCTGAACGATCAAAGTCCAGGAAATAAAAAAACTAATACGTCTACCCGGAAGATTTCAAAGTAGGCATGGCTGATCACGAATGGTAGGGATAGCACACGAAAAGGGAAGCAGCCAATGAAAGTGCCACTAAAACCCGGCAGCCATAAAACCCGGGGAAAATGAGATGGGTCATCTTGAACAGGGGGCGTAACTGAGATGCCGCACAAAGGGCAATAAACGTTTACAGTCCGGACAGTACTGTCCCTTTATGACAGGGGAGAGCACTCTATCCGCCGGCGGAGAAGCGATCGCGATGTTCGACTGCGGGGTTGACGGGATGTGACACGCCACATAAGTTCCCATGTTAAATCTTACCCTGGCATTTTTCTCTCCTGACAGTTACACCGCGGCCTCCCCGTTCCGTCGGTCTAATTCCGCCCAAGCACACGCTTTGATCTGGCCGCGAGCAAAATGGTGGCTTCTCATGAAGCTCACTCAGAATCACCCCGTTGGGCTAAAATAGGATCCTCGTTATTGGGTGTGGAACAGGTCTGATTCGCCAATTCCAGCTTCGCCTCTCTTTGATGGGCGCGACCACCCTCAATGGCCTCTTGAGAGTTTGACTCTTGTTTTGTTTCGCCAATCCAGCATTCCGGTTTGGCCTCTCTGTCTGTCTGTCTGTCTGTCTGTTTGTCTCCTCTCTCTGTCTGTCTGTCTGTTTGTCTCTCTTCTCTTCTATCTGTCTGTCTCTCTGTTTTCTGTTTCTCTCTCTCTCTCTCTCTCTCTCTCTGTTATCTGTCTGTCTCTCTCTGTGTTTCTGTTTCTCTCTCTCTCTCTCTCTCTCTCTCTCTCTCTCTCACTCGCTCTCTCTCTCTCAAAGATACACATACACACAGATATAATCCATGAATGGATGAGTGTTATGATATGTGGCGAACCACTCCAAAAACCAGGCTTAGCGCAAAGTTTTCACTTTAGACTTTTTTTTTCATTTTCTTCAATTACATTTGTTGTATTCTAAGTACAAAAAAGTACTGGTTTATCTGTGATTCTGTTTTCTATACGAGTTTAAATGTTGTTAGTCAGTCATATAGCAAAGGGGAACAATCTGGTTATTTTTTATGCTTAGCTACTTTTTATCGACTGCACAGGCGAATTGGGAATAGGCGTGTCAATATCACCAAATTAGAGATAGGCGAATCGGAAATAGGCGAATCGGCAATAAGCGAATGGATGAGGCTTTGGGTGTGCGAGCTGTGTCAGTCTTATGTCTCTGAATAATGTCAGTTGACCTAACGAAGGGAAACAGTCTGGAATATGTCATTACTGTTGTCTCCTCCTAGGCTTATGAATCAATGCGAAATGTGATGGAAATGATGTATGTGGCCTATGTGTATGCATCGACCGATCCAGGGACCTGAGTTGTCTGGGACACACGTCTAAAGGCCAGGTTCGTTCGTTATTTCTTTCAACGTCTATTCACATGTGCTTTTAGACGAGACGAAAAAAGGGCAAGTGAATAAATGAATGAATGAATGAATGAATGAATGAATGAATGAATAAATAAGAAATAAGGTAAGGTAAGGTAAGATAAGATAAGATAAGATAAGATAAAGAGGTAACTATGGGGTGAATGAATCTATGAAATCATAATAATAATAATAATTACAATATTTATATAGCGCAAAATCTTGATAAAAATCAAATCTAAGCGCTGAACAGACACACACGCAAGCACGCACACACATGCACGCGCCACACACACACACACACACACACACACACACACACACACACACACACACACACACACACACACACACACACACACACACACACACACACACACACGGCTATAAATGGGGAGAAAGAATAAAAGCAATGGAAAATTATAGAGAGCATATTATATACAATTATATATTTCAATCATAAAGGCATTGTATCATATAAGGTAACACAAACAATTTAACGAACAAGAGAAAAGCAATCAGACCATTACAACGATCAGGCTTTATCAGTTTGCTCAGGGTTGCGTGTGTGGTGTGTGTGTGTTGTGTGTGTGTGTGTGTGTGTGTGTGTGTGTGTGTGTGTGTGTGTGTGTGTGTGTGTGTGTGTGTGTGTGGTGTGTGTGTGTGTGTGTGTGTGTGTGTGTGTGTGTGTGTTGTACGTTCTACGAACTAGCGTTTGACAAGTCATCTGTTATTATCACTAGTGTGATGATAGGCCAGGTTATCACTACTGTGCTTTTACTAATTAAATTATGTTTTAAAATCCTTGTGCATTTTGATGCTTGAACAACCCCTAACCCTGTTACTGACGACGAGTACCTTAACTCTGAAAATGATTCTTACGCTCCCTCCCTGTCCCTCTGTCTTTCTGTATCTTGCTCTCTTTCTCTCTATACAACTGACATTTTAATTGTGTATAATTCTTGTACATTTATAGGCCATTTTATGAGGAAGGGAGATTTGGAGCACCTGGTCACAACGGGAAAGCTGGAGGGAAAGAGAGCACCAGGTAGACCCAGGGAGAGAATGCTGGACGGACTTGCAGAGTGGCTGGGGATGAGGAGGGTGGGGGAGAAGCTAGCGGCAACGAGAGATAGAGATGGTTGGAAGTCCATGGTCGCCAACGCCATGCGGCAGGGCACCTGATGATGATGATGATGATGATGATGATTCTTAAGTCTTTATGCTGCTGTAGTTCATTTAATCAAAATAGATTCTCTGAGAGCATGATAGTGTACATGTATTTATGCAGACTCCTCATGGCCAATGGGCAGATCATAAAACACTGATGTACGTATACCATCGAAAATGAGAATTTGTTAGTCATTCCTCTGACTCTGTCTCTGTCTCTGTCTCTGTCTCTGTCTCTCTCTCTTTCTCTCTCTCTCTCTCTCACTCATTTTCTCTCTCGCTCACTCGCTCGCTCGCTCACTTGCTCTCTCTCTCTTTCTCTCACTCTCTCTCTCTCTCTCTCTCTCTCTCCTCTCTCTCTCTCTCTCTCCTCTCTCTTTCTCTTTCTCTCTGATTTACGTGATGTTCACAGTTGGCAAACATAACACTGTTTTGAAATGCTCGTTGCCTCTGTCTATGATTTGTGGCACTGAAAAGAACGCGGCACATTCTTCTTTTTGTAACTCAGTTGCAGTCTTCTTTCTTGTGTATTATCATTGGTGTGCATATGTTCGTGTCGCTTTATGTATAATTGTACGAATTATCACACAGAAGGTGTGTAAGAGAACATTGTAGGCTTTAAGCTTGTTGTGCTCCATGACATAGTTAACAAAAAACACCCGAGGGTGCTGGAGGGGACCCAGAGCAACAATGCTTTACCACTGGCCGAATTATCACCTCCCAGCTCCCGACACCATCGGAAGTCCACTCGCCAAGCAAAGAAGGGTTGTCCATGCGCTGCATAACCCATTCGGACCCAGTCATCAGTTGCCTAGTTCACAAGCCAAAACGTCAGGGTAGGGAAATGACAAACCTTGGACATAGCCACACGACACACACTAGCCAGATCCATTCCAGCTACTGGACCAAGACAGAACGATAGAGCCCTTCTTTATCTTACCCCAGGCCTTCGTCGCTGTATTGGGCAGCCCGTCCAGCCACCACCAGCTTGCGAAACTGCCGGTTCTTCTCCCCTTGCTATAGTCTCCGACACTTGGTTCCCAACGTTGTTTTACGACAACCACAACCTCTGTGAACCAGAATTAATAATTGTTCTATGTACCTTAAAAATTAGTCAATAAATTCTGTTTTTAACCAGCAGACCATTTGAGAGAATGACGCGACGGTGAGAGGAGACAGGATGAGTAGGATGAATAGGATTGGCCAGAGTGGGAATAGTCAGAATGTGACGAATGGGATTGGCCTTCTTGAGTGCAGTGAGACGAAGCGGCACAAATAGGATTGACCTGAAGTCTGAATGGAACGAATATGACTGACTTGAGTGGGAAAAAATGAATAAGACCAACAAGGTTAACCTGAGAGGTGAAAGACCGAATGGGATGAATAGCACTGGTCTGAGTGGAGACAGTCTGAATGGGTCGAATAGGATTGACTTGAGAGTGCGGGGGGGGGGGGGGATCTGAATGGGACGAATAGGATTGGACTTTGTAAACGGAGATCGACTAACAGGAAGAATACGACTGGCCTTCTTGTGTAGAGTGAGACAGAGTGGGAAGAATAAGATTGGCCTTTTTGTGTGCAGAGATACTGAATGGGAAGAATAAGATTGGCCTTTTTGTGTGGAGAGAGACTGAATGGGAAGAATAAGATTGGCCTTTTTGTGTGGAGAGAGACTGAATGGGAAGAATAAGATTGGCCTTCTTGTGTAGAGTGAGACAGAGTGGGAAGAATAAGATTGGCCTTTTTGTGCAGAGAGAGACTGAATGGGAAGAATAAGATTGGCCTTTTTGTGCAGAGAGAGACTGAATGGGAAGAATAAGATTGGCCTTTTTGTGTGGAGAGAGACTGAATGGGAAGAATAAGATTGGCCTTCTTGTGTAGAGTGAGACAGAGTGGGAAGAATAAGATTGGCCTTTTTGTGCAGAGAGAGACTGAATGGGAAGAATAAGATTGGCCTTTTTGTGCAGAGAGAGACTGAATGGGAAGAATAAGATTGGCCTTTTTGTGTGGAGAGAAACTGAATGGGAAGAATAAGATTGGCCTTTTTGTGTGGAGAGAAACTGAATGGGAAGAATAAGATTGGCCTTTTTGTGTGGAGAGAAACTGAATGGGAAGAATAAGATTGGCCTTTTTGTGTGGAGAGAGACTCAATGGGAAGAATAAGATTGGCCTTTTTGTGTGGAGAGAGACTGAATGGGAAGAATAAGATTGGCCTTTTTGTGTGGAGAGAGATTGAATGGGAAGAATAAGATTGGCCTTTTTGTGTGGAGAGAGATTGAATGGGAAGAATAAGATTGGCCTTTTTGTGCAGAGACAGATTGAATGGGAAGAATAAGATTGGCCTTTTTGTGTGGAGAGAGACTGAATGGGAAGAATAAGATTGGCCTTTTGTGCAGAGACAGATTGAATGGGAAGAATAAGATTGGCCTTTTTGTGTGGAGAGATACTGAATGGGAAGAATAAGATTGGCCTTTTTGTGTAGAGAGAGACCGAATGGGAAGAATAAGATTGGCCTTTTTATGCAGAGAGAGACTGAATGGGAAAAATAAGATTGGCCTTTTTGTGTGGAGAGAGATTGAATGGGAAGAATAAGATTGGCCTTTTCATGCAGAGAGAGACTGAATGGGAAGAATAAGGTTGGCCTTTTTGTGTGGAGACAGATTGAATGGGAAGAATAAGATTGGCCTTTTTGTGTGGAGAGAGATTGAATGGGAAGAATAAGATTGGCCTTTTCATGCAGAGAGAGACTGAATGGGAAAAATAAGATTGGCCTTTTTGTGCAGAGAGAGATTGAGTGGGAAGAATAAGATTGGCCTTTTCATGCAGAGAGAGACTGAATGGGAAGAATAAGGTTGGCCTTTTTGTGTGGAGACAGATTGAATGGGAAGAATAAGATTGGCCTTACTGCTTGCGTGGAAACAGACAGAGTGGGAAGAATGGGATCGACCTTCTTGCGTAAAGAGAGATTGAGTGGGAAGAATAGGATTGGCCTTCTTGATTGAATAGAGATTGAGTGGGAAGAATAAGATTGGCCTTCTTGAGTGAATAGAGATTGAGTGGGAAGAATAAGATTGGCCTTCTTGGGTGAATAGAGATTGAGTGGGACAACAGGACCGGCCTGAGTGAAAATAAAGCCTGAAAGGGACGAACAGGATTTGCCTTCCTGATTGGAGATATGGTGAATACGATGGAAGAGGGGTGACCTTGAGTGGAGATGACTGAATGGGACGAACAAGATTTGCCTCCCTGGATAAAAAATGGCTGAATGGAACGAATAGAATTGACTTTAATGAAAGAAAAAAAAAGGACGAACGTATGAATGTTGTTG
>JAPXFY010000022.1:16684405-16689405 GCA_030674185.1 Monoplex corrugatus
TGCGGCAGGGCACCTGATGATGATGATGATACAACATCTACTTGGGGAAAAAATTGAGAAAAAAAATTACACATGTCAATGGATACGTGCACATAATCTAAGGATATGCCCCTGGCGTTGACCATTCTGTCCAGTGTATCACCAGAGGACTTCAAAAAACAAGCCTGAATACAAATGTGAACTGTCAACAGTCAAACAGACCACATAACGTATTCCAATATACTTGCGTTTCACTCGTATGTTCTCTTTTTTTTTTTTTTTAACGTCTGTCTGCGGTCAATACACCTATTAACTGGTCACACAGCCAAAAATAAGTTTTCTCAGTTAAAAAAAAGTTGTGCAATATTTGAAGTTTAGTAGATTGTGATGCAGGGTGTCATGTTTATCTGAATACAAATATCCTTTTTTTTTCTTAAAGTGCAGTCGAAACTTCCCAGAATTCCAAAACATTGGACTCGATGATAGACATGGTGTGAGTCACTGTCAAATATATAGGTATAGACATAGACACAGACACAGATACAGACAGACAGACAAGTAGGCAGGCAGGCAGGCAGGCAGGCAGGCAGGCAGGCAGACAGACAAGACAGATAGATAGATAGATAGATAGATAAGATAGATTGGTAGGTAAGTAGGTATGTAGGTATGTAGGTACAAGACAAGACTAGGCTAGATCAGACTACATCAGATCAGATCAGATCAGATAGATAGAGAGAGAGAGAGAGATAGACAGATGGATAGAGATACATACATACATACATACATACATACATACATACATACATACATTCATACATACATGCATACATACATACATACATGCATATATACATACATACATACATACATACATACATACATTCATACATACCTACATTCATACATACATACATACATACATTCATACATACATTCATACATACATACATTCATACATTCATACATACATGCATACATATATACATACATACATTCATATATACATACATACATACATACATACATACATACATGCATACATACATACATACATTCATGCATACATACATACATACATACATACATTCATACATACATACATTCATACATTCATACATACATACATTCATACATACATACATACACACATACATACATACATACATACATACATACATACATTCTCAACAATCTCCTCCTTGCAACTGATACTGGCAAAGTCTCTCTCCTCACACTCCTTGATCTGTCTGCAGCCTTTGATACCATTGATCATGGTATTCTCCTTTCTAGACTTCATCATACTTTTGGCATCTCTGACATTGCTCTCTCCTTTTTCACTTCATATCTGTCAAACAGAAAACAAACTGTTCTCATTAATGGCACTTACTCTCAACCTGCATGCCTGACCTGTGGTGTTCCACAAGGATCTGTCCTTGGCCCCGTTCTTTTCACTCTTTACACCTCCCCCCTGTCCACCATCATCAACTCCCACTCTATAAAACACCACTTCTATGCTGATGACACCCAACTTCTAGACAGTGACACACCAAACAATATACAGCGCCTCTTGACTCGCACCACTGAGTGTTACTCGGACATTAAGAACTGGATGACGTTAAACAAACTTCAGCTTAATGACGACAAAACAGAAGCTATCCTCATTGGCACCCGTCAGAAACTTTCTCAGCTGCCTCCTCTTTCTCTCCCATTATGTAACACATCAGTCCCAATTTCTGATTCAGCTAAAAACCTTGGTGTCTGCATTGACTCTACCATCTCCATGAACAACTTTGTTTCTCAAACTGCCAGATCTTGCTACTATCACCTCCATCTATAAGCTTGATCAGGAAGCATCTCTCTGTGGAAACAACTGCAAAACTCGTTCTCTCCTTCATAATGTCTCGCATTGACTATTGCAATTCACTCCTGTCTGGTCTTCCTGCCTCCACCATTCACATCCTACAGCGCATTCAAAACAATGCTGCACGCCTTGTACTCAAAAAGAAAAAAGCTGACCACATATCTCCTCTCCTGGCACAACTTCACTGGCTCCCTGTATCAAAGCGCATACAGTACAAACTAGACACCTTGTGCTACAAAAGCCTCAATAACGCAGCCCCCGATTACCTGTCAAGCCTACTTGATATCTATGTTCCCTCACGTACCCTCCGCTCTGCCTCCGATCCTCTGACTTTTCGCTTTCCACGCACCAAGCTCAATACCTATGGTCCACGAGCCTTCTCTGTTTCTGGTCCACTTTCCTGGAACAAACTTCCTCTCTCTGTCCGTCAGCAACCTACTTTTGTCTCCTTCAAGTCCGCTCTCAAAACTCACCTTTTCTCCTCTGCATAAAATCCTGACCTCACTCATCCCCCTCTGTAGCCTGTCTCCACTCGGAGGGGAATCACATTGTAATATATATTTGTATATAATATGCTCTCTATAATTTTCCATTGCTTTTATTCTTTTTCCCCATTTATAGCCATATGTAAGTGTGTGTGTGCGTGTGTGTGCGCGCGTGCGTAAGTGTATGTTCAGCGCTTAGATTTGATTTTTATCGAGATTTTGCGCTATATAAATATTGTAATTATTATTATTATACGTACATACATACATACATTCATACATACATACATACATACATACGTACATACATACATACATTCATACATACATACATACATACATGCATGCATGCATGCATGCATACATACATAGGCACACAAACAAAGTATGCAACCATCCCATTATGTTTGAAGTAGTGTAGCTGTTTCTTGTAATATGACCATTACACATGGGATCAGAGCCCACGGCAGACTGCTCTAGGGGCTGTATTTTTGTTAGTGAAGCAAGCAACTAAACTTTCAACATTATGTCACATCTGGGCTTGTTGGCAGCTCGTCTCAAACAAAGCATTCCACAGGTAGTAATTTTTGTGTTTCAGGGGTTTTGTCAAGGTCTGGCATTGGTTATGTCAAGGTGGGGGTGAAGATGGAACCGATGAGCTTGCTTTTTTTGTTTCAACAAGAATATTGGGAGTGTTTCAGGGGGTGGGGTAAGTTGATAACTGACACTGTTTGCGCTCTGGATTCTGGTTTTGATCTCTCTGTTGAGCCTTCCAACGGTGAAGCAGACAGCTAAAACTCACGATCCAACAAAAGACAAATATACGTCAACAAAATCTAAAACAAGTGTACTACCCACGTTCAAGCAAACAGGAACCAGAAAATAACACGAAAAAAAAAGAATCAGAACGAGTATTTAATACAACCACACAAGACATGCGCAAATATTCGGCCAACTGGATTTGTCAAGCGCAAGATCACAAACAAACAAACACCAAATACAAAAATTAAGAGAAGAAGACTGGACGAAGCAGCAGGGAAGTTTCAGTCTTTTTCTCCTAATTTTGGTATTTGGTGTTTGTTTGTTTGTTTGTGATCTTACGCTTGACAAAGGCCAGTTGGCCGAAAATTTGCACCTGTCTTGTCTTGTATTAAATACGCGTTCTGGTTCTGTTTTCCTGGTTTTTCAACAGTTAAACGTGGCCCAGCATATTTCTATCACACATTTCGGTCTTTAACTATACAACAAAAGACCAATATATATCAACAGTTAAAGATACTACATAACGTGGCCCAATCTATTTCTATCACACATTTCGATCTTTAATTTCTGTGGCCAATATCCCGATGGCTGGTCAAACAGTCAAACAGTGTCGTCGTGTGTAACTTTTATGTTCTTATAATGCCCCAGCCTCCCA
This sequence comes from Monoplex corrugatus, assembly GCA_030674185.1. NCBI lineage: Eukaryota > Metazoa > Mollusca > Gastropoda > Littorinimorpha > Ranellidae > Monoplex > Monoplex corrugatus. The sequence continues at coordinate 16,688,148 of JAPXFY010000022.1, forward strand.
AAGTCCAGTTGGTCTGAAGGACTGATCAAACATTGCTCACAGCAACTTTACATCCTGTCTCTCGTAAAATGTGGCTCCCCGGCCAGCCTGTCTGACCTAGAAAGTTTTTATGTCAGTCAGTGAAGACACCCTGGTGTTTCGTGTGGATACGAAGAGAGAAAGAAAGAGAGACAGACAGACAGACAGAGACTGAGACAGACACAGACAGACTGACTAACTGGCAGACAGACAGAGATAGGGAGAAAGATACGGAGACAGACAGAAAAAATAAAGATATTAAAATCAACACGGAGACAGAGACAGAAAAATAAAGATATTAAAATCAATACGGAGACAGAGACAGAAAAATACAGATATTAAAATCAATACGGAGACAGAGACAGAAAAATAAAGATATTAAAATCAATACGGAGACAGAGACAGAAAAATAAAGATATTAAAATCAACACGGAGACAGAGACAGAAAAATACAGATATTAAAATCAATACGGAGACAGAGACAGAAAAATAAAGATATTAAAATCAATACGGAGACAGAGACTGAAAAATAAAGATATTGAAATCAATGTATCCTATAACGGGGTAATCTAAACAAAACACGGACATAGTTCTCTAACCATCTGAACTAAAGGGGCCACGTGTCGCTTCACAGTTTCAGTTTCAATTTCTCAAGATGACGTCTCCGCGTTCAGAATGAATTCCATATGCGCTAACGTCACTAGGTGGTATATGATGGCGATCGTGGCACAAGCCTTTAGCCTGCACATAAAACCCATGGGGCTGGCCAGTTTCCCAGCGACGACACAACACGAGGAGCGAAACCTTCCCTCCGGCAAGCTGGCAGATGATTTCAAATCACTTGGGCGCCTCCACCTTCGCTTTAAGGATGTGTGCAAGCGGGATGTGAAGTCTATGGGCATCAGTATCACCCACTGAGAGCAGTGCTCCAATGACCGTGGACACAAGAGGAGGTGAAAAGAGGAGCGAGGAGGAGTGAGGCTGAAAAGCGCCAGGCAGCAGCAAGGAAGAGGATACTGTGCAAGAATCAATAGCTGTTCCTCAAAACCACACCCAGCGTGTGGTTCCCTGATCTCTCGAGATCGATGGATGCTTTTTGATAATATAATGGAGAGGGTTAGGAAAAGACAACCAACATTTATAGGACATTTTATGAGGAAGGGGAAACTGGAGCGCCGGGTCGCAGCAGAAGAGCTCGAGAGAAAGAGAACACCAAGTAGACCCAGAAAGAAAATACTGG
>JAPXFY010000022.1:16696905-16706905 GCA_030674185.1 Monoplex corrugatus
AGAAAGAAAAATGTAACTGTAGCATCAGGATGGAGAAAGAAAATGTAACTGTAGCACCATGATGGAGAAAGGAAAATGTAACTGTAGCACCATGATGGAGAAAGAAAAATGTAACTGTAGCATCAGGATGGAGAAAGAAAAATGTAACTGTAGCACCATGATGGAGAAAGGAAAATGTAACTGTAACACCATGATGGAGAAAGGAAAATGTAACTGTAGTACCATGATGGAAAAGGAAAATGTAACTGTAGTACCATGATGGAGAAAGGAAAATGTAACTGTAGTACCAGGATGGAGAAAGGAAAAAGAAACTGTAACACCATGATGGAGAAAGGAAAATGTAACTGCAACACCAGGATGGAGAAAGGAAAATGTAACTGTAACACCAGGATGGAGAAAGGAAAATGTAACTGTAGCACCAGGATGGAGAAAGGAAAATGCAACTGTAACACCATGATGGAGAAAGGAAAATGTTACTGTAACACCTTGATGGAGAAAGGAAAATGTAACTGTAGCACCATATGTGAAGCAGTTAAGGAGTTTTCAAATCACGTAGTGTTATGGTTGGGAGTCAGGTGTTTCAAGTCTCAATTTCTCTTCAGTAGAACATTATGTTGGCAGTGCTCATTTTCTCTTCCTTGTTGCTTCACTTTGCTCATTGTTGGAAACAAGGACAGGACTCTACATTTTCTTTCAGTTTCACTTTTAATTTCAGTTTCTCAAGATAATTTCTCCGCGCTCGGAATGAATTCCATATGCAGTAACGTCACAGGTGCCGTGTGATGGAAAAGATCCTGAATGATCATGGCACAAGTCTTAATTAAGCCTGCACATAAACCCACGAGCTGACCAGGTCCTGAGGTCCTACCTGGCCTATTTTTTATTCTAGTATTATATAAGTCTATCACTGGAAGCACTGCATTAATTAGGTTTGAAACACAGATGGTCAAAACACATTTGAGCAAGACCGTCATGAAGTGGATAACACGTAAGAGTGTGTTTTAGTCTTCGTAATGCAGCCAGCAGCATATGTTTATTCGTTTATGCACGATGTCCACAATACATCAATAATATGTGTGACTAAAATCATAGCAGAATACGGAGAATAACAGTAAGTTTTTCCAATCTTTCCAATGGCTTGTGGGAAGTACTGAAATAAATAGATTATTATCTCACGTGTGCTGGCTTTTTCTCAATGAGACTGTTTCTGTCACAAACACTCAATCAAATAGCAACGGCTTAAACAGCAAGTGAGAGTTATTCAGAAACAACACTTAAGCACCATCTTGCCAATCATAGTTCATGCCAATCATAGTTCCGGCAAGAAATGAAAAGGGCCATTAACCGGGACCAGGAAAACAGTTCAATTTGCTTCTCAACTTATTGTCATTAACTGATTTGATTAATGCCCCTGCTGTGCTGGGACGTGTCTGTGCCTGACTTAACAAGCAACGTCGTGGCATGACAGCAAACTTATTTCTTTAATAGTGATAGGAACTTTTTAAAGGGAAAAATTAATTTTGATATTTCCTTATGGCTTTCAAGAGAACTAGCTTCTGGTAAATTATCAAAAAAGTTAACTTGGTAATGACCGATAGATAGTTCTTGATAGCGATAGGAACTGCCTTGATAAGGTGGAAGAAGTGTGTGAGTGGAAAGGCATATTTTTGATTTTCAGGGTGGTATGGAAACAGCGTTTTGTTTAGCGGAGACAAAAGAGACGCATCAAACGTTTTTGTGGCGTACAACAGAAGGGCTTAAAATTGTGCAAGTTGTTTTTTCTTGTCTTCGTTTCTTTGCCATCCTCTCTCATTTAAGCGCTGCTATATGTCACAATCCACAATTCCTAAAGGGACAATTCGTTTGATAGCTGAAAACATTTCCTTGTGACTCTCAAGACAAACTAGCTTCAGGAAAGTGTGAAAAAAGTTAACTTGGTCATGACCGATGGTATTTCTTTGATAGTGATAGGAACGTTTTTTTCTAAAAGCACAAATTCGTTCAGACTACTGAATACATTTCCTTGTGGCTTTTAATACAAAACTAACTTCAGGAAATGTGAAAAAGTTAACTTGGTACTGGCAGAAACATAGAGAAAAAGATAGATGAGAGAAGAGGACAGACAGACAGAAACTGAGACAAACATAGAGAGAAAGAGAAAAGGGGAGTAAGAGAAATACTGACAAAATCTTACTTGAAGTCCTTTTTTTCCCTGTGTTCAAAGCTGCTTCAGTGGCCACTTAGTCTGGAACAATTCTTCACAAGCTATGATGATGCCTGACAATGGAGGATAATAATCATGATGCTAAGGAGTTCCATTCTGGATTGAGACTGCGTGAAGGGACTGTACTCTACGCTTCATTTCATAACATATTCTGGCATCACCAGGCCCAAGAGATACATGCAACTGCATTCTTGGTTTTGACATTTGATCAACACCCTCAGTGACGCATCCGGAAGTGATAAGACTCGATTGTGTGGTTGCTTTCAGTTTCAGTTTCTAAAGAGACGTCTCCGCGCTCGGAACGAATTCATATGCACTAACGTCACAGGTGCCATGTGTATGGTGATCATGGCGCAAGTCTTAATCCTGCACATAAACCCATGAACTGGCCAAGTCCTGAAGTCCTACCTAGCCTATGTTTCACCTAGCCTATATTTTATGCTGGTATTTATCAGCATCCCACTGGAATAATCTGGTTACATAAAATGACATGTGTATCTGTGTACCTTACCTTCAAAAAGGAGCATATACATAAAGTAAATAAATAAATAAAGGTCTGAATCACAACACTACTACTATTCTGTATAAACTTGTCTCATATGACAGAACCCCCCTCCCCCCCCCCCCCCCCCCCACCCCAGTCAATGCCCAAATGCTCAGCTGTCTATCAATTAAGTGAAGACAATATTTTCTTAATCTAATAAAGGCAAGGTATTGTTATTACTGTGAATTGACAGTCAGGAAACATCTTCACACCGTGGACAGCCAAACGATGTTTGACACTCCTGTATTGCCTAATTGCAAAAGTCCCTAACTTTTCCAAAAGTTTTGACATTCCTGCACTGTCTGGTGTGTGCCTGGAGAGAGAGAGAGAGAGAGAGAGAGAGAGAGAGAGAGAGAGAGAAAAGAGAGAGAGAGAGAGAGAAAGTGTGGTTGCAGTCTTCCCAATGAGCCCATAGCACACACAACTGTGGGTAAAGAGCCTACTGGGGCCCTAAAATATCCCTCACCGATTGTGAAGTGATTGATAGAATTTGAACCAACAACCCTTCAGTCTTTTGTTCATTACGCTAAACATTGCACCATAGTGACTGGTCAGCTGTAATAGTTCTCATTTCAATGGTGTATGAAAATGCAGTGGGAGTCCTCATAAAACCAATGACATCTTTTCAGTATTACTAGTTACGAAGCACAACTTAAAAACAAGCATGATCTTTGAGTAGAAACCATCCTTCCTTCCTTACCCCAATCCCCAAAAAGCAACGTCAAAACCAAAATCGTTTCCCACTGATGCTACAATAAAAAAAACATAGCTACATAATCTTTACTGATGCTTTCGCCCTGTACAATATCCTAGACCTCTCTAAATAGCGACCAGTTCCAAAAGACTGAAACTCGATGTTATTTATGCTGTTACGGCAAAGTTGGATGACAAGGCGGATGCGAATATGTGAGACAGGCTTTGTTTTGGGGTTCCTTTTATTCCTCCCTTACCCTTCTCCTTCCTATTTGAGGAGAGCCGTACTGTCCCTGGAAAGGGCCGCTCTATCGCTGTGGGAGGATAAGAACACTATAAAACTACACTATAAAAAAAACGAGTTCAAAAGTTTTTCGCATTCTTTTGAATCTTTTGTTTCTTTCTGCGTTTTTTCTCCTGTTCTCAAACAATTTTTTTTTATTGGCAGCGTCATATGTGTTGTGACTACTTTCATTAACGTGGGGCTTTGCAGACGATTTTTAAGTACATTGGACCATATTGGGCATGTCCCTCAAGTCTTCAGTGGACGACCATCACCCCATAACCGCCTTCGCTCAGAGTCATAGTTGAAGACTTCCAGCAGCATCCTCTGCCCGTCCCCTTCACTACTTTTTCATCACTACAGGGCTTTGTCATAGCTGCTTATTGAATGCCACCTTGTTCCTGCTTGCCTGTATGACGGATCATCATCATCAGGTGGTTGGCCGCATGGCGTTGGCGATCATGGGCCTCCATACGAATCTATCCCTTGTCACTGAAAGTACATCTTCCACCCTCTCTGTCCTCAGCCATTGTGCGAGTCCGTCCCAATATTTTCTCCCTGAGTCTACCTGGTGCTCTCTTTCCCTCCAGCTTTCCTGTAGTGACTAGGTGCTGTAATTCCTCTTGCCTCATAAAATGTCCTATAACTGTTGCTTGTATTTTCATAATCTTCTTCATTAATGTTCTTCTGACTGACCAACACAGGGAGTTTTTAAAGTGTGTAAGGAACATGCAATCCTCTCCCCATTCTCTGACCTACTGATGCTCCTAGTTCTACAGGTGCAGTGCCTGCCACACATAAAAATGGCCGCCCCAATATATGCATTTGTTTCTTCTTTGGAGTGTCCATCTTCAAGACTCTGGCAATATTCTTCATCAAAGGCTCGGGAGCATTAATCCAAGGGTGGGAGCCTTCGTAAATTTGATATCAAAGATGTCCCTCTTCTGGATGGACTGTTCTGACATGGCTGATAAGCTCATCTACTCAAATTTGAACTTAGCTCTTTCTGCAGACATAGTGTAAACATGGTGCGTAAGATCTATCAGGTAGTTAAATGGTGGAGATTTTTCCAATATCCCAGGTCAGCAGAAGTCCAGGGGCTACAGGCGCCTGAACCTCCGTTTATTTATATACGTATACAAAAACATCAAATACGCACGAAAAAGATGAAGTAAGCCATTCTGGTGATTAGTAACATGGAGATATGACAATAGCCAGCATGAACATTTTGTTCTTCCTTCACGTATTCTTCGCTCTACCAGCTTTAGCCGTTCCATTAGACACCACCAGTGTCATGGAAAGGGTTACCCGTTACATGGGCAACAGCAGGTTCTTGTCAATATCTTGCCTCCGTTTGTGCCTTGGAATTTCTCAGATGGTGATAAGTTCATAGTTCTTCAGGACTGAAGGAGGTCCATCTTTCCAAGTCACTCAAGCTACAAAGGATTTATAACTGAAATGTTAACGACAATCTTTAAACAAAAAATGATAGAAACTAAGCTAAAAGAAAACCAAAACTGAAACAGATACAAAACAAAATAAACCCAAAAGTAAATTCGTTTCCCATCAATCCTGCAACAACCAAAAAAAACAGTAATCTTTTATGACACTTCTGCCCTGTGCAATATCAGATCCATCTTTGAAATACAACCAGATGTGAAAGCCAGAAACTTATTAGAACAATATCACACAAAAAGCTACAGGCCCCCAGATACATTTCTGGCGTCCCCACTACTGCCTCCCCCCCCCCCCGCATATCCCTCTCTCTCGCTCTCTCTCTCTCTCTCGCTCTCTCTCTCTCTTTCCCCACATCTCGCAGGCTTGGCCACAAGAAGGCATGTCGTTTTTATCTGACACACGTACTTCATGTCATGCAAATTAATGCGTGCTGGATCGTTTCGTGAGAGAGAATGGGCGTATGGTCGGAGAAGAATTTTTGGCAGAGAAGAGGTCGAAACGCATTAGAACGAGTTCAAAAGTTTGCGCTTTTTTTTTTATTCTTTTTGTTTCTTTCTGCGTTTTTTCTCCTGTCCTCAAACAACATTTTTTATTGGCAACGTCATATGTGTTGTGACTACTTTCATTAACGTGGGGCTTTGCAGACGATTTTTAAGTACATTGGACCATGATGGGCACAACCGAAGTCTACAAAAGAGACCCAGCAGGAGTGTAGAGTAACCTCTCAGAGCAACATCCTACTGTGGCCTGGTGACCACTTGAAATTTACAGCTTCTGATAATTGCTGTGCATTGAGAACATGGATGAATGAATCTGGGCTTCGCATTATATGTATTAGACAGTTTAAACGATGTAAAGAAAAAGTACTGAAGTCGTAAACAATCTCGGGCAGACAAAGATTGAGCAGTCATTGCTGCACGTAGTGTCATTTATGTTAATAGTAGAGCTGTTGATGATGTTATCATTGCTAATATGTTATAGACTTTGTTGTTGTTCACACTGATGGTCGCGTTGAATTTGTTGCTGTTTCTACTGTTGGTGGTGTTGCTGATTTTCATCTTACAGCCTGGTTTGTTTGTTTTGTTCTTCATTTAAGATTTAAACAGACTTTGGGATAAAACAGGACAGTTTTGCATTGTGAAGAACGAAAACGTCGACCTGATGGCAGAAGTTGAAAACGGTTTGCAAGGATGTGTATATATCTTATAAAGTGGGTTTTTTGCTGGGCCACTCTGCCTTCTACGAACTACTATTGTTTTTCTGCCTCTGATTAATACCTAGTACTTTTCCAGTTTATACTCATCTTTTTTTTCCAAACATTTTTATATTTCATACCCAAGACACCATAGTAACATATAGACACGTTATTAACAGATTCTAAGAAATATCTATAGAACGTTTGAAGAAGCGACCACTAACATGATCAGATCTGAGTTTACACATACAGTAAAATATTGCTAACACTTATCGTTAGCATGATCAGTGCTGGCATTAAAATTCAGTTTGTTACCTAAGATTGTTCATTACAAAACAGGTGAAGTTTAGTTCAGTTTCCATTAAAGAATTCAATTTTAAATTGCAAGTCAATCAGGCTCAGTCTAATTTTAATCAATCTCAAACAAGACAAAGCAAACTAAATACAGACTAATGAAAATATAAGAATGAAACAGCCTAAAGGCTTTGGTGACTTCATGCTAGTCATGTTTCAATATGTGTTTAGTGGGAGGAGGAAATAAATAAATGAGGAAGAAATAAATAAATAAATAGACAGACATACGAACGGACATGGGAGTAAGAAATAAATAAATAGGCAGACAGACGAACGAACAGACAGTCACTCGGATCAAGTCTGACAACTTTCCTCTCCCACTACCACCTCACCTATTACTGGAGACATAAAAACAACCAACCTATAATATCACGCAAGATCAGCAACAGGAAGAAGCAACGAAAACGAAACCCAAGCCACGATATCACGACATACAACGATCAGGGAAATCTACCGTTCGTGTCTGTTGGCCTGCCTGCCTTGATCCGCAAGGATTCCACTTCTCTGCTGGCTTTGATGGCTTGAGGATAGGGCACGGTGTATTAGGTTTATGGCGTGGATTTCCTATTACTCTTTGTCCGCCAGTCATTAGATTATGGAGTTGGATCCCGCACAGCATCTGGTTACCAGTGACCGTGTTCCATTCTTTATTGACCATTCGTTACATATGCATGCCAGCGATAGTATTCGTCTAGCGTATGAAAATGAGCTAGGTGCACGCAAAAGCCAGGCATAACACTCATGGACAAAAAATGTGAAAGGTGATTGTTTTCGATGTCTGAATGGTCGTTGGGGAACACAAGGTGGTTGTTTTTGATGTCTGAACGGTCATTGGGGAACACAAGGTGATTGTTTTTGATGTCTGAATGGTCGTTGGGGAACAAAAAGTGATTGTCTTTGATGTCTGAATGGTCGTTGGGGAATACAAGGTGATTGTTTTTGATGTCTGAATGGTCGATGGGGAACAAAATGTGATTGCTTTTGATGTCTGAATGGTCGTTGGGGAAAGCAATGCGATTGTTTTTTTTTATGTCTGAATGGTCATTGGGGAACACAAGGTGATTGTTTTTGATGTCTGAATGGTCATTGGGGAACACAAGGTGATTGTTTTTGATGTCTGAATGGTCATTGGGGAACACAAGGTGATTGTTTTTGATGTCTGAATGGTCATTGGGGAACACAAGGTGATTGTTTTTTATGTCTGAATGGTCATTGGGGAACACAAGGTGATTGTTTTTGATGTCTGAATGGTCATTGGGGAACACAAGGTGATTGTTTTTTATGTCTGAATGGTCATTGAGGAACAAAAGGTGAGTGTTTTTTTATGTCTGAACAGTTGGTGGGGGAACAAAAAGTGATTGTTTTTTATATCTGAATGGTCGTTAGCGAACACAGTGTGATTGTTTTCTTTTTTATGTCTGAACGGTCGTTGGGGAACAAAATGTGATTGTTTTTTATGTCTGAATGGTCGTTGGGGACCAAGTTGAAAGACTTTATTTTCTCCCAGGGAGAGTATTGTAAGGGCCATGCCTAACACCTCTTTCTTTCTGCTTTGCTTTTCTGGTTGCTAACGAGAGGCTGCTGCCTGAAAGTGCATTGTTTGCGGAAGATAAACACCTCGTTTGCTATGGGTTCCTGTTACATGTGCTGAGCGTGTACTGTACCCAAGTCCTCGAATTATCAATTTACCATAAAAAAAAAACAACTAGTACCCAGATCATCATTCACGGTCTATGGAGGGGTAGAAAAATTATCAGGTTCGTGATTTGAATACTGGTTGTTGTTGTTTTTTGTTTTGTTTTGTTTTGTTTTTATTTTGTTTGTTTTGTTTTTGTTTTTGCTTTTGTTTGTTTGTTTTGTTTTGGGTTCTTTGTTTCGTTTTTTGCATCACAGGCAGATTTTTTTTATACATTATGTACACACAAGAGTCAGACACACAGACACACTCACACTACACACACATTCACACACACACACACACACACACACACACACGCACGCACGCACGCACGCACGCACCCACACACACACACACACACACACACACACACATTCGCACACATACACACACACACACATACACACACACACACACACACACACACACACACACACGCACGCACGCACACAAAGCACACACACACTTTACACTGCCAATTTTAACTGCTGATTTTCAAGATAAAATTAAAGTGAGAGAAATTCATATTGTTTATCTATGACTAATGTCCACGGGACATCAACATATGGTATGAGCATCTACAATTTCAAGATAAGAGGATATTTTTCCTACATTCTTTTCACTCAAACTCCTATGGCACACTGAAAATATACTACAGTTTAGTTTGCACTCGCTAATTTTTCAGTCAGAGCACTTCTGTCGAAAATAATCAATCCTGAAAGATTAAACATCAAATGAGAGCTGTTCAGCAGCACTCCCAAAGTTTGAAAGCAAAATTGCTAATTGTTCTACTAGCAAGAGAAGAAAATGGCTGTTGATTGGGGCCAGAAAAACAGTTCACTTTTGCTTCATCAACTTACCGCCATTACGTGATTCGATTACAGCTCTTGCGTGCTGAGTTATCTGCGCCTAATTACCGACAGACTGCTGTGGCCCAACAATGAACCATTTTTATGGTGATATCAGCAGGAACGTTTTTTTTATACGACACATTCCTTTTGGCAGCTAGAAACATTTACATTTATAGTTTGCAATGCAAAACAGAGTGTGAAGAAATAAAAACAAGCAAAGACAGACAACCAGGAATGCTAAAAGACCACTCTGTGCGCTGTTATCTTGCATACTCCTCAACTCCTGATGTACAACCTTGAAATGAAGAGAGATGTGACAAGAGATAGACCACAAGCGAAAACAGATAGAGAGCAAGACAAAATGAGTGGGACGTGGGGGGAAAAAAGCGAAAGAGAAAATAAATATAAACAGCCATTACCGGCAGTGATAGATGGGAAAATGGAGAGCAGGGAGGTGGTGGAGGGGAGAGAGGGTGTAAAACAAGAACTCCATATAGAACGAAAACATTATTCCAATCTATCAAATTACCAAACATGGCTTTACCATCAACCATAGCGTTTAAACAAAACAAAAACAAATCTGAGCAACCCAAAGCCAAAATGGAAGTAAAAATATCTAAGAAAAACCAAGCAAACCTAAAAACAAAAATCGTTTCCCACTGGGAAGGGAAAAAAGGGAACATAGCCTTTAATGACATTTCCGTCCTGTTGCAATATCCC
>JAPXFY010000022.1:16711905-16719405 GCA_030674185.1 Monoplex corrugatus
TCTCTCCTCTCTCTCTCTCTCTCTCCTCTCTCTCCTCTCTCTCTCTCTCTCTCTCTCTCTCTCTCTCTAATCCATGCTCTAACACTTTACTGTAGATTTTGAGGAGTGGCCTGAATGCTAGTTTCTGCAGATGAGATGATAGAAGGGGGTCCTGTTTTAGCAGGTGCTGAATGCACACAAATATCCACATGAATAAACGAGTTTTACTTAGTAAAATTCTGGGAAAAATCAGCTTTAATAGTTCAAGCACCCTCGTGGTGTTTCTTAAGTTCAAGCAAAAATGTGCAGGGACAGACAAAAAAGAGAGTGAAAGAAACACCATTAAATGTTTTACTCCACAGCAACGTGCTCTCTCCATACAGAGCAACGTGAATGTAACATGGAAAGTCCGTTCTTCCAAATATAGCTTAAATTAAATACAGCGACCTCCTCTTCCCCTTTCTCGTCGGGATGCTGGGGTTCTTTCAGTACAGATAGTATCCCCATTTGATGAAAATTCTGTGCTAGAAATTTACCTTTTTCTGTCACTCTCTTTGTTGCTGCCTTGCTCCTTTGCTCTCTGTCGTCTCTTCCTATCATTTTCTGCCCTGCTGCTCCTTTTACCTGTATGTGTTCTATAAGCCTTACAGACTCCTCTTAGAACTGATAGTTGGGTACATGTATTAAGTGCATTTTTGGCTGTAAGGAAATGTGACGCGCAGACGCAATTTTTAGGTAGTTTAGGCCAGTTTCTATGTATGTTTTAGTGTCTCCAGTTATATTTACATTCGTGTTCAGGTTTGTTTCTTTAACCCACCTTCTTATAAATTGAGCGGAATGGTCAGCGCTAAGGGCACATCCATGTATTATGTGCACGAATGTGTCGATATGTGTACTCAATTTTTCTTTTCCGAGTGTTGTTTTCAGGATCAGCAAGGTATTGCGTATGTTTCGAAATGGTTATGACCCTGATGTGGCTCTTCGCAGTCGGCTGGGCTTTTAACAATAAATATAAGAATAAAAGTAAATACGGCTTGAATAGTTATTGTCACTACCAATGGGTGGGACCTTCTATACAGGCAGTTTTCGAACAATTATGGCAAACACCAAATATTTGTATTACCGTTGCTCTGTGGCTGATAGTATTCAAATAAAAACTGTCAAGAAATATTTAATATTATATTTCTAATAGTTCGTGATTGTTTATGACAGTTTTCAAACAACAGCAGAAATGAGAAACATTTATTTCTCCCGCTAAGAGTTCATGGATATGTAAAAGTAATTTCACAGTTCATCTTCTCAGTTCAGTTGGTTCAGAAAAGTACCAATGTTTTGCTCTCCTCCCCCCCCCCCCCCCTAAATCTAGTATCTTATCCTCCCTCTGTTATCTTACATGTACGCTTTACAAACGATGACATTTTTGTGCCTGTTTTTGTTTTATCAAATAAAGACGCTTTCTCTATTCTTTTGTCATGTGTTTCTGGTTTCTATTTCCATAAATTCAGTTTGAATCAGAATAAAGTTTACCATCGTAACAGCAAAGCTTTATACAAATGAGTGACAGGAGCCAATCTGTCCGTAATACTACAACAAAAGGAAACCACCATATTATGAACGTGGAACATCAACACGACAAATCGTTCTGACCGAGAAAAGGGACTTAAACATGAGTAGCAGATAATCTTTTTTCTGTCCATAATTAGTCCCAACGGGAAAGCTGGAGGGAAAGAGAGCACCAGGTAGACCCAGGGAGAAAAAGCTAGACGGACTTGCGGAGTGGCTGAAGACGAGGAGGGTGGAGGAGATGCTTGGGGCAACAAGAGTTAGAGACAGATGGAAGTCCATGATCGCCAACGCCATGAGTCAGGGCATCTGATGATGATGATGAGCAGATAATGGTAAATCGTAAATCCGCGGCTGAAGCCTAACACACTGTGCCGTATCCTAAAGCTATCAGAAGTGGCAGAGAAGCAGGATCCTTGTGGACCCAGGCAGACAGGGCCAGTAGACACGAACGCTAGATTTCCCTGATTGCTGTATCTCGTGGTATAATGGCTCAGGTTTCACCTTTGTTGTTTGTGCCTGTTGTTGATGTTGTGTAATATTATAGGTGCTTTTTGGGAGGTAGGGTGAGAATGGAGTGCCTGGAATGGGGTGGTGGTGGTGTGGTGGTAGGAGCGTCGAATCGAAGCAATTGTCTGCTGTGTGTCCCAGTCCCTCTCTCTTTCTGTTCTGTCTTCTCTCTCTCTCTCTCTCTCTCTCTCTCTCTCTCTCTCTCTCTCTGTCTTTCTCTCTCTCTCTCTCTGTCTTTCTCTCTCTCACCCTCTCTCTCTCTCTCCACACAATGACACATGCACGCACGCACACACACACACACACACACACACACACACACACACACACACACACACACACACACACACAGAAGTATGACTGGAATAAAAGCTGCAAAAGTCCTCAAAGTTGACCAATGTAGTGAGTTTTGTTCCTGCATAAAGCTGGTGGACAGGGTGAGGGAATCAAAGGGTTCAGTTTTTGCTTTGTGGCATGGAAGACAATGCAGGATGCTGGTGGACAGGGTGCGGGAGTCAAAAGGTTACAGAAAAAAGTTGCAAAACCTTACTCTTTAAACTAAGACTGAAATGAACAGAGGTGGACAGTTACAAAGGGGAAAAAAACAAAATGAATGATTTGATCATTTTTTATATGCCACACAAAAGTTTAATGCATCTCTTGTCTTCTAATAAGCAAAATACCCCTCTCCCCTACTTTTAACCCCCCCCCCCCCCCCCCATCATCCAAGAAAGTTCTCTCTCCACTCTCACATCCTTCCTCCCTTCTTATCAAGGTGATCCTGCACGCGCTAATTTGCATGACATGAAGCACGTGCTTGGGATAAAAATGACAAGCCATCGAAGCGGGAGAGAGTGATTGGGAAGTAGAGGGGGGGGGAAGGGAGGGAGAGGGGGACGCCCGAGACATGGCCGGCGTTCAGTAACAGTTGTGTGGGATTTGTGCTGATTGAGTTCCCAGCTTTTACGACTGCTCGGCCTTTCAAAGATGGGCCAGATACGGCACGGGGGCGGAAGTGTCACTGAAGGTTATGTGGGGAGGTTGTTTTCCTGGATGAGAAATGGTATTGTTTGAGGTGTTTGTGTGTGTTGTGGTTTTTGGGTGGTTTTTTTTTTTTTTTGATATTTCGTTTGTGTTTGGTTTTTAGTTTTGCTTGGTTGGTTTGCCTTCTCTGAGTGTGTGTGTGTGGGGGGGGGGGGGCGGGAGTAGTGTGTGTGTGTGTGTGGTCTTTTGATTTTTAATGTCTAATCACTAAAGTGATTTCAGACCCAAAAAAAGTGGGGATAGAGGAGGAGTGAAGAGGATATTTCAAAAATTAATAGTCAATCTTCAGAAAAAAAAAAGAACCAGAAATCAACTGTGTCAAGGATGGGAAGGAAAAACTAACAAATGATGTTATAATTAACGATTTATACATACAATAAAATTAGCTAAGCATAACAGTGTGTGTGTTTATATATATAAATATATATATATACATATATGTGTGTGTGTGTGTGTGTGTGTGTGTGTTGTGTGTGTGTGTGTGTGTGTGTGTGTGTGTGTGTGTTTTAAAGCACATAGTTCATGGTTTTAATATGATGATTGAAATCAGAAAAACTAGGTAATAAATCATTGCTTCATGTGGATTGGGCTTCACACGTTGTTCTCTTGAAAAGGTCTATTAAAGATCAAACAAATAAACTTTTGTCCGTCTTTTTCTTTTCTCTTATTTTTGTTTTAAATTACTCATTATCTTTCTCCTGTTTTTGTCCTCCCCCTTCCCTCCTCTCTTTCTCTCTGTCTGTCTGTCTCTCTCTCTCTCTCTCTCTCTCTCTCTATCTATCTATCTGTCTGTCTGTCTGTCTGTCTGTCTCTATCACTCTCCTCTCTCTTTCTCTTTCTTGTCTTTCTTTGCTGGTTTATGCACCAGGTTTTGATATTGTGGGCCACAAAGCAATGTTTCTAATTTCAAAAGGAATGTGTCCCATAAAAAAAGTTTCCTGTTCATATCGCGTCATCAAAGCAATAGTCCACTGTCACGCCACAACGCCATCTGTTTGGTAATCAGGCGCAGATAACTCACAGCACGCCAAAGGCAGTAATCAAATCACTTAATGGCGATAAGTTGATGAGGCGAAATTGAACTGTTTTCCTTCTCTTGTCGGAACTAATAGCTGCTTGTTTTCAGATGTTCTATGGAACAGCTCACACTGGCTGTTGAAACTTTAAATATTTTGGTTGATTGCTTTTGACATAAGCATACTTGTTGAGAAAACTGTAAATATTTTGGTTGATTGCTTTTGACAGAAGCATACTTGTTGAGAAAACTGTAAATATTTTAGTTGATTGCTTTTGACAGAAGCATACTTGTTGACAAAACTGTAAATATTTGGTTGATTGCTTTTGACTGAAGCATACTTGTTGAGAAAACTGTAAATATTTTGGTTGATTGATTTTGACTGAAGCATACTTGTTGAGAAAACTGTAAATATTTTGGTTGATTGCTTTTGACAGAAGCATACTTGTTGAGAAAACTGTAAATATTTTGGTTGATTGCTTTTGACTGAAAGCATACTTGTGAGAAAACTGTAAATATTTTGGTTGATTGCTTTTGACTGAAGCATACTTGTTGATAAAACTTTAAATGTTCTGGTTGATTGCTTTTGACAGAAGCATACTTGTTGATAAAACTTTAAATGTTCTGGTTGATTGCTTTTGACACAAGCATACTTGTTGATAAAACTTTAAATATTCTGGTTGATTGCTTTTGACACAAGCATACTTGTTGATAAAACTTTAAATGTTCTGGTTGATTGCTTTTGACACAAGCATACTTATTGGGGGGGGGGGGAGAGACATAGTTAGGGTGACCATCTTTTTTATTTCAGTGTGTCAGAAGACTCGGGGAAAAATTTAGAATAACTAAACTGTGATCCGTTTTCTTATAAACAAGGACATAAGTCACACGCGACGTCGTTAGGGTCTGTCAGGATAAAATTAACATTTTAGTTGCAACTTGCTCTTTTCTGTTTAGATGTTTCACAGCGAAATCCACCCAAAACGCATTGAAAAATACAGTGATTATGGTGATCCTCCTCACTCAGCAAAGCTTACTTGAAATTGCCTGAAATTGGCAGTTTTTACACTACCGCCACACCTCAGCCCATTATAGAACCCTAGCATTCCATATATCATTGTCAGACTTATGGTGGTAATTGCCAACCATTATTTCAGTTATTCTGAAACACACTTTTATCAGAATGGTCGCTAAGGAAAAGCTGACTGTACGTGTAAGTCTTCTCAAACTTTCTCTTCTGTTTTCTCAAAACAAGGATTGCACACATGTGACATTTCAACTGGCCACAATTCCTTCAAAGTTAAAGACGTCGTTAATGTACAGTTTGAACAGTCTCAAGGAGTCTGCTTGATTTTCTAACCGATCTGGTTGCAATACTTGTAGAACTGCGTACAATCAATCCCACTTAACCAGATTGTGGTTCCAATTCCAATCCATACCATTACAATTTTCCCAGTCGTCATTCTTGACACCTGTAGCAAGTTTAACAAACTTTAATAATAATAATAATAATAGTGCATTTATAGAGCGCTTTCCGAAACCTCAAAGCGCTTTACATCAGTAAACCATACATATATAAACCAAATAACAGGCTACAATACAAACAAACTCATCAAAAACTATCCACAGGAAATCAACAACCACACAGACACACCAAATAATCTCTCTCCCTCTCACCCCCCCCCCCCCCCCGCCCACCCCTCTCCCCCCATTTTCAAACACACACACACAACACCCACACACACACAGCCACACATCACACACACACACACACACACACACACACACACACACACACACACACACACACACACACACACCACACACACTGGCATACACCCCATTGTGCACAATTTCATCCAGAATGTCAAGCAGGATCAACCCACTAGCCAAAATCAGGAAAAACACTGTTTAAAGAAGTAAGTTTTTAAACTTGTTTTGAAAGATGGTAGAGTTTTAGAGTGGCGGACGGACTGAGGCAACAAGTTCCATGTCTGAACAGCAAAAACTGCAAAGGCTCTACCACCGTGAGTTTCTCTGTTATATTTTGGCACACGAAACTTCTTGTCATCCACAGAAGAGCGGAGTGATCGAGAAGGTACGTAGACAGTCAAGAGTTCAGAGAGATAGTCAGGAGCAGTTCCAGAAATGATGTGATAACAAAGGCAGCAAATCTTGTATTTTATTCTTTGTTCAACCGGGAGCCAGTGCAGTGTCTGAAACAGGGGTGTGCAGTGCTGTGACCTACGTGCCTTGAAGATGAGTTTAGCTGCAGAGTTCTGAACTTGTTGCAAATGTTTGAGATGTTTCTGAGGGCAACCCGCAAGGAGTGAATTGCAATAATCTAACCTAGACAGAATGCATGCAGTAACTAACGTCTTGGTTGCGTCTAATGTAAGGTAGTGTCTAATAGAATTAATGCGTCTAAGTTCGATGTATGCAGCCTGACATGTTTTGATGATGTGCTGGTGCATGGAGAGATTATGGTCAAAGACAAAACCGAGGTCACGAACGCAATCAGAAAAAGCAATAGCGGTTATTACCGACAGTAATAGTGGAAGGCAGAGAAGAAAGATCTGCAGGCAATGGAGAAACACGAAGGGCTTCAGTCTTGTCATCATTCAACTTAAGTCGATTTTCATACATCCAGGATGAAACAGTGTTCTATAAATCCCAACGCATGAACAAATCGATCAGGTAAAATGTCTTCTATTTCCAGCGCCTGTATCAAGATTAATCAGATTTGAAAGGTTGGGATTCAACATCAAAGGATTAATAAGCAGGAGAGTGTGATGAAAAGGATCAGAAGATTAGCTGGTTGTTGATGTTAGAGGGTTGGGACATGTGGTCAGACTCCATCTGTCAGCAGCCAGCCGGAATTGTGAGCTTTAGTTATGTTGCGTCAGTGAACAGAATAAACATTCATTATTTCTGTGCGCAATGCTCGAGCGTATCAGGCACTTTTCCAACACTGTAGCAGACTTTGTGGAACAAGGCAAACAGGCCAGCAGACACGATTGGCAGACATTACTAATCACCGCGTTTATTTATATTGTAATTCATGTTTCAGTTTTGTTTTTTGCTTGTAGTTTTGATATTACATATCCTAATGGCGCGCTCTCTCTCTCTCTCTCTCTCTCTCTCTCTCTCTCTCTCTCTCTCTCTCTCTCTCTCTCTCTCTTGTCTCGCTCACACACACAGAAAGAACCTTAGTAGCTCACATTTCACACAGTAAAAATGCTTTTTTAGACAAAACACAATGAAACACCACAACAAATACAATACAACACAGCACAGCACAATACAACACAACGCGACGCAATGCAATGCAATACAATACAAAATAATACAATGTAAACAGGAACTGATTTTTTTTTTATTCCTGGGAA